>BLKR01002076.1:0-225110 GCA_011170035.1 Teleogryllus occipitalis | reverse complement strand
GGGTTAGTACCAAATGTTCTAAGATTGACATAAAAGCCTTTATGCTATATTTTATGTTTTTCCTTCAATTATCACTAGTGTAATTACATTGATATTTCTCTCACGGTAATATTTAGATTAGCAGCAATTTGTATACATTATTGCATTCGTGAGTGCTATTGCTTCAAATGATGCCGTATCAAATTTCTCGAAAACCCAAAAGTTTTCGATGATAATGAGTTGAAAATTGCACATTTTCAGAAACGCTGGAACGACATTTTCTCAAAAAGAGCTTCAAATTTTCTTTAATTTTTTCCTATGGTTAATACTAAATGCACTGTACGTATGAGATGACATAAACGCCATTTTGCAGTATACTTTCGTTGTTTTTCTTTAAAAAATTAAACTATTTAATTACACGTAAATTACTTCGATATATTTTACCCGAGACGTATTAATGCAATATAAAGCAGATTTGAGTTTGTCTGGGCGTAGGGAGACCTTCTCCAGCGACCCTAGGGCGGTTGCTGTTTTCGCAGAGCGATAGGGGTGGGTGTTTGGGTTGTGGCCACCAGAGTGCTGCAAGGGGTTCCATTTGCTCCATCGTGGGCGCACGATCCTTTCATACGCGAGCGCCACTAAGCAATAGCCCTGACAGAATCGCTTCGCCTCTCGAGGAACGAAACGGTGACACGTCATATCGTATGACATAACGTTACAGAACTACGAAAGCAAAAAAATGAATACTTCAGATTATTGCATTTATTATAGGTACAATTACTGTACCCATAAGCGTTATGAATAAACATAGAAATTCACCTAATTAATTAATTATTCAATAAATGCTATACTCATTTCTTTTCGAAACTATTGATTTAAGAAATGTTATTCTTCATTTCCGAATCAACATTGCTCATCTTTTTAAACAAGATTTATTAGCTTCCCTTACAATTCTTGCAGCATTTGCAACAGGAGTATAAAATACAAGTATTTCCGCCCCCCTAACGTCTGACTGCTCTTTCCATTCCCATTTTTAACATAATTTTAACATCTCATTCAACGTTTTAACGATTTTTTTTAATTTTGCGTTTTTTGTCTTGTAAACGTTACTCGTTTAGTGGAGTTCCAAGCGTCAGACTTCGGTTCTCTCGGCGAGTACTTATCGCTCGTGACGTCAACGCGACCAAAAGCCTTCGATGCTGCGCTACCATCTAGCGAATTTTGTGTTCTCTGCCATCACATTCGAACGAAATTGTCTCGTTCAGGACTCTAGTGGACACTGCCTGTGTGCCTCGAGCGGAAAGGCGTTCGCTTGTTTTTCCGAGGACGAGATGGCGGGTGTTGGTGCTGTGGTCTGAGTCTCGACCCAGCGAGCGGCGCGTTTTTTCCGCAGGGTGAGGGGGTGTGGTCGCAAGGTTTCTCAGGCAAGGGGACGGAGGTGTTATGACCACAGCCCTAAGGCCTTGACTGGAAGGCGGTGGCTTATTTGCGCAGGGCAAGGGGGCGAGGTTTGCTGGTATGTCCACAGTCCCAATGCCTTTAACTGGAAGGCAGTGGCTTGATTGCCCAGGGCAAGGGGTGAGTTTTGAGGGTGTGACCACTGCCTCAGGGCGTCGATTCATTTGTTTTCACAGGATGAGGGGGCGGGCACTGGAGGCGTGGGGCATAGTCGCTGCTCGTGTGCATTGTTGCGGGGAGCGGTGGTTAAAATTTGGCAGAGCAAGAGGACGTGGTTTGGGGGTGACCACTGTCCCAGGGCCTCGAACTGGAGTGCGTTCGTTTGTTTTCACAGGACGAGAGACGGGCACTGGAGGCATGAGCCGTGGTCGCTGCTTATGTGTATTGTTGAGGGGGGGGCTTGATTTCGCAGGCAAAGGAGGCAGGTTTGGGGAGTATGATCAATACCCGGACCTGGAAGGCGGTGGCTTGTTTTCATAGGACGAGAGACGGGCATCGGAGGCATGAGCCGTGGTCGCTGCCTGAGTGCATCGATGCGAGGCAGGGGGCTTGGGTTTGCAGGCAAAGGAGGCAGGTTTTGGGAGTACGATGACTGCCCAAGGCCCTGACCTGAAAGGCGGTGGCTTGTTTTCACAGGACGAGAGGCGGGCATTGGAGGCATGGGCCGTGGTCGCTACTTATGTGTATTGTTGAGGAGGGGTTGATTTCGCAGGCAAAGGAGGCAGGATTGGGGAGTACGATGACTACCCAATGCCCGAACCTGGAAGGCGGTGGCTTGTTTTCACAGGACGAGAGGCGGGCATTGGAGGCATGGGCCGTGGTCGCTACTTATGTGTACTGTTGAGGGAGGGGCTTGATTTCGCAGGCAAAGGAGGCAGGTTTTGCGAGTATGATCAACACCCGGACGTGCAAGGCGGTGTCTTGCGTGCGCAGGGCGACGGGTCGTTCGAGGCGCGCTGGCCGCCGGTGGAGGAGCTGGTGGGCGCGGCGATGGGGCCTGGCGCGGGGGCGGGGCTGCTGCCCGTGTGCTGCGACCTGGAGGCGACGGGGCTGGCGCGCGGGTCACGCATGCTGCAGCTGGCCGCCTACCACCCGCGCGGGTACCCGCCCTCCTTCAGCCGCTACGTGCTGCCGCCGCCCGGCGCGGCCATGGAGAGCGGCGCCGCGCGCGTCACGGGGCTCGCTCTGCGCCAGGACGCCGTCGGACGACACTTGCACGACGTCCGGTGAGTCACGTGCCACGCCAGGTGTCTCGCAAAGTTATTTTCTCTTTACCTAAGGATTTGATTGATTGATTTTTTCGTGTGTCCGGGCACGTCACCAGCTTTAGTCATTAGTCCCGTTACCGTAGTGCATGTTTTTTTCTCGGGAGATGGCGGTGATCTTCCCCCGCTGGATGGCGAGATCCGGCGCCGACCTACCGTCGGCTAGTGGGGTTCCCCCTAACCTGTACTCTCCAACCAGCGGGGCACCGCCCCAGCCGGGAGAAGCTCTAAGCTCCCGACCGGTCTCCCGGAATATGTGGTAGTGTAGTGTATGTTAGTATAAGTGTGTGTAAGGAAAGAGGAAGGAAAATCGCGTGCGGTTCGTTTGGTAGGTTACTGCTCCGGCATTCGCCTGGTGTTGATCGGAGAAACCACGGAAAACTACCGATCAGAGCAGCCGGCCGTTTGATTTCTCCTCCAGACAGCGACTGACTTCGACCTAGCTGAAAAGCTAGTGTCGAAAATCCTGCCGCCGTGGGGAGTGAGATCCTAGAACCTCCCGGTCAGAGGCGCTGCAGTGACATCAGTTGATACATTGAGCTAGCGCTCCTGGTATTATCTAAGGAAGTTTTACGAGGTGTACCACAGGGCTCCGCTCTAGGGGTCCTATTTATCTTGATTTACGTTAACGATATCCCTTCCGAACTATCAATAGCGACTCATCATATGTATGCGGATGATATACAGGTTTACGGTAGTAGAAAACCTTCTGAAATTTTCCTTTTAACAAAATAGATCACGATTTGGCATCCTTAACTGAAAGAAAAGTGAGGATCTCTTCTAAACTAAACTTATGGAAATCTCAATCGATTATAATTTGCTGCTTTCTGTCTGAAAAATCACTGAAAAGTCTAGGTGTTTCTCATGTCATAGTTCACAACCCTATTGTGCTCTTCTTTTAAAATATCGATGTGCCTATCGATAAATTGCTAAATTGGAACCGCCAGCTTGTGTTACTTGTCAAAATGCGTACCGCTTATTTTTATCTTATTATTATTATTATTATTATTATTATTATTATTATTGTTTGTTTCTTTATTATATGTTTACTGAAGCTTCTTGTTTCTATGATCAAGTCTTGTATTGCAATCATAAACCCTTCTGTCTCCGGGTAGAGCAGTTCTTGAGTGTACCTTGTGTTGGTAGCTTCGTTGGCAGCATCTTCGGCATTGACGGCGTGCCATGGAGCTGCTTGATCTTCCAGTTTACTATCAAATCCTGATGATGATGGGCTATTTTTTCCTTCATTTGTAGAGATACTGATTGGTCAGAGAGAGGTAAGGGTGTGTAACAATATGTGACACCAGTTTATGTAAACTGCTATTTTGCTTTCCGTAGAAATAGTCACGTAATTGTATAATTTGACTGTCGCATAATTTCTGTAGGTTAGTGATTCCACGTCCCCCCTCTTTCCTGTGTAGCACAAATCTGAGAGTTGAGGAGTGCATGATGGCAGTTTTCTTTGTAAATTCCACCCTGATAAGCCTTTGGAGATTTTGTTAGTCTGTCGATGTCCATTTTATTACACCACAAGAGTAAGTTAATAGTGATACAGCGAATATATTGATTGCTTTTGTCAGTTTTTTGAGTTAAGTTTAGTCTTCAGTACTAATTATGCTCTTCTCTCAAATGCGTGCTGTATTTTCTGTTCCATTATGGTACGACATATGCCGTGACTTAGGCTAAGTTCGAGGTATTTGTAAGTTTCTCCAGCTCGCATACTTGTGAGATGTGCTATCATACGATGTTTTCTCTGTTGTTAGGTCGGCCCTTTTCTATTACCATGACCTTATATTTTTCTAGATTGAACGGCATTATGATGTCTTCTGATACCTTCTTGACTGTCTCAATTAGTGCTCTCATATGAGTTTCTCTACTTGTGTACAATTTCAGGTCGTCTACATAAAAATGATGATTAATATGATGTCGGTCCCTTGTGCTTTTGTGTTGTAACAGATATCCATATGGTGTATCATTCAGGATGTTGGAAAGGGTTGAGTGCCATACAGAACCAGATAGGACTTACAGCGTCACTTGAAAGATACCACCAATTATATATATATATATATATATATATATATATATATATATATATATATATATATATATATATATATATATTGGTTCAGTTACAGCTTAGTATCCTCGCGGCTATCCACTTGTTGCTTTGTCGGAAGCTTTGATCCTAACATGTCGACCATCACGTCATGTCTTCCTCAAGACTAAAGTGCGCAAATGTGTTCAACGCTCGGCTTATATATCTGAGAGGTCGATGATGGCTGTGTAGCCGGCCAATCAGGCGGGACCGAGGGGTGGCGGATGAAAGAGAACGGAACGTACGACAAGGTATCAAAGTAGACAAAATCCGTGATTAAGGGTATACTCACTCGTAAAGCGCATGCGCTGAATCTGACCTGCCACTTCCCATGACGCAGTAGTAGGCAGAAAAGTGAAGAAACATGTCGGACCTTCCACGATTCAGTTTGGACGGCGCACACTGGTTGAATTGGGCCACAAACCTGGCCAAAATGGCAAAATTTAAAGTGCGCGTTCGGAATTCTGACTCCGCAAATCTCGTTCGGAAGGCATTGGTGCATACTACTTCAGCTCTAGAATGTTATTTCAATCACTTTTGTTGTCCTAAGGTTTCGTCAAGATACCGTTGCTCGAAACACTCAAATTCATTGATTCTTGTCGACTATATTTGTGAAATTAAAAAAAGGGTTTAAATTATTTTTTGTGGATTCTTTTCGTATTTCCGAGCAGAAGATTCGTTTGACTATAAGTTAAGAATATTCTTAAAAAAAAAAGTGTTCAATAATTTTATATATAACGCGGCTGAACTCTAACCTATGGAGCGTAACAATGTTAGTCATGTATTGTGTGGATTATATTTTTTGTCCTGCCCCAATCAAAATTTTTCTTTATCAAGTAGAATGCCCTTAATCAGAATAACATTCATTTAGCTGCACATACTTGCATTTTTTGTTTTATAGCCACTTTAGTGCAATGCTGCATTGTAAGATTTAACACTAGATATCCCAGAATTGCCTTATACACCACAGGGAATTATTTTCCCTGTATATTTTTTTCGATTTCTCCTTCTTATAATTACTTTTAATAAGAACATTACTGATATAAATTTTTGGAATAATAACTAAGTTAATCCGCGACGTCGAGAACCATTGTATCCATATTTGTACATATATCAGGTTCATTTTTATCAGTCAGTTAGCCATTTCGAACCCACCATTTGAAGTTTGAGATTTCTTTATGACATTCGCAATCAGTGACCTTTAGAACCCCATATGTATATTTTTTATGCATTTCTGTTTGTTTTTAAATGAGTATATCCGCCATTTGCCATTTTGAATTTTGAAATTCATTATATTTAAATCCAACGACCTCGAAAACCCGTTGATACCTATTTTTATGCAAATCCATTGGCACTTGTAATTATGACCAGCTTTTAGGCCCGATTCAACCAGATGCTTCGGTTGCAGGGCCAACTGCCCGCTGCCGACGGTGAGCGAGGAAGCGGCGCTGCGCGACCTGGTGGCGTGGCTGAGGGCGCTGGCGGGCGCGGACGGGGGCGTGGTGCTGCTCAGCCACGGCGCGCTGCTGCTCGACGTGCCCATGCTGGTGGCCGCCGTGCGCAACGCCAGGCTGGAAGGCCCCTTCTACAAGGTGAGGCTGAGAGACCATTCCGGGCCGCGGGAGAAATTACATTGAGGACCTTAACACACACACGCACACGCGCACGCACCCACATGCACACACACACGCACACACACACACACACACACACACACGCGCGCGAACACGCACGCGCACGCGCAAGCACACGCACGCGCACACATACTGACACACACGCACGCACTCGCACACACACGCGCGCACGCGCACACTCACGCGCGCACCTTTTCTTGAACGATGACCTTACTTCCCCTTCCCTTGAGCAATCAACAGTTGAAGACAAAAGCTCGCAGCGAGCACTGATGACAACATTCCAAGCATTAAAACTTCGTTGGCGTGAAACAGAAGCTAGTCAAAGCTAGTTGCTTCCATAGTCGAGAACTTCAGTTCAGATTTATTACCATTATCTAAAGAAATGGCTCAGGCAGGTCCAGGTCCTTCAAGGGAGGCACCTAAACCTATCTAGTGTCCCTGCTGTTGCCTACCCAGAGCGATGACCTGGCCGCACACGTAGCAGGTTGAATTGGATTTTCCAGAGTTTATCAATATTGTAAATTCTCTAGTGGCCGACTTTGTGACTAATACCCCCACTCCCCCCGCATTTCTTCAATCCATCGTTCAAGAGAAGTTGCGCGAGTAGTACACTCATACACGCACGTGCGCGCGCACGCACGCACGCACACACACGCACACACGCACGCACACGCACGCACACGCACACACACACACACACACACACAAGAAGTTATGAGAACTGAATGCCTAATCACGGAATTCATTTTTTTAATTAAATCCAATATAATGATTTTATGGCAAAGCATTAAATATTAGTAAAAATATTTATATTATATGGAACCAAGTATTTAATGATCGAACTACATTCTATTTAGGTGATTTGTTATTGTGAACTCCCCCCCCCCAAAAAAAATTTATAAATAAATAAAAAAATTATATAGAAGTTATTTGTAGGTTAAATTCTTACTTAATGTCTGCTTACTTAATGAATATTCATGTGTAGTTCATTTGCTTACCTCCCCAAAAGAAACCTCCTGCTTCGCCACTTTTTTGTGATTTATTTATGAACAGTTTGCTTCAGCTAACGCTTGATGCAGATGACTCAAGGAATGATTTCACTCTTATTTTTTAAAGAACGCTTTTACAATAACGTGTGTTATAATGGTACTAGATGTGTATGGTCGAGAAGGTTACTGCCCTATATCAAACGTATTTCATCAGATTAGCTCAAGGGATTATTCTTAATCGATAAAGTTGTAGATAAAAAGACAATAGTTTGATTGATATGAATGGTCGTTGCCTTTTACAGATACTAGCCTATAAAACATTAACAGGAAAGGAAAGGCGTTCTTTGCATGACTTCATGGAACTTGACATAAAACAATTACTTTATCGACATTTTATTATTATTATTATTATTATTATTATTATTATTATTATTATTATTATTATTATTATTATTATTATCTATATATTTAAAAAAATAAGGTATTTTGCCATGGCTTCGTTTAGAGCTTCTACTGAACCGATTGTAGTATTTTTTCCTTTAAATGAAAGAATGTGATCCCTAGATGTGTTATCAGATATTGTTTGTGTTGATTCACCAACATTTAGTGTGTAAATTAATTAATTAAATATTTCTTTAATAGTACGCTTATCAATAGTCAATTGTTTTCTTCCAAAGGGTGGCTGTTTCAAAATCGATATATATGAGTCGATAGATGCTTCATGGTGGCGCTGTTTGATGTTTTGTTTTGATTGTTGAGATTTGTTTACAATTCATCAAGGTTTTGTTTCAGTGTAATTATTGCATTGTGGCGTTGACAGTTTGCATGTATTTGCTTTTGTGGTGTTTTTTGTAGAGAACATTCGGACAGTGTGTTTTGCTCGGTTGTACTGAAGTAGTGAAGTTGTTCACAGGTTATGTCGAATTCCGAATCGTTGCCCACGCGTCCAAAAAGACGCAAACGTACATTAACTGGACGCAGGGAAAGAGAAAGTCAGCGTAAGTGTCGTGATAGTGAGGTCATTTCGTTTTCTGCTGGGTCGTTGTCTATGAAATGTCAGTTTTGTTCTGCTTTGCACTTCGCATGTGAGAGAAATTCTGCAAACGATTTACTCTATGTTGCTTAAATGGGAAAATAAGTGATATGCCAGAAGAAATAAAAATTGTTTATAGGACATGATGACACATCAAAAAACTTTAGAAATAATATCCGTCAGTATAATAGTGCTCTTTCTTTTGTGCAATTTGGCGCCGATATTGCATTGCCACCTGCCCATGGGCCATACGTGTTCAAAATTTTGGGAACTTACATCACAGAATATCTTCGTTATACCCTGAAGATCCAAACAATGCAACGTATTGTGAACATTAGTCTGGTCACAGTATTTTACATTTATCTCAGATCTCACCGTCAAATTTTGACGGGTTTTCACTAGTTTTTTTTAAAACTTTTATTTGTGCTTTGCCAATTCATAATAAAAATTTTGTGAACTGAGACTAATTGTGCAAACAATTTGAATTATTAAATATATTTTTTTATGTACTGACAAGAATACTACAAGGAGACTTATCATGAGAAACCATTTTTGATTGCCTCTCCAACAAGGAAGACAACAATTTATATTAACATAATAATAAATAATATGTAATAACAATATTTTATTTACAGTCAATCACTAGAGATCATAGATTTTAGCAATAACTATAAAGATGAAATATTACCAAATGCTGAAAAAATTAGTAATTTTATCTTTTTTTATGTGGTGCAGCATTTATGAAGGTTTTCAAACTGCAGTAAAATGTGAAATCAATCACAAAATTTGAAATAGCATTCAAAGAGTGAAATGGTTGTGAATCTGCGATATACAGTAAGAACCGTCTACAGCAGAACACATACAAGCCAGAAATCTGTACTAAGCGAAAAATTTCTCCAACCCGTGAAGTTAAATGGTATTTTCCACAGCATAAAACGGAACCTCTCGACTACGGAAATGGAACGGTTTTACATGTCCAGCAGGAAAAAAAATACCCTTTATAAAATGGAATTCCTGTGAATTTAATGCTATTGGGAGATAGAAGCGAGATGTTCTTAATAAAATGAATGCATATGCAAGATTGTTTTAAATTCTTTATCCCTGAGATATACGATTCAGCCCTCCCCATTCGACATTGAAGGAGAGAGGCTTCAGCTGTCAGCCTAGATTCAACCTTGGGAATGCTTGTCTCTCAAGGTGTAGGCCATAGGGGAATTCCCTCTCTCCTTACCCTCTAAGTGCCGGAAGGTGAATGGGTATGGCTTCTATTCACTTGTCTCCCTGCCCCATATTGAAAATCATAACCTATCGACCAGATACAGACTGCTCAAGGCCATGTGAGGTTATCAGAAAGTCATAGTACTGGGTTGTGATACATCAATGAAGAGTGTTTAATATTAATTTATTGGTGATTTCTTCCATAAATACATTATATATTAATGTATTTTGATAATTATAATAAACTCTTAGTCAATTTACTACTTTCAGAGCAGAAACGTCAATATATGGACAACCTAGCATAAAATTGAAACTTCCCTAAACTGGAATTTTTTTTTGTGTCCTAATCAATTCCAGCTTAGACAGATTTTACTGTAATGCCTACATTGCATTTTATGGTTTCCTTCATGTTCACTCTCTAACAAGGGATGCAACATGGACAACAACACAACAATGGTTGAAAACATTTAATTTGAGATTGGTGAGAAGATTCCAGGAATTAAACCACAGCCTCTGATTTGGTATCATGGCTGCTCGTGCCATTTCATTTTCATTTATTCTCATAAAATGGCAAATATGAAAGTGGCCTCCTATTTCATTCATAGAATTAAAAGAACATTTCTTTTACTACCTTCCTGAAAGGACACTGGTGAGATAGAACATCAATATCAGAAGTCATGATTATCAATGTCCCCCCAAGATTATTTTGTTTGGATTGCATCTGGAATCCAAGCCCAGCGCTCACTCAAGACTCGTTGCTTATGTTGTTTTTTTATTTGTGCTAAGTGCAAGAGGTTTTGAATTCCTAAGACATAGAATGTGTCATGCAAATGACATTGAGTGTACACAAGAAAATGGAGGTTTGTTACCAATAGAAAACTAATGGTAGAACCAAAACTCAAAATGATTTAAAAGTTTATTTAATTAAACATTTTTCACCCAAGAGAAGGTAATTTTTAAACATACTTTCAAAGATGGCAAATAACTCTAAAAATGCTCTTACATCAAAAAGAATGTGTCATGCATACCAACAAAATAGAACTTGTTCAAAGCATTTCATTTTTCACGATTTGTGCTCATATTCTAAAAACGTTCCTAAACAATCCTAGGTCCAGTAATAATAGAACATTTTATTCTAAAATAATAAGACAACTAAAACCATGATGAAATTTCTCTAAATAAGGTTTAACACAAAGCATCAAAGTGTTTCAAATAACATTCCAGTTTCAGCAAATAGAACAGTTTACTTAAGGCTTGGTCTTTTCATAGCATAATGCTTTTTTCAGTGTTGTTATGGTTTTTAAACTATTTTCCTATATTTTTACTGAATAATTTCAAAAGGGATAATAATCCTATAAATCTTACAAATTTAGAAGTTTTAGGCTATAGGCTGAAACAAACGGACCGAATCATTTGTCAAAACTTGACTAACATATCATGTTACAAGATCTTAAAAACTGAAACTGTTTCATTCAGTTCCATATCCAGGAATACAAATAATGAAAGAATAAGTGTTTTGGTTCCTCAGCCTATTGAAATTGCTTTTAAAAGTTTTGTTTTACTGTCCTGCATATATATTATAACATAATCCTCCGACTAAATTAAAGAAATTTTTTAGAAAAGTTCTTCATATTTTCGTAGTAAATAATTACAAGACCATTGAAGAAAGCATCAACTTTCAGTTATGTAATCTCATCAACAGAGCATGAGGCCAACAGTGGTCATTCAGCATCCTGTGAGTCACCACTGTTGCCAGCAGCGGCCATGGTAGTCGAAGTGTTAAATCTTCACATGGAAGTTCTTCATGTATCCCCCTGCAAACCTATTGTTTACTACAGGGCACTCCTATTGTAACTACCAAATTTTCAGAATCCATACTCTTCATCATACAATGTTGGCAATGTAGCAAGTGAAACACACAAACTCAAATCAATTCTAATTTGTTGGTTTTAAAATTTTTTATTCAGTGTACATCAAAGAAATTAAATGACAAACCAGAGCGAGTACCCAGAACAGCTGAACCCCTAACAATATAATCCCAAAATATCTCACTTTGTACAGTGTGACAAGCATAACTCGAAGCACATCAACTCAGAGTTTAAGGTCCTCTGATTGACTGATTTCAAGTTATGTGGAATCCATGTAAAGAAACAGACCATTAGGTTGGCCATGTGTTATGGGTTAGCTTTTGCACCTGCCTAATTTAAATTAACGTTTTCAATAAATTTTAATAATGTTATAAACTGAAAGTGCTATTCATTAATTTTTTACGAAATTCTTTCTTTAGACCTCTTTTGTGATGACTATTACTAATAGTTCTATTAGGGTTATGACCACACAAATACCACTATGCTCCTTTGACTGTCTGGCAGAGAAAGGCTGCATCACTTTGGCGATGAACCAGGCGTTCTGAATTTTGCTCAGAGGTTTCATTTACATTTGAGGGTCTTTTACATGCAGTAAATCTACAACTTGGGACATATGGCTATACTTTCTCCAAAGGAAGGTGAATGCTGAGCCATGGATAAGGGCGATTTTTTCACCCTTAAAAACCCATGACTTCAATTGGGTTTGAACCCGCTAATTTGGGGATAACAGTTTGATATGCTAACCATTGCACCACCGAACCCACACTATAGTAGACAATGATTGAAATTTTGTTACAGAAAGTTAAAAAACTGTTGAAAAACTCGCCATGTGGGGCATTGAAATTCTCTCTCATCCTCTGTAGTCTCCAGACATTTCCCCAACAGATTGTCACCTCTTCAGACAACTAGATGCATTTTTAGTGGGCACAAACTTCACAGAAGAAGCAACAATTAAAAAACAATTAATAAAGTTTACTGACTCACGATTTTTTCAAAAAGGAATATCTGGACTTGTTACAAGTTGGGAGAAGTGTGTGGAAGTGAATGGAAAATATTTTGATTGAATATGTAATTTTTTATCAGTGAGAGAATATGTATTGTAATTTGCAAATTATTAACGGCCATTTCATTTGCACCGACCCAACATTTGAGAATAGGCCCAAAGGAAAATACACAGGAGAGTAATTCACGAAAGTAGCACATTTCATTCATTATCAGCGTAAAACAGATGAAAGAAATTAAGAGCAGGAGTGAAGAATGATGGGAGGATCTGAAGATGTCAACCAAGAATTAAGCATTCCAAATCCACTGTGGCAAGTTTCTATCTCTAGTCCTACTATTAAAAGGAATAAAGAGGAAGTTAGACCATAAATTCATGCATTTCCAACACACAAATTGCATTCCAATTTTGAATTTTTACTATATTTTTTTTTCAAAATATTTTCTTATTATTTCACTAGTTTCACTGTAGATCAGAATAAGGTAACACTATTAATGTAAGTTAATCAAATTTATTAATTTTGCAAAACATAATAAGGCAAGTAATTTTTATAATAACTATGCCACAAATAGAAATAATCACATTTGTGGTAGAGGCAACAATTATTTTGTTATTATATTAAACTCTTTGGCACAAAAAGAAAGGAAATCATTAAGAAATAAACCTACATGCAAGTAACCTGAAATCAAAGAAACAGTCTAGAAAAAATAGTAAAGAGAAACTATGTTACCAGGCTGAATTCTTTTCCATAGTTAATTTTTATGTATTAATAAATGACAACTCACCTTTTGCCAAGATAACTGGATTTTGACCTTGAGTAACAATTGCAATTCTTGGTCGTTTTATATTTTTCTTAGGCAATTGTGTTATTCTTAAGGCAATTTCTCTCAAATCAGTACAATCAAATTTCTGTGCTTTGGCAAAAGCTTCTGCTTCCTAGAGGAAAATGGATACATACATCTACATATTAAAATCATTATAATGCCACATCATTAACTGGAAAAACTTTAATATAATAAGGCTGCTAAATATTTTATATTTGTAAGATAGTATGTTGTATAAATAAAGGTTGTAGAAGATCAATTAAAAATATAAAGTGAAAATTTTTTAATAGAATATAGAGACTTAAACATGAAATTGAAACTATCTTAGTATTCCAACACAGTTTATCAAATTTTCCTTCTTTATTGAAAGCACATCTTAACATGAACGTACAATAAAATTGCCAGTAACATACCGTTTCATTGCCAAATAAGATATCCACATATGGCATTGCTTGCATCATTGGCTCACTATAGAACTGTGAGAGAAATGGTGCACTTAAGTTCATCATAAAAAGGCAATTCCTTGAAAGAGCTTCTTCTGCAACTTTAACTATTGAAGGTGGACTGACAGTCAGAAAAAAGCCCTGTAAATATTATTTTTACAATATCAATAACCGAGCGCATAAAAGTCTATCTAAAATTTTACAAATGTGCAGTTTTCATACAGCAATCTTTGCTTTAAAATAGTCATTAACAAGTAATGTTTTGTTAAAATGGAATGGAATGAAATGAAATTACCTAAATACAGAATGGGTGGAAGAAGAAGGAGGGGGTGGGTGATAAAGTGATTACAAAGAAAATTGGATCTGAAAATGTTACCAAGGATGGAGTCTCCCATCTCCTAATCACACTCCTGTTCTTGGAGTAAGGACTCTTAGAGTATGATGATGCAGGTATCTACTCTTAAAGGTAAGACTACAACTGATCAATTGATGCACCAATGAATTTCTCTGGCTTCTATTTAATACACAAATAAAATAAAAGCCATAATAAATATTTAACGAACAATATTTTATTTATTGAGACCAATGCTTCTATTGAATGAGCACTTCTCACATGATGTGAACCACCATTTGTCAAGCAGTGCGAGGGTAAGACAGGGGAGAGAAGGTGCTGTCCCCATTACTGATAGAGGAAGAAAACGTCTAGACAAGTGAAAGGGGGCTTGGGCAATAAAGTCCGTCGGTAGTTTGGGCTGAAATCTTACATTTGAGCAGACAGGTTCGCTGATGCTCTTATTGTATTAAACAATATTAAAATATACATTTACAACATAAGTACTACTGTTTACGTATCATTACATTTAATTTGACCTTTAAAAACTTTATTCTATTATCCCAAAATTTGCTTTAAATAATGTCAAAGTTTCTCGAAAATTCATTCTTTCTCGAAACGGTTTTCTGAGAAAATTAATTCAAAATTTCGCAATTTCAGAAATGCTCAAATGCCATTTTTTTCAAAAGTGGCTCCAAATGTTTTCCTCAAACTTTTCCAACGAATAGTGCTAATTGCACTGTTTAATATGATATAAAGTTCATTGTGGTGTATTCTTTTGTTTTTTTCAGTATGTCTCACAGTTAATATGCACATTTTCATCAATTTGTACATATTTTTGCAATTGTAAGTGGAAACGCTTCAAATGACTTCAAATGAAGTTTTTTGAAAACTCAATAGATTTCTGTAAAAAAGAAATTCAAATTTCACATTTACATTAACGCATAAATGCCATTTTCTTAAAAACAGCTCTAAATTTTTCAATGAAAATTGCAATTTAGGATGAGGTTTTACTCTTCTTTATCATTCTTGAAGAAATATTTCAGTTCTACTATGTAGGAAACAGAAAAGTTGAAAAAAATTCAAAATAATGTAATTTGGGCGGCTACAGATGGCTGCTGGCTAGAGAATGGGGCAAGACCGTAAAGCCAGTTTACACCAAGGAAATTAGAACACTTTACTTTGAGAAAGTCTGTGCCATTTTGTAGCACCACTAGTTTAGTTGTATACTCAAGTATTAATAACTACAAATGAAATGTGGAATAGAAAGCCATTTTTTGTAAATATTTCATCAATATTGTCTGTTCAGTCAAGGGAGTGGATAATACTCATCGATGCCAAAAACAAATAGGGTGTGTGTGGTCAATGAGTGACACATAGGATTCATATTCGTTTCACTAATTTATGCCCTAGTTGCTTTTCTCCCTATTATTTTTGTCATTCCGGCAACTGGAGAATGTTTCAAAGCTACGTATTTATTTAACAAGAATGCAAGGAAAGTACTTTTAAATCCTTTTTCAAAATTTTGTGATCAAAAATTTTTTGTTTACTCGGAAATTTTCTTAGCAACATTGGAACAATGTAAATTTCTTCTGAAAACTATTTCTAACCTCTAACAGCATGCACTGGGTACCAACACTTTGGTACATTAACAGCTGGGGCTTCAGCTCGTATGGCTGGTGGAAGAATACATTTTGCAGAGTGATGCAGTACATTTTAGTTCCAAAGGATAATACAATTATGATAAGTAAAAATTAATAACAAAAATCAATGAATGTTGGCCTGTTGTTCTGGTCCGCTGAAAACTGCCTCTTCTTTGTGCTGTGACCTTACATTTATTAAGTGGTCTCTCCACAAACCCAAAGTGCACTGTCAACACATTAGGGATAGTCAAAATTTTCTTCCGGGCTGAAGGGCCGTGGTCCATTGGAAAACATATTTCCAGACGTTTTGTCCGCAACTACGGCAGACATCTTCAGTGGCGATGTGGTCTCAGATGTCTTCCTTGATGGTTTCCCAATGACTGACGGAGCTGCCTGGTCCGTGGGGATATTTACAGCAGGGACTGTCGGAGACCACATCGTCACTGAAAATGTCTGCCGTAGTTGCGGACGAAAAGTCTGGAAATATGTTTTCCAATGGAGCACGGCCCTTAAGCTCGGAAGAAAATTTTTACTACAACTCCGGCCGTGAAAGTCTACATTGTTTTACATTAGGAATAGTTCAACTTTTGAATTTTTATTTTCTGATAGATTATTTATACCATAAATCCAAAGATCGTTTCTCTATTTTCTTTTCTAAAGTTAATTTGATGGCTTTTTTGAAAGGGAACAGTGAAATGCTAATTGAAGTGTATCATTTAAATCTACTATTATTCCTCCATTTTCATTTATTTAAATAAGAGTTTGGAAGACATATACATTACTTCATTTAAATACCATATAAAAAATAAATACTGTATTTTTCTTTCAGGAAGTCAGTGAATTACAATACCACTAGAAATAAAAGAAAGAATGAGTAAGTTTAACACAATCTTCAGTATAATATGATTCTTTAATTGAATATTTTCTGAATAGGTTAGCTCATTTCTAGTGAATAAGATGACAATAGTAGTTGGATGCATAAAAACCTTTAACAGCAAATGATATATTTTAAAAAAAATTGTGCTCACTTACTGATATGTAGAAGTACTGAGCATTCTTAATGAATTCCTTGTTTGCTTGTCTATTGATATGATCAACAGTAAAACAGTTGGCAGCAGCAAGATTTGCACAAAGTGACCGCTGGGTGCCTCCTTTGGTGATAAGAACAGCACATGTACCTGTCAAGGACAATACAGTAAACATTAAGAAGAACTAGTTGTATTTCAATAAATTTTGTGTTTCTAAATTTGCAAAGAAATTTGTATATGTGCTTACTGAATGGTGCAGGCTTGACTTCTAATTAATATATCTATAAAATAAATAATTAACTCTTCTTTTGCTACAAATAATCAACACAAACAATATAAAATGTGTTGGAGATTTCACACTTTTTCAAACATTGTCTAAGAAAATAGAGAAAAATATGAAAAAACCTAGGCAATGCAAAGGGTAATTAATGCCTTTGGAGAATTCATTTAAGACCGAAGAGAAAAGGTAATTTATAACTTTCAATAAATTTCAAAGCTAGCAAATGATATTTTATAAATGAGTCACGATGTTGGGAAATTAGAAATCAAAACAAAATTAACATTTTATGAACAATCTAAATCCAAGCAAAATCATACCAGTATGACCGAATATCAAACACAAAATTTTAAAAAGGCCCTTATCCTTTTCCTACACACAACGTAAGTTTCAATAATTTTATGATATTTTTTGTCTCTTCAAACTTTTCAGATATTATTTACCCACTCTTACATGGAAAAAATGTGTTGCAATTACACTGAATTTTGAACCAAAGTTTGTGAATGAAATACTGTCTTCTGAAATGATTCTTACTGTCCTTAATACTGCAAGTGGATATATCAAAGACATTTCCTTTTTCTCTGAAATTGTTAGCTCTAAACAATAGTTTGCAGTTAGTCCTAAACAAAATATGTTTCAAATACATGTATCCTGCTTCCTTTCTACTTTTATCAACAGGTCATGTGAAATTTAGTAAATTTTTTGTTTTTTTTTGGAGTACAGTAAATTTAACGTTTATTTAAAAAATAGCTCTTAAGTGCAGTAACATGAGAGACAACACAATTTATATTTTGTTTCCATTAAACAAACTTCATTCTCTCAGTGACCATGACTAGTTTACATAATACTGTTCAAAATTATATACTTCGTAACATCTAATTCTTCAACTGAAACTTGTAAAGTCTGTACAAAATCTACTCCTGTACGTGAGGGCTCAATTTAGATTCTCAGAAAGATTTGGAAGAGAGCACAGAAATGTCTTGAGCAACTTTCAAGAAGTAATTATATAACAACCAGCTTAAATACTATTATTTCTTTCACAGCAAAATTTGTTATGATATAGGACTAAGAATTCTTCACACCCATTTCATGCAACAAGACCATTAAGGCCAGAAGGCCTTCAGAGAAGAAAACATTTCACTATTCAGAAACTGGAATGATTTTATATTTTCTAAATCTTACGAAAATAGCAAAGTTGCTGCTTTGGTAAGAATAAGAAAATTATTTAAATCACATTTGCCAAACAGGAATGCACTGATTTGAAACATTTATACACACTTTTACAGGTAAAATTATTTTTTCAAAACATCAATTTTCACGATCTTCATAATAAATAAATACTTTTAATTCAAGTTTTAATTCGTAAATTTTACACTTCAGTTCATCATATTTCTCCCAATATTTTTTTAGATGTTTTCTTCTCGCTTTTTAATTATGTATGATACACAACATACCAGTTGGCTGGGTTGCAGTGTATTGGTATTGCACATCCACTCCTGCCTCTCGAGCCTTCTTCTCAAGAATTTTACTAAATTTATCGGTTCCAACACAGCCCATAAATACACTTACATTTGGCTGATTAAGAATCCACTGTCAAATTAAAAGAATTATCATTTTTTGCAATTGGTAATGTATAAGAAATGTAAGGTTCACAGATGTATAGCAAAAATACCATAATTTGCAAAATATCCTACAGATACTGCATTTAGTAAAACAAATAAATAGCAAACAAAAGTGTTCCACTCACCTGAGCAACTCTTAGTGCATTTTGTGTAGCTCCACCAACAGTATATTCCACATTATATTTCTCTACAATCTCCTCATACAGAGGTTTGTGCTTATCTTCAGCTAAGATGGCATGATTTGGTTCTAAATTATATTTTTCCAAGAATTCTTCATCAACGGATGCTGTGATATCCAATAAAGGATTACCCATCCCAAGTATAAGGCCATTCCTAGTTGAAAATTGATCACACCATAAATAGAAACACATTACTTAACAAATAAATTATTGTAGTTTTTACAAGAGTGACATACAATATCAATCCAACTCTCAACCTATTTCATTACATACTAACAATTTGCAAGCGTTCTCCATCATCCCATGCAGGAGTCTTTGCCAATTTCAACACAATCCATCACCTCCCAATAAAATTTCAGTACAATATACCTTAACTTCTACTTTAGAGTGATCATGAAGTATGGCCAAAGCCATCCGGGTGCAATTCTACAAATCAAACCAATATATTGACTGACCACACAACTCATGGCTATAGAAAGGCTCCATAATTAAAACTTTTTGGAGAGTAGTCAAGGTCGACAAAGCAATTCTAGGTGACTTGGAACGGTGTCACTCTGATGCTAATAAAAGAACCTTTCCACAATAGATATTTCACCTTCAACCTTCTGAAACATGTGTTCAGTACTTCTAACCTCAAATTTTACGCGAAAAATATAAATAATGTTCTTACCCTAAGGGCACTTCCATCTTGACGAGATGCAAAATTCTGATGAACTAACTTAGCTGAGATAGTCGCGTGCAAAGTTCACGCGATATTCTCACACAAATTTACACAAAAAAACATCCTCGTGTATTGCTGCACACATGGAAGAAGGAAGAGGGAGGTATCATGACGTCACAGTCAAGCAAGCCAAGGACTCAAATACGCTCAAATAAGATCATGGGGATCAACCAGGAACGGCAGCAGCGACCAGCTAAGTCCGGCTGACAGGCTGCACGAGCGGCTCTGTGGCAAGCGTCAGTTGTCGCCTGCTCGGACAAGACCGGTCTGCAACTCCCGCCGCCACGGCTTTGTTGCGACGACTTCAGTGCTCCCTAGCGCCTATCAAGGAAGGCTTGCTCGATGAAAGAAAGATGCCGTTTCTTACGACCGTGAAGGCTGTAAAGTTTACAATAGTCTCCATGCTTACAACACGAGTTGTATTTTGTTGCGCTCTATGGCATTGAGTAAATATTTGGGGGAGGGGGAATTTCATTTCAGCCCCCATTCAGGTTTTGAAATAATTTTTTAAAATGTTAGGATGAAAAAAAAGTGTGCTGAATATTCTGCTGTCATGTGCGGTAATTATTTTGAATAAATTGACTAAAAATTACATAAATATTGGTTTGGGTCATACCCCCTACATTCATCACTGATAGTATAAGTGCGCCATGTCAATTAGCCCAAAAATGTCGATTTTAAAATAATTTATGTATTATTAAATTAGTACCTTGCATACGTTAATCATTTTAAATCACGCATTAGAATATTTAAGCTTTAGTTAATTTGACTTTTAATATTTTTATTTATCTTTTATATTTTTATTACCTTCTATTTTTATAATAATTTCTGTGTCAAATTAATATTTCCTCTTTTATTTTATTTCTATACTATTAAAAAATGCACGTCGAATTTTGCTTAAATGACGTACAATACTAACTTAAATCGAATTCGTTACAGACAAAAACTTCGTCAAAATTTCATCTGAAAGTTTAAAAAATAGTTATTTGTGATACGTGTGGTAAAAGTGGCATTTTATTTTGCGTGTAGATGTTGAACATGAGGCCGATTAAAATATACGAAATAAAATCACTTTTTCCACGTGTATCAATAGACTATTTTTTAGAGAGCTTTGCTGACTTTTATTTTCTTTTAATTCAAGCATACAAATACTGTTGTATTAAGATCAGTCGTAGCTAATGCAATCAGACGCAAGGAGTATTTTTTTTTCTTTATTGTATTCAATGTTCTATCTGAAAATCTGAGCATCGTCTCACTTTTAGCTTTAGTACTAAAAAATGAACTTTTTGTACTCTTTGAATGCTCTTAAAGTTACGAGTTTTACTAGAGGCGGTCAAAAAAACTGTTTTTGGGTTTAACAAACTATTTTTTATTAAAATTAAATTTTAAAAAAATATTATATCTAAAAAAATAACAGTATTTTTTGAATGCTAATAACAAAACTAAAGCAATGTGGAATATTGTAAATAAGTAAGATCACATCTTCTTGAAACTTTTTAAAGAATCGCCGATCATAATATTCTAGTAAAAGGCGCGTATCTTCAATAACATGTTTCGAGAATGGCGGTTGATCTCTCGATGGAACTAAAACCACAAAATTCAACATCAAACGTTTCCCAAAAATGTTCTAGAGTGTTTGTTTCTGAAAGTTCTTCCATTGAAATTTTCAAAATAATCATTAGACAAAAAAATAAATATACGGCTGGTTTGGATGAATTTCCACATTGTTGGGCCTGCCTTTATATAGACGCTAACTCACATTTCCAATGCTTCTTTATGCACGGGAATGTTTCCAGATATATTCAAAACACGTGGGAACACATGTGGGAACATATTTTCATGCATTATACATATTTATGTGTAATAAAGATATAGATATGCAACGCAGAGCTATGTTGTAGATTCTCACTAGAGCTGAAGGGGTTGTAGGAAGGTAAACCTTATTTTGCGTACGTAACTGCTATAGTCGAGATGGATCGTCTGGTGACGGTAAACCAGTGCTTGTGCTTGTGCTTGTGCACGTGCTCGTGCTCGTGCTCGTGCTCGTGCTCGTGCTCGTGCTCGTGCTCGTGCTCGTGCTCGTGCTCGTGCTCGTGCTCGTGCTCGTGCTCGTCCTCGTCCACGTCCTCGTCCTCGTCCTCGTCCTCGTGCTCGTGCTCGTGCTCGTGCTCGTGCTCGTGCTCGTGCTCGTGCTCGTGCTCGGGCTCGGGCTCGGGCTCGGGCTCGGGCTCGGGCTCGGGCTCGGGCTCGGGCTCGGGCTCGGACTCGGGCTCGGGCTCGGGCTCGTGCTCGGGCTCAGATCCAGGCTCAGGCTCAGGCTCGTGCTCGTGCTCGTGCTCGTGCTCGTGCTCGTGCTCGTGCTCGTGCTCGTGCTCGTGCTCGTGCTCGTGCTCGTGCTCGTGCTCATGCTCGTGCTCGTGCTCGTCCTCGTCCTCGTCCTCGTGCTCGTGCTCGTGCTCGTGCTCGTGCTCGGGCTCGGGCTCGAGGCTCAGGCTCAGGCTCGGGCTCGGGCTCGAGAGCTCAGGCTCAGGCTCAGGCTCGGGCTCGGGCTCGGGCTCGGGCTCGGACCGAGGCTCGGGCTCGTGCTCGGGGCTCGAGCTCAGGCTCAGGCTCCGTGCTCGTGCTCGTGCTCGATGATGCTCGCGCTCGTGCTCAGCGCTCGCGCGCGCTCACTTGCTCAGGCTCCCGCTCAGGCTCGCGCGCTCGGGCTCGGGCTCGTGCTCGTGCTCGTGCTCGCGCTCGCGCTCGCGCGCGTGCTCGTGCTCGTGCTCGTGCTCGGGCTCGTGCTCGGGCTCGCTCGGCTCGTGCTGCTCGCGCTGCTCGCGCTCGGGCTCGCGCTCGGGCTCGGGCTCGCGCTCGGGCTCGCGCTCGGGCTCGCTCGCTCCGGGCTCGGCTCGGGCTCGAGGGCTCGGCTCAGGCTCAGTCAGCTCAGGCTCGTGCTCGGGCTCAGGCTCGGGCTCGGGCTCGCGCTCGCGCTCGCGCTCGCGCTCGCGCTCGGGCTCGTGCTCGGGCTCGTGCTCGTGCTCGTGCTCGTGCTCGCGCTCGCGCTCGCGCTCGCGCTCGCGCGCGTGCTCGTGCTCGTGCTCGTGCTCGTGCTCGGGCTCGTGCTCGGGCTCGGGCTCGGGCTCGTGCCTCGGGCTCGGGCTCGAGCTCGTGCTCTTGCTCGGGCTCGGGCTCGGGCTCGGGCTCGTGCACGTGCTCGTGCTCGTGCTCGTGCTCGTGCTCGTGCTTGTGCTTGTGAGCGGGAGGCGGTAAACTGTCGTGATTAACTATATGCCAAAGGATTAACTGTATTTTCACTTCTGAAATCAGTTTCGACCGATGGAATAGTGGCGGTAAACCGGCACGCGTGGGCAAGTGCCGGAAAACCGTTAATACCACAGGTTTTTTGCAAGACAGGAAGTCAATTGTACGTAAACATTATCGTCAAAAGGAAATAACGTATCTTCAGAAAAATGAGTTTTTGCATGTCGTACAATCAAAAACATACGTTAAAACTAGGAACTAATTGGAACGGAATACCTCTAACAGGATCTAAATGCTTTTATGGAACATCTGTGTATCTCTGACTATTTTTGCCCTTATTAGGATTACAATATAGTAAATACATAATAGGTAATACATGAAATATCATTGTATCGTACGAATATGGAATACTTGTCTCTCTCCAAAGAAGAATATTGCTTTCTAGATAACCCCGCTATTTTACTAAAACATATTGTTACTATAACATATTTTACTATAACATATATTGTTTATATTAGGAATGGGAAATGTTTGGCAATTATAACGTCCTATGGATAAATAATAAATGTTTCGTGACAATCAATATAGTCTCACAAATACACATAACCTCCAAATCCTAAACAGTATCATTAATTTATTCTTGGCATATTTGAATTAACTTGAGAAAAAAATAACCATTGAGTTCCTGCCATATTTTATTGGTAATATGGATATTGTATTTTTCATTACTTCCATGCTCGAATTGTGTGTTAGTGTTGAATTCGTGCTTAGTGGTGGCGGCGAAAACTACGTAAAGTGTGTTTATCGTAGACGACAAAACAGGGAGAATGACGGGACCCGACAATCGAAATCCCGTCATTTGATGCCGGCGCATGCGCAGTGCAATTCTCCCCGGAGTAGTGTTACATCTTTTAAAATTCACGACTTGCAAAACTCTATTGAATAAGCGACAATAAACTGGCTGTATAATTTCGGTGATTAAGACCGCGATATAAATCAATCGTGAGTACAACACGGGGATTTAAACTTGAGTGTGTTCCAAGGACAAAATTCAACTGCTGTCTCGAAGAACTGAGAAGGCGTATGAAATAGGAGTGCTGTTCCGGTCGCTCACCGCCGTGATGGAGGAACTGGCAGAAACGGAGATGGGGGAGACTCCGCCAGACGGTGAGAGGTACAGAGCACACTGACAGAGTGCACTAGCCGACACAGTGCAAACCTGGACCTCAAACGGACCTTCATTATCCTCATGCGCAGACGATGGATTCATAGAAGTCAAGCGGTCACGGGTTGCCCCGATTGCCCTGCAACCTCCATCCTTTGTTTCAAACTACCGCTTTGCTCCTCTTACCCCCACTGACTCCCTTCCCAATTCTACTTAACCACTCCCACAACCAAAGGAGGATTTACAATCCTCCTATAGGCACGCGAAAATAACCATGAAAAAGTTATATATATATATATATATATATATATATATATATATATATATATATATATATATATATATATACCAGGTATAATTTATGTTTAACTAGTGGTGCTACAGATTGGCACAGACTTTCTCGTAGTAAAGTTTTCTAATTTTCTTGTTGTGGGTTGTTACGGTCTTACCCCATTCTGTTGTCAGCTGCCATCTATTGCCGCCCAGAGTACATTTTTTTGAAATTTTTTCTACTTTTCGGTTTCCTACATAGTAGAACCAAAATATTACTTTAAGAATATATTAGAAGAGTAAAATGTCGTCATAAATAGCAATTTTCATTGACAAATTTAGAGCCGTTTTTAAGAAAATGGCGATTAAACGTTACGGTATATGTGAAATTCGAAGGTCTTTTTCACAGGAATCTAGTGAGTTTTTTGAAAAATTTAATTTGAAGTCATTTGAAGAACGTTCACTCACAAATGCAATAATGTGTACAAACCATTGAAAATATGCATATTAACGACGTGAGAGATATTTAAAAAAATTACATGTGTAATCTTTGAAAAACAAAAGATTATACCAAAATGAACTTTACGCAAAATTAAACAGTACAATCAGCACTATCCGTTGGAAAAATTTGAAGAAAAAGTTGGAGTCACTTTTTAGAAAATGGCATTTAAGCGTTTCTGAAAATGCGGAATTTTGAGCTCATTTTCACAAAAAACTGTTGAAATTTTATATGAAATTATTAAAATCACACGTACTCAAATATAAAAAATGTGAAGAAATCGCCTCTAATGTAAATAATACCGACGAGAGAGAACACAAAACATTACATTTTTGTAATTTTTGAAAAAACTAAAGTTTAGAGCAATATGGTATTTATGCCATCCTATAGAGTTCGTTTGGCACTAACTCTACCAAAAATTTAAAGAAAACATTTGGATCCGTTTTTGACAAAAGTACAAGTATTGCACACACTATTGCACGAAAACTACTAAAATTTTCAAAGTATCTACATGACCTTAATGAAAGAACTATTTATGGACAACAAATTTAATTTGAAGGAAAAATCTGTCTTCAATTTAATAGTTGTAGGAACACGCTGAAAAAGTTCAAACTTTTGCAATTTTCGAAAAATTCAGAGTTAACCGTGAAAATTGGACCTATGCCACCTTTATAAGTGTAGTTTACTCTATTCTTAAAGGAAGAAAGAAATTTAAAGAAAAAATTTGGATCCGTTTTTGAGAAAGTTTTGAAACTGTCCGGTGGTCTTCATGTAAAGTACATCCACATTTTAAAGAATGTATCTCAAAATTTCAAAGCTTCAACTAGAGCCGGATGTACACCGTTTCTTCAATTTGGAAAACATCCTACGTATAGTTTAGGCGCTAGTAGTGTTCACGGACGGACAGACAGATAGACAAACGGAAGAATGACGTTTAAAAAGACACTTTTTCGGTATCAGAGGACCCCAAAATGTGTATATCCGTTGAAATCTCGAAATCGATTTTCCACAGCATTACATCACTTTCTCTATACTACATATATTATTCCGTATATACGTATGTATACGAGAAAGTAAAAAGAAGAAAAATTGCACGCGACGAAGAAGAGGCTCCTTAGACACAATTTTTGTCCACAGTCCAATTTTTGTGCCGCCCCTAAAATTTTGCCGCCTTAGGCACATGCTTCTTGTGACTATGTGTAAATCCGCCTCTGCCCACAACCACAACCACTATCCGCACCTCAGACCAATACAACTTTTAGAGTACGTATTGGAATGTTCTGGCTTGGCCTAACTGGAATAAATGACCACAATGGACTGACAAACGACCTAACACAACACGTAAACAATCAAATGACCAAAATGCATACAGATCCAACTGATAATTTAACTTTAAATTATCTTGTCCCACAAAAAGATTGATGAGAAATTGAAGGAGATTAGAAATGACCCCAGACTGAAAGGACTCTATTTCATAATGACAATCAATTACTACAACGGAACAACAAAGAAGACAAGAGACAAACTGTTCATTGATGGACTACCACCAAATTACTTGTTGTAAGACATTAAAGCCGACTTCAACAGACTAGAAATACCACATCATCATATATCACGTGACTGAAAAGAACAAACGGACAAACGAAGAACGACTTTAATCTCTTGATATTTATGTATTGACGTAAAAGAAAAGAAAATCGTGGACATTAAGTGAAAACTTTGATTCCTAGGACACTGTAGTGCCGAAACTGAGGACTTCAGACAAAATGACAGAATCACACAATGTCGGTTCTGCCAACAGCTGTTCCACACTAAGGCCTACAACCGGAGGGCACCTGCATACACATAATGCGCACAATCTCACCCGACGGGACAATGTCCCAACGTGACAAGATTTTGAATCTAAATCCTCCAACTGTCAATTCCCTGCTTTTGACCAGACATGTTCACTCATGACTCAAGCTAGCCACCTTCCCAGGATTCCTCATTCTCCCAAGATTTAAAAGGATCCTTTCTTATATTGGACACCTCATCGATATCCTAAAAGGACCCGAAGAACCCATCACAGGATTGATCACAGCTACTCTCAAAGTATGCGAAATCCGTACATAAATGACACTCCCCTCTTTTCGTTTCATCTTGTCTTCCCGGAACGCACGTGGGAGTATCCAAATAAAAATAAACCCTCATCTCCTAATACAGTAAAGACCACTCCATCGGGGTACTATTCCTTCAAGAAACCTGACTAAACCTATCTCAATCCTTCTCCATTCTCGGGTACATAATCTAACCAACCGACAAATCCCAACTATATTTATTCGCCAGTCCATACCACGCACTTCTTTCAACATTTCTATCACGAGAACCATTCATTCACGGGAACTATATCCATCCAGATCAGCGTCATATTGATTCCAGTCATTATTTCAGAATGCAGAAGGCTCGGACTACAGATATCGACATCAGATCTACACATTCTCTACAACTTTCCTTACCCATTGATACTGGTCGGTTATCTTAAGAGTAAATGCCCAGAATTGGGCTTAAGACGCAGCTTTGCCAGCGAACGTCGACGAATGGACTTCTTAAATAATAATACAGACGTTTAACTAAAAATTCCTGCCGAACCGACGCATTTGATAAAGGACAACCAGCGTGACATCCTGAAAATAATCATTCATTCTCAACGGCTACATATAAACACGTCTAACATGCTGTATGATCTCTTCGACTTATCAGGCCATTTACGAATTATGTTTCCGTCGAGACCTTTTTATAACAAGCAGGTACCATCTAAACTTCATCCACAGATTGGAAATTTTTTAGACATTTAATCTCCAAGAAAGTCCATACGCCCCCAGTCATAACAACCATCCCAGAAATTAAGAAATTCTTAGAAAATCTGAGTATCAAACCAAACGAGCTTTTGGTAGGAAATGGTGTGGTGTTTATGATATTAGCATCAATATAAATGAGGCGTTCTTTTGTCATATGTGTTTATTCCTGCATAAAGCTTTTTCGGCCACATTGCGGCCATCTTTAGTGCTAAAACAAATTACCTAAATTACAATTTGTGTGTTATAAAATATAATTTATGAATTTCAGTGAACAAATAAGAGTCTAAGAACAATTTAAAAAATGGAAATATAAATTACGAAAATAAATACATAATTTTGAAGGATCTTACATGAAATAACAAATGTACAAAGTGAAATCCGTAAGTGTTAGACAAATTAAATTAAATATTCGTAAAAGATGAACGTTAAGTTTGAAATTGACATCAATTATTACGACAAGGAAAAATAAAATAGAGGAAATAAAGAAGAAAGATAAGTAAATAAATAAATAAATGCACATGAACAAACTGAAGACAAAACAGAGAGGGGCAAGAGCATTGCTCTGCTGTTCAAAGGTTATTTTCTTATTTTATATTTACATTTTATTCAGTTGTTTTTGAATTATATTTTCTCACTAAAATTGATCAATTATATTTTATAATACACAAATTGTATTTTAGATTTTTTAGCACTGATGATGGCCACAACGCGGCCGAAAAGATGGGAAAAATTAGTAATGGAGATCTTATCTATCCGTTTCGTACGCTACATGCTATTTTGAATTACTGAAATATCAACGATTATCATTCTTTGGCTGTATATAATATATGCTGCTTGAAAGTTGTTCTCGAAAGACAAATAATTTAATCGTAAATAAATGGCAAATCTAAAGATCGGTCAATGCTGAGGTAATTTACAGAAACGTATTCTGTTGGAAGAACCTTGAAAGAAGCAGAACATGGTGTAGAATAAAAGTAGATACTGAATGAAATTCTTCAATTCACGTACATAATTCGAATAACACCTGTCTGGGAAAATGTATACAGATAACTCCAAACGTTGGAAAAGGCAGGAAGGCAAAATGTAGATTGAGGGGTCGAAATTGAAGAATTGCACAAGCTGGCACAGAATTGTACATGACAGAGATGTCTGCAAAGTGATGAGGAAGGACATTTCAATTCGTAGGAAAGCTAGTCTAAGAAGAATTAATGGAGAAACACCCTGCCTCACCTACAACTCGAAGAAGAACTGCAAAAACTGCAAGTACATGCGTTCCATATTTGTTCCATATTTGATTGACAGTTTTCTTTTTCTTTCGATCCTGATTTTTCCTTTGCTGTAATCCATTTTCACAAAAAGAATGAATGAATTGTTAGGGAAGTTAGTTGTAAGTAGAACCTAGATAATGACGATCAGTCTACAAAATATTTCAAAACAAAACTTATTTATCCATTCGAGAAGTATTAAATTTTCTTCTTCACGCAAAATATAACTATTCACAAATTATCTTGCACATATTTTCTGACATTTACAAATGAAAGAATCTAAGGAATCTTTTTTTAGAATCTATACGAGTTAATTAAAGTGTTTAATATGTGTAATGATGTAATTTCATTATTTCTGTGTTACAACCGTAAACTGATAGAGTTAATGTACTTACACCGTAGCTATGATATCTTTGGAAGACGCAGTGTGAGATGGCGATTGAGAGCAGACGTGAAAATGTACTTCACCAATACTCCATAATGTTTTGAACAATTTTGAACAAAAATATATGATAGGAAGTTTGTTCATTGTAACTCAACGCGTCAGTCACAACACAAGGGTCCTGAAACGGCATAATGAACAAGTTCTCGACAATAACTAGTAAAGAATATGTAGTACTTACACAGAGTTAAGTTCCAAATGCAAATAGATTATATATTAATAAAAGTAAAATACAAAATTTCAAGATACGACATAGAAATAATGTATTAATATTACCTCTAGAACATCCATGCTTCGCAAGTATTTGTATGAATGCCTGTCAAATGTCAATTGCAGAATTACTTTTCAGTAAATATTCATTTACAACAACCATACTTTATATTACATTCTCTTACCGATTGTTACCTTTGTTAAATATGAACTTTCTAAGTACCATTTTCGAACTCACAACTTCTTTTGATTTCCCGCCAGGTACTCTTTTCCTTGAAAACAAATACAACTTTTACAGTCGGTATATGCAACTCATGAAAATCTCAGAATGCAAATACTACATAAAATAATATTCTCAAAAGATTCATTAATAAATGTGACTTACAAAATACATATACAAACGCTGGTATAAATTAATAGTTATTGAATGTTTGACTCGTGGGTTAGAATTGCACCTCTCGGATATATTCAGGTCTCTCTTGATGTAAACAACAAAGAGTGCGTTAGTGTACCGAGAAACTCGTGCTTTGCGTGGGTCACTTGTTTGGGTTCCTTCGAACCGATGATATAGATATTGCTACAAAGGTCACTACACATGTAAGAATAGTTATACATGTATAATGGTAGCTACATGGTACACCTTGGTACATATATAATAACCTTAGTGGATAAATGTATACTAACCTAAACATGTATAATGACTAGACTTCGGATGTTTAGGGAAATGCCTATTTTTTTTAGAGAACTTATTTAAAGGCTGATAATATAAGTCCACGAATCATGACAAATGATGACATACGACGAAGTTTTATAATGCTTATTTTTGATTATTTTAGCATAAATGACTATTTTTTGCATAAATATCTTTTTTAGGACTTTTTGCCTTTTATTTATTATATTTATATACAATGCTAAGATATCGGAAAATCGGCGATGGTCCAACGTGACCATTCATTACGAAACCTTCAATTCACGTCTTGAAATTTAAAATTACGGGAGAATTCCCGAAAGTATACCAACTGATGTTTCTCCATTTCCCTATTTCATAAATACCAGCCATGATCTGAGAACATGGACGATTGACAATACACCGAAGCAACCGAAAGTTTAAATGGAAATAAATATAAATTCCCAGAATGTTTCAGTGTTGCTAGTGATGGACTGCTAAAATATATGCCAGTCACATCGTTCAGATATCCTTCTCCGCATTCAAACTGATTTTGTCTCCCAGTCGTCGCAAATTTGAAATTGTGATCCTTGAAAAGTTACTGGTAATACGTAAATATTACTGGTTAATGGAAACTATTAAGAATAAAATGTAGAAGAGTTGTAAATATGTAAATCTAGTTTTACATTAAAATATACGAACTAGTTTTGTGCATTTAAGTTTACAAAATAATATAGACAAAAATTACAATGTTTCCATTGTCCATATATGTTCCAATGTTCCATATATGTAAATGTTCCATATATGTAACTTATGACAGTGCCTTTTTTGCTCCTTATTCCTGACTTTTTAGTGTCTAAACATCCGATGTCTAATAATGACCTTCAGCTGACCCAGAGGTTTCAGCGCACTTGATAGTCGCTCTCAGTACTAGGGGCCGCACGGTGCGCTAGAATCTTGAAAATCTGACCAGAAAGGGAAAAAAAAGTTTCTTGGGGGGAATTTTGGACTATCAGGTTGTCTACAGTAATGTTGGAACTACTGAATGCCGGTTGTGCGGACTTTGAACTGTTTATTTGTTCGTTGTATTCCAGGTCAAACTTGGCAATTCTTTGTTAGCATTGCGTGGTGCAGGCCAGGCTACAAAATAGTCTAGTTAAATGTAAATATTTGGGTTCTGTGTAAGTGCAGCGAATATTTTCAATATGAAAGGTGTTCCAGGAGGTATGTACTAATTATAAACGTTTAATTATATCACTCATCATAATTATATCATTAATTATAAATGTTTTTTTGAAAATTTACGGAATACCCCAAAATTCACGAGAAAATTGTAAAATGTGCTTAAAAAACAGAGATAAGTTACGAATTCCACAATATTCCGCTGTCTTTTGCACTGTGTCCGTACGCTTATATTACTATCTTTGTAAATTAACCTTCAAATCCTCCGACTAGTACCGACTCCGGCTTTGAGCCACGTCCTAAGCAACATTTGCAAAATGTCGTTATTGGGACATCTTCAAAAACGACAATGAAATCAATTAATTATGAGCTACATTTGTTCAATTTAAGTCTATGACTAGGAGCATTGTAAAGAATATAATAAGCAAAACAGGACTGAAACAATGCTTTCTCCTTCACAGTGGAATAAATCACTTAGAAAAGGAGAAATACCGTCGCGTCGCGATTACTATATACAATCTTCAAGAAATGATTGCATTCCGGTTTCTTATATTAAACTGAATATTTTGTTATATTTTACGCCGTAGCAACTGACAGACATTACTTCATAGAATACCTCTGGTATAATATGCCAACTGCAGTCCATAGATTGTTTATCCACAGACCAGACATTATTTCTTCGGCTATTTTACCCATCAGTCAACTGTCGGAGGATGCTCAAGAATCAACTAATTGTTGATAAAGTTGAAACGTTGTGTTGAAACATTGATAAAGCAATATCACCTGATTTTTTTCTCGAAAGTTTTCCAGAGTTTTAGACTATGGATGACGTATTCAGGAGATTCTTGGCAACCCCAAATCCCTACGTTTCTTCTCAACGCAAATCATCACCAAAGAAACCGTAGTGTGTCGGCAGAAGCCGCCCTCTTAGTTCCTGTGGCAGAAGATTGTGAAGATTCCGATGCAGATGATGAGGAAACAGTCCTTGAAGATGATGATTCAGTTGAAGAAGCAGAAGAAAGAGAAGATAATGATATAGATGAAAAAGAAGAAAACGACGTCTAATTATAGTTACACACTATTGACTTTTATGTTAATAAAAATACATTTAACAATTTTTGTCCGCCATATTGAATCCGCCATTATGGTCTTTTAAATTTTTGAACTCATAATCTTATTAGCAACCTCCATAATTCCTCCCCCAAATTTTATGTGAATGTAATGAATAAAATTGACAGCGGGTATACTAGTGTCGCACGGCGAGTGTGGCCCGCATTATGGTGACAGAACCATCTAGCCTTCCGCAACCACATGATCCGGCCTCTCTCAAATTCGTCTAACTAGACAACCAGCTGTCGAAGATGACGCTTTTACTCCGATTTAAACACGGTGGCACTTCAAGCTCATGAGCTGAAAGGATAGGGGGTATATAGTCAACCAATCGGGAGCCCCAATATCCAAAATTTAAGTCATAACGAAGATCTTAAATGGATGAGTGCTCTCAACACTATGTCCTGGGAGCATTCCTAATTGTTTTACGCTCATTGGCAAACGGTCTCACTCCCATGTCAATAATTTTACCACTTGAAAAATAGTGGTGCTAAAACAGCACGTACTTTCTCACCCGTACTTTCTCGAAAAAATACGTGGAAAGTACTCAAACTTTCAAAAAAATATACATGCCCTTATTTCAAAATATATATTTAAGGAACATATTTTATTAAGAAAAAACCTTATCTTTAATATTTTAATTGTAGGAAGATGAAGAATAAATTTTTATTTTTTTCAATTTTCGAAAAATCAATTTTCAACGAAAATGAGACCTGCACCATTCCCTTAAACGTCCTTTACACTATCCAACAAAAAGTTTAATAAAAAACGAGAGTGACATGTTTTTGAAAATTTTTAAAATATCGCAGGGGCTTTATGTAAAGTATCCCCAAAATTAAAATATCGGTTTCAAATTCAAGGGGCAGCGACATGGAGCCAGAATCTACGGAGGAATATTAACTATGGAGAAAATCGGCTGAACGGTTTAGCCGCTAGCGTTTTTCACAGACGGACGGATGGACATACGGACAGGCGGCTGGCCGGACAGAAAGACGGACGGGTAGAAAGACTGACGGACGGACAGACGGAGGACAGACGGACGGACGGATGGACGGATGGACGGACAGACGGACAGACGGACAGACGGACAGACGGACGGACGGACGAACAGACAAACGGACAGACAGGCGGAGGACAGACGGACGGACTGATTTTCAGTGCGCGCAGGAACTGAAAGAAAACTCATCGGCGTCCGGCCATGTAAGAGGGGTGTATTGTTTTGTTAGTTATCCAGGAATTAGGAGGCAATCTAAAAAAAATGTAAAAGTTTATATTTTTATTGAAAAACACAACATTTAATTGTTTTATTCCGCCTATTGGTATACCGCTTACCAACTGAATTCTCATACACAGCGTATCACTGCTTATGAAACAGCCGACGTAATGTGACAGCAAAGCTTCTAGAAGAAGGCAACCCACCATGAAACATTTGCTTTTAAAGTCTTTTCTTAGTGAACAGCAACTTGTTTGATATTCTTGTTATGTAATGAAAAATACCATCATTTTATACATTTTTAATATTTCTAAAACCTTGATACTATTTACAAACAACTATACAAATTTCTGAAGGGGATTACTTCCACTACTATTAAAAAGATTATTATTTCTTCCGTTGTCCTGCTATGTTCATAAATTCTCCTAATGTTAAACATTATTCTATTAATTTCACATTCAATTTTAATCATGAGTTTCGACAGATAACATTTTGCTACGTATCTGCTGCATGTGGACGTGTACTTCTATACAGAATTATGATTCCTGGAAGTTCTATTGATTACAGTCAATTATTGAATTAATGGCAACTATTATGAATTATCAGCCTTTTCTTTTCTCAAAAAATAAAAATTCAACATTTATTCTGATATTCTTACAAATTCTATTGAGCTCATTAATGAAATGATTAACTTTTTCTCTGTACAAACATTAAAGTCCCGTACGGCTTTGAATAAAGTTCGTAAGCTTACTGCGATAGCTTCTCAGATGTCCTTCTCGGATGTTTTCGGACTCGATGTGGTCAGTGAATGTCCTCGATATTCTAATTATCACATTCTTAATATTAGAATAAATTTAAAATGTTTCCGGAATATCCTCAACTATTTGGTACCTCATATGATTCAATAATTTCTATTAAATTAATGCGCAATCACGACTTGCCCTGGTTGTGCTTCAGATGAAACACCTACATGCGACTATCTTCAGCTGACTTATTGAAAATTCCTCCCAATTACGCAACTATCCTAATATAAATCCCTTCGAAACATAGAGTCTATTTGACTTCAAATCCCAAATTACCATAATAATTACAATTATAATTCAATACGAATAACTCCTTCGACATTTTACTCTGCACAATACCAAGATATCAAAACGAACCATAAGTTACCCACCATCTCACTATCATTTAATTAATAACCCAGTCTATGCTGAAAAAATATTGGCTCCGCACAGATTGCTTTCGATGTCTTCAGTTCGGTAGCTTTTGAGAGAGTGGTTATATCCATCTTCCTACAAAATCACGGCTTTTAATGCTTCACACCTTCCGCATGTAACGTCTCCTCGGCCGTGTCTCCCCAAAGTGAACAGCGCTATTGCACCAAATATACAATACTTCACTTTGTTTATTGGTTGCCCTAACAATGTATATTCTTTGATTCCCGGACCTGCATACAATCCCATTCAAATTAAACCCGGTGTTCCTAGCTTATCACAGTAAAGAACAGCATTTTTGCTGTTGCAGACCACTAGTATTATATTATTTAAATTAATTAATTAAATATCTGTAATTTATTGAATTGTTTGCCTTACAAAAACTACTTTGGTAAATAACGAGAATTGGAGAGCTTTCATGAACGACAGAGCATCCAAAGGAGACAAAATGATCTGACATGAGACTAGTGTCTGATAGTGATCATTATATTTTGAAGAATCTCATTGAGAAATAATAGACAAGACGTACAAAAATAATGGGAATGCCTTCCTTTCGTTTATTAACAAAGTAGGCAAAGAGAATATCGGGACAGAGAAAATTGTCAGCCCCTGGCTTCGGGGCTTCATTAAAAGCTTCAGTCGTAAAAGTCGGGGGTGGGAACCCGTGGAGGTGGCGGCAACAGCAAAGGTGACGGCGAATTACCTGCGGAAGACAAAACAGCCGCTAAAAATCTTATTTGCTTAGTTAATTATGACGGCTATTTCCTTCGTTTCTCCTCCAGAAACTTCATGTTTCTTCGATCTTCTTATATTAATGAAAAAAAATTGGAGCTGTAATCTTTTAATATTGCCCTTATTTCAATCAAAATTACGCAAAAATAGAAACATTTTCCTAAAAAATGTACATGACATTATTTAAAGAAATAATTGTGAAGAGCAAGAAAAAATCTCCAATATTATAGTTGTAGGAAGACGCCGAAAAAATAAAACTTTTTCAATTTTCGAAAATTTAAATTTAACAGTGAAAATCAAATCTATGCCATCTTCATAAGTGTATTTTATTACATTCTAGAAATTTAAAGAAAAATTTGGAGCCATTTTTGAGAAAACTTTGAAATTGCCTCAGGGGGTTCTAAAGTACCCCCAACATTTAAATAATGTTTTTCAAAATCTCAAACTTCGAGTCAGACGTCCGGGGAATATTGGTTTTTCAAAAAATCCTACGAATCGTTTAGGTACTAGTGTGGTTCACGACCGAGCACTGCATGCGATCTCTACAAAAATATTCTTCGAAAACGGTCAACCATTCCACGAAAGAAACTACACTCATAAAATGAAAATTTTGAATTTCAAAATATGTTATCAAATTTATTGAATAATGCAAGAAGAGAAAATGTACGAAATTTTCGCACGAGTTCAACTAGTGAAAGAAAATTTGCCAAACAAGCTAAATGATGCATTCACTAACGCCAAAAATAAACTGAATTATTGTACTTTTAATAACGCACAAATTACTTATACTAGTTTTAAGGTCTGTAATATCCTGCGATATTTAGACGAAGACAGAAAATTGTTATTCTCAGAGAGTCCCTCAAGGTCAGATGGCGATGTGGTCCCTAGCGCTCTACGATAGAAGCCTACGGCGCTTTCTGTTTATCGTTGCTGTACTAAAACGCACGGAGGATGACCGAGCAGTAAGTGATCCTCGCAATGTTGACGCATTGGGATGCGCAGGCAGTCGAATGGCGTGCTTAACAATTTTAAACGTCTACATACGTGACGTCACTCACCAGTGCGCTGCCTGTCTTGCAACTATATGCCAGAAGGTAGGTTCCACGGGAGGTCTGTGATTTCAAAATTAGTTCATACTATATCGATATTGCTGCAATATCTCGAGTGTAGAATTACATTAAATGTCAAGTACATATTCCTACCACAAAAGTATTTTACGATAATCTGGAAGTCATTCAAGGGATTAACATATCAGTAAACCTCTGATGAAGTGAACCAAAAATGTTAGTATCCAGTGGTGTCTATAACCGGAGTTGACTATATGTACTATTCTAGAGATCGAAATATATTCAAGTACATTGTACTCCAAAACACTGCGTGGAGGCTCTAACGTAGTTCTTCTCGGCGTCAGGCGCGTGTTGGATCTCCAAGGCGGAGGTGTAGGTTTGCCGCCGCGCGGGGGAGCGGGTTGGGGAACGGGGGCGGGGGCAGGGGCAGGGGCGGGGGCGGGGATAGGGGCGGGGCCGGTCGCAGGGGCGGCCGCAGGGGCGCGCGGGGCGGGTGGCGGCCACGGGCAGCGCCGCCCCGCGCCACTCCACGTCGTCCAGCTGCAGCCGCTGCCACCGCCCCCGCACCGTTTGCTCCTCCTCCTCTTCGTCCTCTTCCTCCTCCTCCTGCGGCATCGACAGACACACACACACACACACACGTCAACACGCGTACTCACGCGAGGGTCCGCTGACTCAGAGAGCGACGCACTTGAAATAATAAGAATAATATTAATATTAATATTAATAATAATATTATTAATAATAATATTAATAATAATATTATTAATAATAATATTAATAATAATATTAATAATAATAATAATAATAATAATAATAATAATAATAATAATAATAATAATAATAATAATAATAATAATAATAATAATAATAATAAAACATCAAAAATGATGTTTTCGGAATGATGCATGTTCCTAATCGGAGTTTTTGCGCAGAGTATAACAGTACAATTGTTTTATCTATCTCGTACGGTTCTTAAGAAAATTAAGAATTTCTTTTTCTGGTAAGTTCCATTTATATACCATTGTATAGCATGGGAAGTATCCAATGTTAAAATGTGATTACACCATTTTTTGTGTTTTATGATTTAAATCAATTTGTATGGGCCCTAAAAAAAGGCAGTGTATGTGTAGTGTTTATCATAAACAAATGTGTTTATCACAGATATATGTAGTATTTATCATAGAAGTACTCTAGATAAGCTGACAGGTGTTTATATTGGACCTCACATCAGGAAATTAAAGTGTGATTCAAATTTTGAAAATACAACACGCCAAACAAAAACAAGCCTGGCATAGCTCCAAAGATGTAAAAAGCTTCCCGGGAAACGGAAGGGGTTCTGACTACAAAAGTATTGTAAATACCATGTCAGGAAATTTGAGAAACTAGGCTGTAATATGAGTTACAAGAAACACTTCCTACGTGCTCACATTGACTATTTTCCAGGTTATCTTGTATTTTAGAGTGAGGAATATGGTGAACGTTTTTACAATTTGAAAGACATTTAAGGACGATACCATGGTAGTTGGACTGTTATTACACACTACTGTTGGTCCCCCGAAAAAACGATAGTACTTCTCATGCTTATGAGAAATGCAAAAGGAAGAAGATGTCTGCCTGTAAAATAATATCAATTATATCACTTGTTGGTAGTTCTTGTGAAATATACGTACATTATGTTTACAATTACATGATTACATAATTCTAATATACACCACTTTCTTAAGCATATCAATGATCTTGTAGAATGGTATAAATATACATATCGGTCATGGGTATAAATCAACATTTTGTTTTCATTTTTTAAGAAAACTGGACGTGATAGAGGAAAACTGATAACATATTTGAAATCAGCATTACAAAATTAGGGGTGGGAGCATTCAAAACAAAAACATTAAAAAATACAAAATGTAGAGAATAATAATAATAATAATAATAATAATAATAATAATAATAATAATAATAATAATGACGTATTTTGAGCCCGGTTTGGGTTTTCTACCCGAAAGTCTCTAACAAAGTACCTCACGATTGGGTACTGAAGACCCTGGGCCTATTTAATATTGTAAGGGAAATAAATATTCAGATTAACAGGGTGAAGTTGGATCCTACTATCTAGATGTTCGGCGCCAACTGATTCCCGTTACAAGCCATGGTGACAAAAGACCAGTAACACATTTCTTTTACATGGATTATCTTGAATTGTATGCTAAGAATGAAGCAATTCTTTCTCCAATAATGTGTGGTAAATAAATTCAGCACTAAAATCTGTACGAAATTTGGGATTGACAAATGTGTCAAGTTCAACTTGAGGAGAGGCAAAGTGTAACTACTGAGTTTATACCGATTGATATCACACTGTCACTCAATTCTTTGAGCCAGGGAAACCCTACAGATACCTACGTATTGAAGTCTGTGAGAACATCTCGAATGACATAATGAAGGAGTGAATTTGAAAGGAGTCTTACAGAAGAGTAAGACTCACACTGCAGTCCGCTCTGAACTCCAAGAATAAAACTTCCGCAATAAGCGGCTGCACCTGTAGCCGAGTACGGCTTCGGAGTGGTGGACTAGACTTTGCAGTAAATTCAAATCATTGTCAAGAATCACCAGTGATCAAACAAATAACCAAACTGTAGCTTTACTATTCACACTTTATTGAGCACTCGGTTTGCGAATTCTAGGAGAAGTGTCGAGGAAATGAGTTGCAATATGTAAGCAATACTATAAAATGAAATCTGTAGTTCATTTACCTATGTAAGTAAGTTTTCTTTTTCTCGAGAGCAAAAACTTCTGTTTTTCAAATGTCGATAACCTCCCTTTCTTGGTACTTTTATTTATCAGTCAACTATATAGAGTAGAATGGGGAAGTGGGATTTTGGAGCTCAAGAAAGCGTGCGCAGATTATACTTCTCCTTCATACTTTAAAAACAGCTATTACTGTTTTTGACGAAAACGTCAAATAAATCCAAGCAAACCATGCACGGACAACACAAAAAACTGTTCACAATGCATTATCGTCTCCTATATTATTTCAGTAGTATACATACCTTTTGCGGCTCTCACATGCAATCAATCTTTATAAATGAGGTCTATAAAGAAAGAGAATGTCACGAAGACGCGATGAATTGCACTTTGACTTTAAAAATATGATTATATTGGTTTAAAAAACGCATCTAAATATTGTCAAATGCAATCCGCGAAACTTGGCAGAATCTTTGAATCTATATCATTAAATAACTCCTAAACAAAGCATTTTAGGGCCTTAAAAACGAAAATTCTAAGATCAAAGGCCTCAAAGAAACGTTTATCACACCGTAATCTACAGGATGGCATTTTATTGAACATTCTATTATATTTTTGCTGATTGGACACTTCTCGATTCTACCCCACCTGCTCAGAGCCTGTAGAAACTGCAAGTGTATGAGAAATGAAACTAATTACTTGATATTATACGCGACTGAATTACACGAGTGTATATCTCTGCTCGGTAATAACGTTAAATAAGAATAGTTAGTATTGACAAGGGTATATTGTATTGTTATCAATTACAAGGAGAATATAGAACGAGTGACGGAGGATAAGAAGGTCTTGAAGAAAAATATATATCACAGGCTTAATATGGAAATGGAAAATAGGGAAGAGGGTGGGGTTTAACATGCAAGAGTTCTCGCACGGGTACGCTAGTGTTAACTATTCTTAAGATCATTTGCATTGACTTTTTGCCTACGCAATGAAAGAGGGAGAGTACTCAGATTTAACCCTTCCAGCACAATGGCAAAGAGCGAGGCGCAAAAACAGGAGGTAATAATATTCATTGGAGTTGTGGAATTTGCTCCGAAAAATGTATGTAGTACCGTGTCCAACTCGCAGAACATTCATATTGAGAAGTGAGTCATCAGTCATTAAGAACAGCCAGTATTCGCGCAAAGTATTGTAAATGGATATACCACGGGTCCTTGGTCGCTTGAGAAATATCTTTCTGAAGAAAATGAATCAACCTTGTAGAAGTTGATTACATATTTTTAGGTAAACAACAAAATTAAAAATGTCATGTTAGGTTACGGCAGGTTACGTAGTTTCCTGGACCGCCGTTCGGAGCGCTTTCGAGAGTAATTAAATAAGTCTTAGAATCAACAGGTGTAGGAACATATTTTTAACCATTAAGCACCTTTAACCATGTGAATATAATAATAATAATAATAATAATAATAATAATAATAATAATAATAATAAAAACAGAAGAATTTAAAGTCAGGAGGAAAAATAAAAGCAATAAGATGTGGTCCAAGGAGAGAAAAAAGAAACAGTGAACGGCTGACGGGAGTATTTGCAAGAGAGGAAGAGACATCAAAGTATTAAACTTGGCTTAACAGGAAGAAGAAGATGATGACGATGATGATGATGATGAAGAAGAAATAGAAATAGAAGTGAAAATATAATAATATAAAGATCTAAAGAAATATTTAACTGGCTAATTGTAAATTGGTATCCGTAAATGAAATAAAACATAAAAGAGTGCAAAAACTAAAAAGTCATGATGGTCGAAACATCGGCAAACTAACATACAGCGCGACGATACGGAACAGCCGTGACGTCACTGCAATCTACTTAATCGCTGAAGATAATTTTTATAGCCTCTAGGCATGTTGCCAAAGGCGTGTCTTGGAATACTAATTATTATTTACATGAATGCTTTGCCTTGAAGCTTTTAAATTTATCGCATTTTCATATTTTTCTTTTAGAAAGTACATTGCAAATCAATTTACTTCTCCACAGTCATATGTCATCGTTGTTGCCTTTTGAGGTTTTCTTTCAGGTCGTCGCGAAGCTGTCTTTCTTTCCAGCTTTATTTGCATGCGAATGATGTTATCATGTTTTGAACAATCCTTTTATACTCAACCTTCTTTTGTTTGCTATTTTGGTTCTTTGTTATCGGGCGTGTATTTAGGAAATGTCGTGACTCAACAGGAAGGTTTTACTGGAGAATAACTGGCTTTTTGGTTGAAATTCTGTAAGAAACGGAGTATAAAGAAACATTAATACGACTCCATATGTTTCTTTTCTAGTATCATACTCCAATATTATACGGAGAAATTGATTTTTAAGAAAACTTTTAACTTTTGGCACGGTTTCCGAGACGTCATTAAACTTGTGACATGAATAAGAGATAAAATTCTGAAATCTATAAAATAATAACAAAATGTTTGTCTTGACGCGTTGTATTTAGTATGATAAGGGGAGATACTGAGTGTCACGACAAGAAAAACAATTTATAATCTGAATAACATTAATGTTGGCGAATCTTAGCGCCATATGTATTTCGATTAGCCTTTGCGTGAAACACAAATAATACCCATGTCTTATATAATTCTGGTGTTCCATTGATTTTCTTCTGTTATTCGGAGAAGGAAAGATTTTGCGTCTCACTCTTTTTCAGCTGAAACCTTCAACTCCACGCCTAGTTTTTGTTCTCAATTTCTAATATTTGTGTTCACTTGTCACCTCCACAGTCACCTTTAATCAAAAATCTCGTTCAGATTTGCTTGGCACTCAGTTGGGCTTAGCACCTTGCGCTTGAAAGCAACTAGCACCATCCTCTACCTGTCAATCATCTTCACAAAATAAAAATATTTTACTGATATTTTTATTCACACTGGGGTAAAAGCACCTGTCGAGGACACAGTTAAGAATTTTTTTAATTTTCTCAAAATTCTTGGGTTTCATAATTTAATCCGTTGCGTGAATCTCAAAGGACAATTTGCATTGCTCTTTTTGAATAGATGCCTTGGATGAAAATTGCCAGTTTTTAATTTGATCCATTTTTATTAAGTTACTTCCAAAACCCTGATTTTATTTCATTAGCGGCCACTTATAAATTTCAAAACTTTGGTAGTGGTCACATACTTGACTCAGTAATGGCTAATCGATATTCTACCACCTGGACATATCTTGAACCCCAAAAGTACCTTTCAGTTACATTATTGCAATGCAAATATTAATCAGATACTTTCAGCTTAAAAAGAAATAAGTAAAGGAAATAAATGTGAAAAAAATCGTTCTTATCCTCACCACTGTATGGCGTACGTTCTGCAACTTTGACGATAGTGAGATATTTCAATTCTTATTTTTAAATTTTGTTCTTGAAGAGGCCACAACTGAAGCACTGGCATACAACTTTACCTTGGTGGTCTAACGCAAGTTCAAGTTATTTTTAGCGTGTAATTTGAAACACTTAAATGAGATTATCTAGTCAATATTCTCAAAAAGACAAGAAGCATTTTTACTTTCTCGCTTTCTCATATTAATTAGTTAAAAACTAAAAGAAAGTAATCAATTGAGGGTTTACATTCAAGAGCCAAAATGTCCAAAATTTCATATTCTGAGATATTCCTGACAACTTGCGCTATCTGCTAGGACATTTCCTTTCGGCAAGTGTCAAACACATTGAATGGTTCCAGACAGGGAAAACTCATAAATTCGTTAATATGCACTTTTACGCTATGAAAGGTTTAGTGCCTCCTGAACAATTTCGAATTTCAACTAGTTTGTTTCTTGTAAGAAACCATTCAAATGTTATTAAAATATGTATTCTAATAATTCCTTTTCTAGATTGTAACTAATTGCGTAAAGTATTAAATGCTGGCAACTATTGCATTTTGTGAGGAGGGGCGCTTGCTGCAACCGAGTGCACTGAAGCCTGTCACACGAGCGTTATGTCGACGCATGATAAGTTACTCCTATTGTAGATTAACAGTATCTTATGGGGAACCGTCAAAGCGATCGTGTGTCGTTTCGCATAAGATACGAAGCGTCATTCTACGACGCGCGTTACTTATCGCGCGTCAACGCAACGTTCGTGTGTAGGGGCCCCATACTTCTGTTTTTATAACGTGGTGCGTCTTTATGACGGAATACACGTTTTTTTGCGTCTTTCTCTGTCGTGCCGCCAGATATCGCATGATCGCAACCGTATCATGCAGTTCTGCAGATCAAGCGACATCTAGCAGCCCGACCGAGAAAGACGCAAAAAACCGTACCATATTCTATCGCGAAGACAGGCCTTGATGCGCCGTTATAAAAACCGAAGTATAAAGGCCCATTCACAATGCAAACACAAACATAAGCATGACACATAGACGTAAACATTAACATAAGTGATAGACTGAAGTATTCACAATGTCTAACATAAACGTGAGCAAAATAAGAGTTTCTATTCGTTGTGAGACATTTTAGTTTACTATTGGTTGGATGTGAGAATCGATTTCGAGATATCGACTGTGTCCATAACCAGGGAGGACTCTTACCATGGGCTGAAAGTTCGTCAATCGACTTATTTCGATATTCGATTTTGAGTTAACATATTGTGATTGGTTGATTTCTTATTTCTGACATAAGCAAAATCACGGAATCGTGAAGCTTGCAAGCTATTTAGTTAACGTCTTACATGTTATGCTTAAGCGAACGCATTGTGAATGAGTCCGCTTATAGACGTAGTCCTAGCTTTTATGCAAACGCCATGCTTGTGTTTATGTTCGCATTGTGAATGGGCCTTAAGAAGGGACCAATTTGACAGATCGGGAAACGAATGAACGTCATTCAGGGTGATGACATTGCAAGAGATAGTGATGGAGCCATTTTCAAATCAGTTAACTGTAAAGGAACTTACTGACAAAATGATTGCATGGACATAACTTGCAGTTACGTTGCCAGCAGTGGCCAAGCAGTAGCTGTCAAAGCGGTCCCTTCTTACAGTAATCTCTCTACACAATGTGTCTCTAGCATTGTCTTGCAACGCGGGTTCCATATTTTCTTATATTATTTGTATTAATGAAGTGGGAATAGGACAGGTAGTCTTACTAAATATTATGAGTATTCAAGTTAACGTCTTACGTGTTATGCGTATGGGAACGCGTTGTGAATGAGTTCGCGTACGGACGTAGTCCTAGCTTTTATGTTAACGCCATGCTTGTGTTTGTGTTCGCATTGAAGCCAGGGGTCGGGCGGCGCACCTCGCCGTCGGTCGCGGAGTCGCTCGGGCACCGCTCCGGCGCGGGCGGCTCGCGCGGCGGGGCCTCGCTCGCCTCCCCCGCGGGCAGGCACAGGGGCGATAAGCAGCGCTCCTCCCCCTCTTCCCCCTCCTCCTCTTCCGCTGCCGCTGCCTCCTCGTCGCCCCACGCCCTGGGGCGTCGTTCCCGCGACCGAGCCCGCGACCGCGACCGGGCCCGCGTCCGCGACCGCGCCCGCAGTTTCCCAGCCTCCGCCGCTGCCGCCGGGGCGTGTGTGGGGGCGCGGGCGGTGCCGGGGGCAGGACGCGCGGGCGGGGCAGGGGGGCGGGGCCGCCGCGTGAGGACGAACGCCACGGCGGCGTAGGCGAGGCACGCGGCCGCCGCCACCAGCCCGGCGATCGCCACGCCCAGCCAGCCCACGCGCCCGGTCAGCTGTGCACGAACGCACGGGAGTTCGACGTTTGCGATTTGTGCATGCAAATATCTGTTTTACAGCTTTTGATGAAGACACAGGAAATTATTGAGGACATAGCCACACACACACAATAATTGTCAGATCCAAAGACTTCACACGTTTCTCTCTCTATATGTCGACACGCAGAATCCGAATCTGAAGCCAGAAGTGCGTCACTACTCTCCAGTTTTTTTTATCGCGAAAAAACACCGTAAAATTTTATTTTACATACATAGAGAAAGATGTGTCATGTCCTTGGGTCTGACAAGTTTTGTTTTCTGTAAAGTGTAATGCTACAAGACACCAAAATCTAGTAGTCCCATGTCTTATTCGCTGTTAAAAAAAACGGAGAGTGGTAGTGCAATTCCGGCTTAGGATTTGGATTCAGCGGTTTGACATACACGTGGCAAGGCTTTGGGTCTGTCAACTTTTTTGTGTGACTGTGTTATGAACACATGTAATAACTTAAAGATAGCAATAAAGTACAGCCAGCGGAATTGGGGTCAAAGGGGGAACGCGGCGTTTTCAAAAATTTCTGCTGAAGTGATTGGATAGCGAGGCCGTATTAATGAAGTGAGAGATTTTTTTTTAAAGTGTAACTTTTGAAAAAAAAAAAACAAAATAATACACCAAAATGAATATTAAGTCATAACAAACAGTGGAATTAGCACTATCTACATTAGCACTAACTATAAAGTTAGAAGAAAACATTTTGAGCCGTTTTTGATATAATATTGTTTGAGCTGACTCTTGCGGTTCCTTAGCACAGTTTCAAGATGAGGTTCCGCGCTGCGCGGTGGCTCACTGAAGATCAAAGGAGCCTGTCTACTTTCCTTTCTGTGTAGTATCTATTCTGTGTCATAAATCCCAAATCCAAGGACAAAGAACGCCCGTGCGTTTGCGTGTGGTGCTGACCATGGCGAGGCAGGCGGGCGCGGTGAACGGGTGGGCGCAGGGCAGGCAGGAGCGCGCCCCGGGCAGCGGTTGGTAGGTGCCCAAGGGGCAGGGCGAGCAGCCCGCCTCGTCGCCCCGGGCCTCCACCCCCGCCGCGCGGAACGTCCCCGCGGGGCACGGCACTGCGAGCACACCACGCTCCCTCACACACGGGGCTCTCCTCTCTGCCTCGCGCGCAGCCGCCTCGGTGCGGCGTGACAATCCCTTACATACGTAAGTCATTCAATAATTAAGGAGACACATTGGTCTGGAGAAAAATAGTGGGTAGGACATTGGTAATTTTAGGACTTCAAGTTGGCATCTCTGGAATGAGCCCTGACCATCTGGAGGACCAAAATTGTTGTGTTCATAACCTCAAAACTAAGTTGAACGATGGCCAGTTCTCTTGAAAATTCCACATTGGTTGAACAACGTTCTGTGATTCATTTTGTACTTGCTGAAGGCGAGAAACACCTAATATATACTTTAGAATGACTAAAGTGTATGGTGAAAGTTGTAAGAAGCACGAGAAGTTTTACAAGTGGGTAGAACAGTTCAAAAGTTGTCAAGACTCAGGGACTGACCAACACCGTTCTGGCCGCATCAGCAAGAATAGTCATGTTGACTGTGTTTGGGGACGCTGGAGGTGAGTTTGTTTGTAATTATCTCGAAGAACAGCGTATAATAAACAGTCAATATTGCTTAGATACGCTTTTGAATAAGGTGAAGCCAGCCGTGAGAGAGAAACATCGAGGATCTCAGAGGAGAGACGTGATTCTCCAGCGAAACAACGCACGTCCTCACACCTCTCAACAAATCCGCGAAGCCATCGACAAAATGATTTGGGAGGTACTACCTCATCCCCCTTACAGCCCCAATTAAGCACCCTCTGATTTCCATTTGTTTGGTCCACTGAAGGAGGCATTACGTGGGAAGAAGTTTCAGAATAACGAGAACGTCAAAAAATTTGTGAAAAATTAGTTCAAACACCAAGATAGTTCTTTACAGCTGTTATAAAATAGCTGGTAACCCGTTGAGACAAGTGTATAAATGTTGGTAGGGATTATATTGAAAAGTAGGAAAAGTCCTGTGTTGTAAAAATAAATTATTTGTTTTTCCAGACCAATTTGTATCTTTAATTATTGAATGCCCCTCATAATATTTATTATACGAGTGACAAAAGTGACATTTTATTTTGCGAGTAGGAAATGTTGCGATGAGAGGCCGATAGGCCGAGTGGCACAATCTTAAAAGAAAAATAAGATCAATTTACTACGTATGTCATTCACTATTTTTTTGACAACCTTACTATATTTTAATTCAAATACACAAATAACTTAATGATACATTACGTTTAGCAGTAATTAATGTGTTCAAACGAATGTATTTTGTTTTCTTTGTTGCATACACAGATTTATCTGAGCACTTAAGCCTCGTCTCACGTGTAGCAATATTGCTAAAACGAACATTTAGCACGGTATGCATGCTCCGAAAGAAACGCTTTTAGTGGCTGACGAAAAATACTTTTTTGTAATATTGTATTGTTATTTTCGACTTTACGCAACCAAACAGAGGAACGCAAAGCAACTCTTAACGTTCGGCATCCGTTTAGGATTAACAGTTCCGCGCGCTATTGAAATAAATCAGCTGTAGCTAAAATGGCGCGTGAAAACACACATTCCAAGAAATGGTATTCCTTGCTCCTGCTGCATTTTTTCTGGTAAGATGATATTACGCAAAGTATTGAACGACACACGGCAGATAACACAAATAACACAGCTAAACATTCTAAATGTGATAAAATCATAATTAATGGGGTTGAAAAACAACGTCAAACAATATAAGTAATTGCAGCGGTAGTAGTGTAATTGTTCATAGAACTTATATTGAAGTTTTTATCAGAAGTTCTACCACTTTAAAAGTATCTTTTAATGTATTCTATTGAAAATACTTTCTCAATAGAGTAAACCAATTTATGTGAAACAGTAAAAGATATTTTTCGGTAAAGAAAAGGATAAAATTCTATATTAATCAAATGTTCTATAAAATAGAACGATTATAAATGTACATGATTCTGGTGAATACGAGTACCACTACTTCTAACAGTAACAAAACAATTACTACAATTATTCTTCAGCGTAAATTTTGGTTTATTAACCTCCATTCAACAACTATTGCACGCATTACTTTTTTGCCATACGATGCAGAAGCGGATCCAGGAAAAAGACGCGGCCATGATATCTATCCCAATTCCAACCTAGAAATGTTTACACAATTTATTCAAAACAATGACGTCATATTTATCACAACACATTCCAAAGGTGTATCCCCATTCATCTCAAACGGAAGCGAATTTCAAGCAAAAAACAACTTTCTAAAAGATTGCCATTTTTCTTGAAGCAATCATTGGAGTGAACACTAATCTAAAATTTCCCGTCTAACCCCGAATTAATATTCGAATCTGCCCCTGTCGCGAGGAATGGTGAAGGAAAGGGGCGGAGACTCACGGCAGACGCGGCGGCGCAGGTAGAACCCCGGGGGGCAGAGCAGCATCAGCAGCAGTGCGGGTGCCTCCAGGGGCTGCAGGTTCAGCCGCCGGTAGGGCAGCTCCAGGCCCACTGCCAACGCCAAGCGCCGACGCTTTTCGTCAACCCTCACAGCTCCCGGCAACACCCCATGCTAGGCGGTTCAGTCGCGGGGCGTTCCGCACAAGTCGTGGGAGTTGTTTGTATTACACGGCAACGCGGGACAGGCAAAAAACTTAAAAAATGGGGTAGGAAATACTTAAGTAATATAACATTGAGGTAAGGTTCAAAAAGTTTTTGTTGTCACTCACCTAATAGTTTTATTAGTTACGTATCTTTACATTAACCTTACGTTTCGGAGATTAATTTTCTCCGTCTTCAGATGATTATACATTTGTAATAATTAACCTTATCCTGTTTCAAATTCATCTGTACCGGTTGGCGAAGACATAAGAATATGTAGACCAAGACTTACTCCAATGGAGTGGACGTAACATCTAGTGGATTCTGTAAGGAAATTTGACATGGTGTACAAGAGTGCCTGTAAAGGTTAATTATTACAAATGTTTAATCATCTGAAGATAGAGAAAATTAATCTCCGGAACGTAATGTTAATTTAAAGATACGTAACTAATAAAACTATTAGATGATTGTTCACAAAAACGTTGTGGATATTCTCTCAATGTTATATTAATTAACAATTTCAATGACAATCTCTACCTTAAGTATATCAAAAGTGTAGAAAATAATGCCCGTTAGAGCCGACACTCTGAGAGCCATGGAGCTATGAATATAGGAAGATGGCATGAGGTCACAAACTTGAAGCCACCTCCTCCATATTGGTGAGTCCAGAGAGCTTGTAGCACAGACAAACTGCGTGTGAGTGCTATGATGCTTGTAGTTGTGCTCATGTTCAGTTGTGTTGTTTGGCATCGTTTTTAATATTTAAAAGCCTTGTTCAGAATAGCTAACTTTTTGTCAGAGTTCGTTAGTTACTTTTGTGGCAAACGGCTGTACAAACCGCACGGGGAAAACGGAAATTATTTTCCACAAGTAAGTAGCTCCTCCTTGTAATTTGGAAGTTTTAGTAACTTTGTAAGTTATCTCAATTCCGAATTGTAATAATTTCCCCTAAAAATCGCCAAACATTTCCCCGTCCATTTATGTTCCCCATTCTTTCTTCCAACGAAAAACAATCACTATTTTGGGGACAACATTCCTCTATCTGGCAACCCTGCAAAAATGGATGCTGTTTAATCGCATGTGCATTTATAGCGGCGAACCAGACAGAATAAAACATACTTGAACTTGCTGGAAATGCACAATTAGCTACGGATTACGTATGTTTCATGTAACAATGAATGATTATATTTAACGTTTGTAAAGTTGAAAAACACAGCTTCTACGTTTTACTTAATGTACGTTTAGACACACATTTCGTAATGTTTTTATGCATTATATAATTTTCACGGTCTACTGAAATTACCCCGCGGACTGAGGGATGGTGAAAGATATCCGGATATGCAACCCGCCGTATCGCTGTGCGTGGAGCAAATAAGGGTTGTCAACCCCAGAATTGCAGGCGCAATCAGAAGAGTTTTACATTCGGGAGATAGCGTCCCAAAAAGGGTATTTATACCACTAGATCACATTCCGCCAGAGAACCTGTACGGGAAACGAAAAAGAATGCTGTTGGTCGGCGGGTCTGGCAGGGGCACATTCGGGAGCTAGGAGGCTTTCACTGGAACTTTTAAAAGCTCTGTCAGTGTGAACAAGGTCTGAGTTAGCAAGGCTTTCATGATAAGTATGTTTTGAAACCTCCGAATCATGGTTTTAAAATTTAATAAGAAAGTGAGCTCTACAGCAAATCTTGGTACATCGAATATTAAGGGAGAGACAAGTGGCCACTTCATTATATTGTCGTGGGGGAAGCTTCTGGCCACCACGTGCGGGGCCCTGGCAGGACGCTAGGGGCAGAAGGAGCCCTCTGGGCCGTTCCCCTTTCTTCTACTTGTCTATGGGCGGATGGGGAGAAATGAGAACAGGGATGAGCCAGGTCATGGCAAACAGCTGTTTATTGGGCGGTGTTACTCACACGGGCATTGGCACTTAACGTCCCCCAGCCTCGTCGTGGCCGATCCTTCAGAATAGGGACTTTACAGCGGCCACGACGGGGATTCTCGGAGTGCACTTGGGTCGGGAGAAAATGACGGGGAGCCGCTAGCTGGACCCCGGAGGATCGGACAGGACTAGTGAGGTGGAGGAGCGTCGGAAGAGGCAGTTAGGGCCGATCCTAACCGGTGGACGGGTGGAAGTATGTCGGCAGGGCCAGTTTGGGCTGATCTGGATTGACTACGTCTGAAGGGCCAGTTTGAGATGATCTGAACCGACGGAGGAGCGTAAGGTCCGTACACACGGGCAACGAGCTCATGGGCAGCATTCATTCCCCCGCCAACCGGAAGTCAAGCTATTATATAGGCCTTTACTGCTATGACGCAGTTTATGCGGACGCCAGCTCTCTGCGGCCACGCGGTAATATTGTACTAGTGATTTTGACCCCAAATTGTTCGTAAATGTTTTCGTCCCCCTAAAACTTGGTGCCCTAACCTTGGTCCAACTAATTCTTATTAGGGTAAATCCATACCTGCCTGGTTCACATAACTCATGACGTTGTAAATTCTCTCTGTTGCGAGACGAACGAGAATATTCTCGACACACGCCGACCTGCGTAAACAAGACATTGAGCGCCTAGTATAACGCGAACAAACGTATTGCTCGGCGATCAGTTGCCAGTGCATATTCAGCTATCGACCCCCACTCGATCCCTTGATCATCACTGACCAATTTAAAACGTCATAGACCTCCAGGGGACCTCGTTGGGAAACACTGCTTTACAATTACATTCCGACAAACTAGACCCTTCTTTTAATGTCTCTCTGCGAAACGTCTCTGCTCACCGTGCGAGGCGAGCGCGGTGGGCAGGTTCCTCCGGCTCAGCAGCGCCAGCAGCAGTGCCTGAGCGCGCACGCGGCACGCCGCCCCGCACGCGGACGCGTTGAGCGCCGCCACGCGCCACTCCAGAGGCGACACGCGCACACGCACTGCGGCGTCCAGCCACTGGCCCGGCGCCGGTGGCCGCGGCGTCTGCGCAGCGACGTGACACTTACATAGACTCAATTCAATTCGATTCAATTCGATTCAATTCGGTTCAATTCGATTCAATTAGGTTCAATTCGATTCAATTAGGTTCAATTCAATCAAATCCAAATCAATTCAATTCAATTCAAATCAAATCAATTCAATTCAATGATACCTTATTTTATGTGGCGAGGTTCAGGATGTCGGACCTGCCCTTAAGTTTGACCTCGCAAATTTCGCTAAGCTCCTTTTGCCATTTAACTGTGAAAGAAGGATTACTTGGGCAAGGAACCGGGCAAGTAGAAATTAGCACAGAGGATTTTTAAGGCTGGAGGATCTTTTAAATGAAGTAAATTTACATGGGACAGCCACCTTTACTTCCCCTCCGAATGAAGGCGCATGAAGGGTTTTTTGCACTTAAAAATCCACTGTTTCGGATTTGTGTCTTGTATTGTAGGAAAGAGGGGATTCTGAAGAAACGGTCACATATACGGGTATCTACGTGAGGGAGGCGTGGTATACCTGCCGTACTGTCGCCCTTCCTCCGCTGGGACCGGAGTTCGAAATCCGATTGCTCTATGTGAAAGTTTGTTGTCGATCCAAGGGCTTCTCGGTAGGTTTTGTCAGGGTTATCCATTTTCGTACCTGCTAGTTCACAGCCATTATTCCTGTTGACTCAATAGCGACCCTGACCGGGTCTGTCTAGGGTACAAAGCCTGACAGTGAGGTATTTTCGACCAGCGACATTATTAATTCGAATTCAGTCGCTCTCTGGAGGAGAAATGAAGCTAACGTCTGCTCTGTTCGGCAGCTTTTCGCGATTTTTCCAATCAATACCAGGCATTTGCAATGCTGGAGCAGTACCCTAAGAAACGGGTCACGGACCGCGCTTGGTCTTTCCTTTCTATTGCTTGCCCTATCCTCTCACACTTACATGCACTACCCTACTACGCATGTAAGGAGCGTAGAGTTCCTCCCGACTGAAGATGTGCCTAGTAGAAATCTAGATGGTAGATGCCTAGTAGAAATCCTCCAGGAAGCCGATGTCTACCTCGGCGCCGGACCTCATCATCCAGTGGGGGAGAAAACGTCGCCAACAAAACATTCCTAGACAATCGGAACTAGTGACCATAGTAGTTTACGTGCCCGGAAGCATCAATTCCGTTTCCTTTGCCACTCATTCGACCATTGCTCCATAGTCAATCATGTATAGTATTTTCATAATCATCTACCTATCAAAACCATTCACCCATTTCCAGGTATAAACATTAGTTTCGTAATAAAGAATATCGATATGTCCATCCCAGGGGCGAGGGCTAGGTCCTCCGTTCTAGCTTTGATGTACGATTAGAAGTGCTCAACCTGTTTTCGAAGTTTCTTGATAGTTCTCGCGTCACGTCGTTAACGCCAATGGGGGAGGCAGACGACGATTCCAGTCCGACCTCCGTATTCGGCCAGGTAGCGTCCAGGATGAGTGTATGAGGATTTAGTGTTTCCGGGCACGAAAACCATTGTAGTAACTAGTTCCGTAAATTTAGTGTAGCTATAATCTGTGAGGTGGCAGTGTTCATCACTCTCCGTTGCCGACCTTCACATCAGGATGTTTTTTCCTCTTTTAAGTTTTCACCCCACAGCGTGACACTGCCCACCCGGAGCAAGCTGTATTCTCTCGACACGTGTGATAAAGTAGTGAATGTAAGTGTGTGAACGGTGTGTGTGTGTGTGTGTGTGTGTGTGACAGGAGAGGAGGAGACAAGGATGAGGAAAGAAAGGGAAGGAAAGATCGTGATTCGAGGCTTAAATGTTCGTGAGTTTTTGCAGTACTTTGGATGGCGCGACGGAGTGTTCCACCTGCGTCAGCAGCGCTCAACAAACAGGTTCACGATCAGACGCCTTTTAGAATCGAGAAAGTAATTTCGAAGAGTGATATTTCCTGAATACCCAAATGTCGATCAAAAATATAGAATCTCTAATAAAAAATCGTTTTTCAGAACTAACAATATTGTAATATGTTTTAGTGCGAACTCTTAGAAAATGAAAAATAGAATTATTAATCATTCGAAATAATGAGCAAATCACTTTTATCAAATATTAACTTAAAGGGAATTAATTATTCATACTAATAAAGGAAGTTCTTTCAGACATGAATGACATATAAGATGAAATCAATTCCTCTCAAAATTTACAAAATGAAACCTTTAAAATCAATGAGGCGATTTTTTCGACTTATGCATGTCGATAATGTTTGATAAAATTGCACGTTATACTCGCGTTCATTCATCTTTATTTATCTTTACCCTGAGCGTAATTTCCTCAAAGATAATTGCGTAGTCATCCACATCAGGGATTGTAACCCAAATCTTAATCCAGTAAATCCTTAATCCAGTGCTTTTTCAACTGTCCTTGATGTGCACCAATCATCTTAACATGGATGCACAACTGCAATGCTTTGAAGTGTTGCAAATCGTGACGATCGTTTTTCGTTATGTTGACTGCGGTGAACGTCTACCTACAAACTTTCTTACGAGTTAAATGTGTCTTATGTTAGTGATGCTTACAATCGTCTCAGTCAACGAAAATGATAAAGTAATGTGTAGCATTCTGTTTTAAAGAACGCCAACAAACTAAACTAGATGCGAACGTTATTAGATCAGATATAATTTTTCAGGCGATTATTATTAGCTATAAGTTGATCTAATGAAATTATTACAAAACACTCCCCTGCGTGAATGTCAAAAAAGTCTCCGAGAAATGAATGACTTGATTTTATTAAAGTATTGTAGGACAACTGCAATTTCAAACTTTTAAATATTGGTTACTTTCAACTTTTTATCAAGTTTTAAAGAACATAAAAGAGAATAAATGTTTAAAATTGGAATGAGAATCTAATTCCTGCTATTTGGTTCTGGTATAACTAGGACAGAACAGACGTTCACCATCATGACGGACCGTCACGATTTCTGAGCACAGAGTGTCGCCTCCAGTCTACATTCAAGCTCACTGAAGTGCACCTACCGGTTGCATGAGCAGCGTCGGTGACTGCCCTGCCTCCGGAGAGGGGAGGGGCGGGGGCGGCGGCGGTGGGAGTGGCGCGGGGGCGGCGTCCTGCCAGTCAGAGGAGAGGTACGGCTCCTTCAGCCACAATCCCTCATCCTCTGCAACGCACCACAATTCTTACTTCATTCTACCGTAACATATGTCTAACTATCAATTTTTTGCTACGCAATTTAGAATAACTAAAACAACTTTGTAAAAAAATAACACTAGTGGTGCTACAACTGCAAATACTTTCGGGCTTTATTTCTAAATCTGCAATTTTCGAAAATTCATAAAATTAGACCTGCACCATTAGTTTAAGCATTTTTTGTTCTATTCATGAAAAAATCTGGAGCTGTTTTTTAGAATTTTTTTAATAAATTGTATTAATATAAAGCACAAATTACGATTAAGCTACTAGTTCTTTCAAAAAATAATGATCTGAATTTTTAGAACAGGTTTTGTTTATAGCAAAAATCTCTATTTTGCATTTTGAAGTTTTGAAATGTTAAATTTTAGCAATTTTCGAAAATACCGAGAGTTCCCCAGGAAATAAGACTATGACCTCTGTTTTACTATCTTTTGGTAGATACGAGGAGAAAATATAAAGAAAAAATCGATCCTTTGAGAGAAAAAAGTGTTAAAAATTACCTATATTTCACGCCAAATTACGCGAAAACTACTCACATGTACGTTAAATTGTACATGATCATTTTTCAAGATGTCTTTAAAAAACAGATTTCATTCAGGAAAGAAATCGGTCATCAACATTTTAGTTGAAGGAAGATGCCAAACAGTTTTAACTTTTGCCATTTTTTAAAATTCTGGGATTTCAACTAAAATGAGACCATTCTCTTAAGCTTTATTTACGCTATCGGAGGACAAAATTTTAATAAAAGAATTGGTGTCATTTTTGGAGAAAATTTGGAAAATGTTTTTGAGGTTCATGTACTGCAAAGTACCCCTCAAAATCAAAATATCCGTTTCAAAATTTCAGGGTCTGGAGTTCATTTAAATCGACCAGGGAATATCATTTTTAGAGAACATCGGGTAAACGATTTAGGCACTATTGACCACAGACAGTTTGACATGGATACATAGACGGACAATGTTTTGCCATCAATCAATTTTTCGGTATCAAGAACCCACATAACATGGATTGTGATCCCTCACCGTGTTACTGGAAGTGGTATACCATATAACACGATTTATCCACTTTTATTCCACAGGCGAGAAAGTAAAAATATTCAAGCTTCCCAGACTTTGAAACCCTGCGATGATGGGCGCCACCACGGCCTTCCATCTCCAATATAACGTGATGGAGATAATTACAGTGGTGCGCTCTCTTGTAGCACCTTCTTACCGAATCTAAAATACGAACTGCTGCCAACGATACTTAAAACGTGCGTGGCTGCTGCGTGGGTTTGCGGGACGCAAGCAGGTGCGTATGTTACAAGAGATAGCTCTCATGCTCGCTCTTTCTTGAGCGGTTTTTATGTGAAAATATTAAGAATAATTGATGATTTAGAAGGCACTGTTCGTATTTCTCACGAATTACCCAATTTGTATGTGCGGAAGTAGGCGAGCCTAACCCGCAGCTGTACCCGGCGACACTAGCGCCCCCTGTGGTAGCACGCTTTATATTTGTCTCCGATTTTGAAGGGGAGTTAAGGGGAGACAGAATGTGTAAAAATGATGAAAATATAATATAGTTTTCTGTGTTAAATAAGCCAAGAAAGTCTTAAAATGTCATTATTAAGTAGTTGTTCTTTTAATTTTGTTTAGTGTTGAAGCGGGCGTGGTTGTCGCGACACATCGTGGGTTTTGCTTGAACGTTGTAGGTGTCTTTCTGCTTTCATTGTGAGAAAAAGTTAATAGTTTGCTTTCAAGTGTTGGACTCACTGTTTTTGGTAACAATTGAGGGTTGGACAGCGTCAAAATATCGGTGTTTATGTTTGACCAGACTAATGCAGTGCAAACTTTAAGAGCAATTTCCCGTAATTCAACATTTCCATCTTTAGGGAACAGTTTCTCAAAAACTACCAAGAGGAGGATGCTCAAATTTTAACAGAGCATGTAGCACACCAGTTTATGTACGTTAACGGGGCGGATTTATAAAATGTTAAATACTTTAGACAATATTCTTATAAATGTTAGTATTTTTGAGAACAAAACAGATTACAATGAACAAAAAATTATATTTAAAAACTAGTTTTTTTAAAGGCTTCGTTAAAATACTTATAAATAATGAGTCGACACCCACATAAAATTTGAAGTCTGTAAATTAAGTAGTTTCTGATGCCATTCCGGCTGTCCTACCTGCGCGTGCGGGGGCAAGGGCGGGGGCGGGGGCGGGCGCGGGCGGGCGGGAGGCGCGCGCGCGGCGGCGCAGGCAGCGCGCGGCGGCGACGGTGGCGGCGCAGAGGCCGCGCACGCCGCACGCCGCCTCCTGCAGCAGCGGGCCCGCGAACATGCGCACCAGCCCCGCGTCCTGCGCCGAGCACCACACGGGCCCCACCCCCTCGCCCGCCTCGGGCGCCAGCCGCAGCCACGCGCGGAACTGCGCCTGCGGCACCTGCACCACTGTCACGGCCAAACGCACAGGTGGTTGATGGTGAACCAGTGTTGCCAGATTAAGCTTTTTTCCCCTAATTGCGTTTTTTTTGGGGGGACGTCTTTTGGGGGAAATTTATTTAGGGGTTTTCGTTGAGTTTTTTAAATGTTAAAGGTTATGTTGGGACCCATACAGAATTTTGCAGCAAGGGAATCTAGAAAAGGTTCAGTGTAGGGCATCAAAATGTATTTTCAGGGGTACCAAGAATAAACGAGTTTGAGAGTCACTCGAAAGAAAGAGAACAAAATCGCGTCTCTATGCTATGGACAAAGCGTACACAGCTTTTCGAACGTGGAAACAAATTCAATGTCGATTAGGGCAACCTACATATTTCGTCATAGCGGATCACATACACAAAATTCAGACAAGAATTCAGAAAACGGACATTGGGAAATATTTATCCGCGAATTGCATTATTAGAGACTGGAACAGTATGCCTGTGACAATCTTTGATCCTTTTCCTCGTAGCCCGAGTAAATTTAAAAATAAATTAGTTTCCTATAGGTTGATATGTGTATTACAAATATCTGTAAAATTAATATAAGTGATATGGGTGTTGGTGAGGGAGATGCTAGTGGGGAAGGTAACGTCACGTATTGGTAGTGATGATGGAGATGATTTTTATTGTGATGGTGGAGGAGAGAAACAAGCTGTTGGTAGTGGTGTGACATATTCGAGGAAGGTAGTGTTGATGGTGAGGGAGATCACAACGCATACGGTGGGGGTGAGGGATGTGAGTGAGGAAGAGGTGGTGGTGAGGGAGGAGCTAATGCTGGTGATAACGCCAAGGGCTTTGGTGGTGGTGGTGGTTGTGGTGGTGGCGACAAATGTTTTGGTGGTAGCGAAGGTGAGGGAAGAGCTAGACGCGGAAGCAACGGTGGTGATGGTGAGGGAGCAGCTAGGGGTGGAAGTAACTCCCGGAGAATTGGAGGTGGAGACGAATGTTATTGTGGTGGTGAAAACGAGGTACTGGTGGTGATAAAGTTGGTCACAACGATCAGAGGTATGGGTGGTGGTGAGAGAAGAGCTAGTGATGGAGGTAACGCTAGGAATTTGGTGGTGGAGAAGGAGATGGAGACAATTGTTAGTGAGGCGAAAGTAAAAGTGATAGTAAGGGTGTTGGCGAGGGAGGGGCAGATGGTGGAAGAAACACCAGGGGAATTGGTGCTGGTGGTGATGGAGACGAGTGTTATGGTAGTAGCGAAGGTGAAGGAAGATCCAGTCGCGGAGGCAACGCGGGTGGTGAGGGAGGCGCTGGTGATGGAGATAACACCAGGCAATTGGAGGTGGAAATGAAAACGATTGTTAGTGAGACGAAAGAGCGAGTGAGGGTAAGAGTTTTTTTAAACACATGGGAGGTTTACATCGTTCAGTACAATTACTTAACAGATGTATTTTCAGACTTATTCTAGTTAAAATATCTAAGCTAACTTAATCTATACATTGAAGAGGATACTCTAGGGGAGAACCTCGGGGTTAAGAATAATGATTGGCTAAAATTCTGAGGAAGGCTTCAAAAGGAAATCTATTTTTTATTCGAGTGTGGGTTGGATTTTTCGGTAGTTTGTAATGGGATGCTACTGGTATGTCTGTTAGGTTTTGGTAGAAGTTGTGTGATATTTGGTTTATTATTGTATTGATGTTTAATTCTGAATGAAGTTGTTTATTACTTATGAATCAGGGGGCATTTGTGAACAATCTTAAAAATTTATTTTGCATTACTTGAATTTTATTGACATGTGTGGGTGCTGCGTTTGTCCATATGGGGCATGCATAAAGCAGTAGTGGTCTGATTATAGTTTTGTACAGTGTTGTACTGTTTGTGTATGACAGTGATTTGTGTTTGTTGATGAGTGGCCGGAGTTGGGAGGGTAAGGGTGAACCTTCGAGGCGGTGGCGCGCGGCGAGCGCGTGCTGGTCGCCCTCCGCCGTGGTCCACCGCGCCTCGCAGCGGTAGTCCCCCGAGTCCGCCGCCGCCGCGCGCTCCACGAACAGCACCTCGCCGCCCACGCCGCCCACGCCGCCGCCCACGCCGCCGCCCTCGCCCACGGCGCGCCCCTCGTGCCACCACCGCACCTGCCACACGCGAGCACACCCTCTTCACAATTTGGCTGTTCGAGCGGATACTCGCGATATTCTTGTTGAACTAGGGAAAAGTTCGTTTTCGAAATCGCTGCACCACTCACTTTCACGCTATCAGTTGGTTTTTTTCCCACCCTAGTAGCAATTTTCAATTTTTGTGTCTGCCTCGTGGAAGGAACCGTGGTCACGGGATGAAGATTGAAGAGAAGGAACGCGAACTGTCTAAATAAATTTCCTCCGGCGTAGTACCAAAAATTGTAATCCCACCAATTAGATCATGCGTAAGAAACGACGTTACAGTGCTTCTGTATCAATGTGTCAGTTTGTACGTGTGTTTACATGACCCTCTGTATGTCTGTATGTCTTCCTTAGTCGTAATTAGACTCTCCCTGATTTGGCCTCTTTCAGTTTCATTCGAAACAAGTCAAATGTCATTCGACGCATCTCAGACTACTGGTGGGTAATTGACTTCATTTTTTTCCGAATTCTTCCAGAATATTCTAAGCGATTTTTTGAAAAAAAATGTTATGGGGTGCTAAATTTCTAAATCAGTGCTTTGAGGGAAGTATGACATAAGCGGAAATGATTAATATCTCATTCAATTCTTAAAAAAAAGAGGAATATAACGATTCTTTTATTTATTTTCTTCTAGAATATTCTGGGATAATTCTAAAAAAAACTTGTTTTTGAATGTTTGAAAACATCTGCAGGGCTGAAACGTGGTGAATTACTCTATCGCTTTCTGGCATAACATGAATAGTTAAGAGACTGGTTCATCAGAATGACGATGATTAAATATAATTTTGTAATGAGTAATAAGTAATTCCAACGATACCTCTTCAAACAAGTGTCTGAGCGAGAGAATGGAGAAGCCGTGCAACTCAATTGTCTAAAGTTCCTATTTTTACAAACGCACATAGCGAAAAAAATATCATGAAAGAAGCCATTGGAGTTACAACGCTAAACGAATGAAAGAGCATTTGCCTGAGCGTCCGCCGCCCCACGGGCCACCGCCTTCGCAGCCGCGCCGCACGTCAGCGTCGCCGGCGCGCCCAGCAGCGACCACGAGCGCCCCTCTGCGCATGCGCGCGCGCGCCGCCGCCACCCGCTCGAGAAGCGCACACCACACGACGTCTCCTCGCCAGGGCTGCTCAAACGCAAGAGTTAGAGCCTGGCCACCCGCCGTGGCCCGCAATTAAAGTTTACGATCAATTAAATTTAATTAATTAATTAAAGACTGAGCCGATCGTGCCCGAGCGTCTTCTCTACCCTCCTTCTCTACCATCCTTCTCTACCCTCCTATCCTATCCACCCTCCCTGACCCCCAATTAAAAATTAAGATTAATTAAATTAAATTAATTAATTAAAGACTGAGCCGATCGCGCCCGAGCGCCTTCTCTACCCTCCTGTCCTATCCACCCTCCCTGGTCCGCAACTAAAGATTAGGATTAATTAAATTAAATGAATTAATTAAAGACTGAGCCGATCGCGCCCGAGCGCCTTCTCTACCCTCCTGTCCTATCCACCCTCCCTGGTCCGCAACTAAAGATTAGGATTAATTAAATTAAATGAATTAATTAAAGACTGAGCCGATCGCGCCCGAGCGCCTTCTCTACCCTCCTGTCCTATCCACCCTCCCTGGTCCGCAACTAAAGATTAGGATTAATTAAATTAAATGAATTAATTAAAGACTGAGCCGATCGCGCCCGAGCGCCTTCTCTACCCTCCTGTCCTATCCACCCTCCCTGGTCCGCAACTAAAGATTAGGATTAATTAAATTAAATGAATTAATTAAAGACTGAGCCGACCGCGCCCGAGCGCCTTCTCTACCCTCCCGTCGCCACGGGATGACTCAACAAGCAGTGGGCCAGAGCTGTGGTCCGCAGATACGCTTTGGACCAGCACCTGCTCGCTCGAACAGCCACGTAAAGATGAAAGCGATTTGCAGCTTTCGATGGAAATTGAGATGTTTTTGGCGATATCATTGCACGGTAATGACATAATTCACACCGGTAATGACATAATTTATACCGTTTCGGCGGTTTCAGCGCCATGAATGCTCTAAACGTCTGTAAAAATATACAGTATGTGCTCTAAAACTATATATTAATTATTGGTGAATTTATTTAACATTTGTAACAATTATCATGTTTTAAAAACATAATAGTTTAAATTCAAACTATTTCTAGCAGGAAAAAAGGTACTGCGAGAATGATATATATGATTTATATAGAATGATGATATATAATACCTTTTAGATGTTTTATTTTCAAATTGTTTATAAATTAAAATTACAATTTGAATCTAATATATTAATCAAAAGTTATTAAAATAAATAAATCCTAGGAAATTTTTCCTTTAATATTTTACCGCCTCGTTTATAGATTTTCTGAAGCCGTCCTTGTTCTTTGTTATCATCCTTATGAATACCTATCTATTCACTTTTCAAATTTAAATTGGCATGACAAAGCCATTTGTTTTACACTAACTCAAAAGAGAGATACATAGAGAAGTAGAAAATCATGCCACCATTCTTGTTAACAAAGATCTCGGAAATAAATAGTATAAATAACACTATTAATTCCATCATAACTTAAAGAACCCTTAAAAGTATGAAGTAAAACTGATATTACAAATTAAATAAGTATTTAAATACATTGAGGAACAAATCAGGAAATTTATATTGTCTCTAGACAAAAGAAGGCGATCTAAATAATGAAAATTTCAAAACGAAGTCAAAAATGCTCGACCCTTTTCTACGTAAACCATGTTAAAAATTTCACTCAAGCACAAAACCGTCGAACATTCACAATGATTTACTTTAAATTTTTTGAACCATATACATATGTCTAATTTATTTCCAATAATGTTTAATACTTTAATATTGCAATAATATCTTTTTTTCTGCATCAGGAAGGAAAAATTTTAAAAATTCATACCTTCAAAAAGTGTTTCTGAACAACATCTGCTTATAACATCATCGTCGTCCCTTTGTCACTGTATTCCAGCATTAGTCAGGAAGTAAAGTTGGTGGCTCGAAGTATCTAAGTCATTTCACAATGAGCGCAATGTATGATTACTATTAATCACTCACTGAGCGAAGATTAGACAGTTAAAAGATAATGATAAAACTGTGTCTCAAGTAACATATTATCCCCAGGTATCCCTTCGCTTTTCATGTTTTAAATATACATTCTTCTCTACGATCTCTACTCTAGATCGGAGAAATTGGGAGGAGAGGAGCGGGGGCGGAGGACAGGGAGCGGGCAACGGGAGACAGGGGATGAGATGACGGGGGCGGGGGCGAGGGACAGGGAGCAGGTCATTCGGCAGCTGCAGCGTAGTGTGCCTGGTGATGTGGAGCGTCTACTTTGTTCGACAGTCAATCTACGGGCCACGTTACGTCAATCAGGGGCACGACCGCGCAAGCGGGAAGGGAGTGGAGCCCTTACGTTGTTGAATGTCTGCGACAGTTGACTGAGAGATTGAGAAGAAGAAGAAGAAGAAGAACAACAACAACAACAACAACAAGAACAAGAAGGACGTTAAAGAAAGGTTTGCGACAGTTCGTGGCATGTAAGCCAAGTACGAAACAGCAGATGTATGCAACATTTTATATCACAGAGAGCGGACATCGATTGAAAGAATAATTATTTTTACTAAAAATAACATTTTGTTTAGTTTATTTCAACTTGCAAGCATGGAATTTGTAACTGAAATTCAATTACTTTTTTTTTACTGTGAACCTTTTGCTCCTGGCAAAATTCACTGCACTCTACGAAGACACTTTTGCAGGTGTCAGCAATTCTTTGGTAATGCTGAGCAGAGTTCCGCAATGATCGAGTTCCTGCTTGAAGTAATAATGCACGTGGAAAACTATCTCTCTGACCTACTTGCAAACCACTGATTGATTTCTTTCGTCACCCACCGTTACAAGAAATACAAGAAACGTAAAGCTGCACTAACATCTCTGTTCAGAAATGGGAATGTAATGAAATATAGCGAAACGATGCAGGGAAATTCAGATTTGTACTTCCGGCGTGAAGTGTAACCGCAGACGTTTCTTTGCAGTGGCAGGCCATCCGTCAAGTTACTTGACGAGCTCAATAGTCTCCTTCCAAAGAGCTGCGGCACGAGCCCTGTAGTACACACGTGGACGTCGCCTGCCCACCCGTGCGTCACATGCATACGCGTGCGTCAGCATGACTAACGAGCCACACTCGTCATCACAGTGGTCCCCAATCAACAATGAAGATGAAGTTGGAATATATTACGTGCTAATTTTGAGTTCAAATAAGCACTCGTAAAACTCTCTAGGTAGAAGACTTTGTATGTATTGTAACTCATCAACAGGCACTATTAAAAGTTAAAAGTTTTGATAGCAGAAATTTAATCTTGTCAAAATGACAAGATAAAATGACAAAAAATAATTTATGTTACTATGCTCTGAAATCCTGCAAGCTTGATTGTACCTCAGTGTTATTAATTTTAACGAAATAACCAACGTAACAGGAAGCCACAGTAAAGGAGTTCAATCTTTGCAGTGCGATTTTTGTCGTCTCGAATAACTGCATTATGAAGTTACCCACAGACGTCGAGTTTTTCCTATCCTATTTTATCACTTCTCGTATTTTTAGCACAGGGGTCGCGTTTAATTGTGCCCATCCTGATTCCCAGATGAGTAGTTCTCTGAAAAACAGGTCAAACATAAGAATAAATGAAACAAGTTAAAATCGTTGTATAAATACATACGGCGATGATTCAAAAAGTTAAACACTTTGTGATAGGTAGGTTGTATTATCTTCTTGTAAAAACAAAAACAAATACAACTCAATTTCATACTGCCAATTTGACTCGCTTGTCTCGAGCATTACCAAGTTAAAGCCTTTGTCTTTGTCTTTCAATATTATTCGCACTGTGCAACCGTTGCTCCCTGCGAGGGCCACTTTCGTCGCTACCTGTCCTTCAAAAGATCAGGCACGGAAACGTATTAGACATATATACTAGGATATATGCAACCACTAACAGGTACCTGATGACGAAATTAGGGATAGGGTGGCTTCTTACATGACAATTTTACTTACCGTGTAGTGGCCGAGACGCTCGTGTTTGTACGGAATGGTAAAACATGACTTATCAAGCCGGCAGTATCCCCAGTGTGTGACACCCTTAGCAGGGAGGATAGCGAATGCTGCCTAAAGGATATATCGTACGTTGAAGACATTGTACCTGACAGTACAACTTATAATAGTGTCATAAATTGTTTTCTTCTTCTGGAGTCGAACACGTTGGCAACTAATGTCATATACCATCCAGACGAAATTTAGAATTCGATAGTTTCCTTTGTAAACGTTTTATCTGACGTGTAGTGACCGAGACGTTCTTGTTCGCTCAGGCGGGTAAAAGGAAACAGGTCAAGCTGGCACGCTTCCGTAAGGTGTGAATTCTTAAGTGAAAGTATTGCGTATATGGCCCAAAAGATACATCGTACGTTGAAGGCATTATAACTGGCAGTACAACTTATAAGTGTCATAGTGTCTTCTTCTGGAGTCGAACACGTTGGCAACAAATGTCCCTCATCCTGACGAACAACCATTCTGGCGAAAATCAGTATTCGATAGTTTCCTTTGTAAACGTTTTATCTGCCGTGTAGTGACCGAGACGTTCTTGTTTGCTCAGGCGGGTAAAAGGGAACGGCTCAAGCTGGCACGCATCCCGAGCGGCGCGGAGCCCCCGAATAGAATCCCAGCGGCTGCGAGGGCAACTAGGGTTGCCAACAAAATTCATGAAAAAGGGAGGACACTTGATAAGCAAAAACCAAAAGGAAATTTTATAAGTATTACTAGCATCAGCACTATTTATTTCTTCCATTCATTTGGGATTCAAATCAAATGATTCGTTCACGAAATGCAGATAAAGATACTAGTCTGAGCACCTTTTTTATTTTAGTCGCTATACTTGGGTTTTCGTAACGTGGCGCGTGGGGTCATTGTCTTCACTACGGAATATAGCACGGCTTTTCGCGTCTTTCTTGGTAGTGTCCCTAGATGTCACTTGATATGCAGCACTGCTTGATACGGTCGTCATAATGCGACATCGGGCGGCACGATCACGAAAGACGCAAAAAGCCGTGCCATGTTCCATCGTGAAGACAATCCCCACGCGCCACGTTACGAAACCCAAGTATAGACAGAGGCACTGTCTGCTTGTCACATTGCATGTGTCAGCGTTCAGAAAAAGGATATTCATGTTTTCTATTCTAAATTAAACTATAAACGATTCAACGTAGCAGATGTCAGTCGCGAGATAGAATAAATTAAAACAAATATTAAAATCATATTAAAAGGAGGATATTGAAAACACAAAGGAGGACGAGAGGATAATTGACGTCAATGTAGGACTGTCGGCAACCCTATGGGCAACCCACCCGTGTCGTCCTCCCTGTCCTCACTGTCCTCCCAAATTGGCATGGAATAAACGATTCAACGTAGCAGATGTCAGTCACGAGATAGAATAAATTAAAACAAATATTAAAATCTTACTAAAAGGAGGATATTTAAAACACAAAGGAGGACGAGAGGATAATTGACGTCAATGTATGACTATCGGCAACCCTATGGGCAACCCACCCGTGTCGTCCTCCCTGTCCTCACTGTCCTCCCAAATGGGCATGGAATAAACGATTCAACGTAGCAGATGTCAGTCACGAGATAGAATAAATTACAACAAATATTAAAAACTTACTAAAAGGAGGACATTTACAACACAATGGAGGACGAGAGGATAATTGACGTCAATGGAGGACTGTCGGCAACCCAAGGGGCAACCCACCCGTGTCGTCGAGTTCTTCCTCTCCGTCGCCTTCGTCCTCGTCTCCGCCGCCGCCGCCGTCCTCGTCCCGGTCCGCGCCGGGGGGCGTGGCGGGGCCGGAGGCGGTCGCGCAGGCGCGCGTGTTGGCGGGGGCGGGGGCGCGGGCGGGCGCGGGTAGCGGGTCGTCCTGCAGCTGCGGCCGGGTGCGCCCCGTGATGAAGAGCGCGGAGGGCAGGCCGAACCAGCGCGGACACGCCAGCTCCTGGCCCCGCGGCCAGGCCTCGCCCGGACGCGCGCCCCGCCACCACCCGCCGGGGTCCCGCGCCGTCGCCGCCGCGAACGCCGCCACGGCCTGACACCAGCCAACGGACGCCATCCCTCAAGGCCAACGTTTTTTAAACATTACAAGAAGAAAAACGACGATTCCAGTCAATTTAAATATATTCGTAGCAGACGTTTCCGCCTAAATTGTAAGGCCCTCTTCAGTGTCTGAAAGGTCAACATCAACCAATCAGTTACAATCTTACATATTACATTAATAAAATTAGTATAAAACAAAAACAATGAGACAAGGACGTGGTACCTGTAAATTTCTGAGGTTATGTTACACCATAATGTAGAGATATAAGGCTAGGCATTTCTGATCTTAAACAATAGTGGTCTAAAGAACCATATTGGAAAGGCATTAAGGAGTGCAACTGATTGACGTGGAAGATCCTCTTCCAATTGATATTAGTAGTTTAAGGTATCAGTGCCAATTTTAAGAGGGCCTTACAATTTAGGCCGAAACGTCTGCTACGAATATATTTAAATTTACTGGAATCATCGTTTTTTTCTTGTAATGTTTGATTTATCCAGTGAATCTTGATTTATTTTTTTAACACTTTTCTCAACGTATTCAAAATAATTATCATGTGTCTCAACACATCCGAAAATGGTATTCCCGTGGTACCTGTACTTTAAAAAAATTAAGCTAACAATTAAAAATATATTATATAAAATTGAACTTTTCTTCTTTCCAAAATGATTAAAATGAAGAAAGTCCGGACAATGCCGGATATTTTGCTTATTCAAAAACAGTTTTGGAGGGCCAAATTGAAATTGGTTTTCCTGCAACACTTTCTGGATAAGTTTCATACGGCCTTCCTTTGCTTCAGCTCGCGCAAATGAAGGGTTCGTTTCTATGAAGTCCTATGCAACAGATGAGCAAAAATTTTGACTTCTGTACGGCTCTGAGCTTTCAGTGTATGTCTTCATAGGTAGTAATAAATTCTCACAACTGGCAAATAAATTCAGTAAAGCTTAATCGTGTCTGGATGAAGGGCTTTGAACCAATTGTGCATGCCACCGTTTGTAAAATATTAATATTTTACAATATATACGGTCCTGACCTTTTCAGTTTATGTCGCTGTAGGTAGAACTAATTTTGGCACAACATAAATACAGGGAAGTTTGTTACTGATTCCTTCCGGTTACAGTCGGGAAATGTGATGTATTTTGACTTAGTACTTTGTAGTAGTACGAACCCACATTTTTGTAAAAATTAATTAATTTTACTACCCTTGCTGCCATAACAATAATTTCATTTTTATATACTCGTATGAGTATATTGCGATTCTGGTGAAACCAACGACGCTATACAACAAAAATATTTGTTCTTTACTCTGGGTCAAGAAAAGTCGCATTGAAACTTTTTTTTAGGTCTCGATGTATAACTCTATGTAAGACTCATCACTACAAAAGTTTTATTTTTCGTGGACGTTAAATTTACAGGAGAGCCAGAGCTGGATTAATTCTTAAACCTTTAGCAAGGTAAAACTATATGCTCCCTAATGGCTTTGAAATACTGAACACAATTAATCGAATCGACGAAGAAAATAAATGATAAAATTTGCAATTAAAAATTTTAATATTTCATACATTAAAAATTAAATATTTTAATTTAATTTAATTAAAAATTTTAATATTTAATATATTAATATTTAATAAATAGTAATTAAAAATTTTATAAAATTTTGTTAGTAAAACTTTGAGTGTATGTCTTCATAGGTGCCTTAATTTGCACGTTGCCAACCTTGTGCAAACTATCTTCAACCTCACTACGAATAATCTCCTCCCGTCTCATTTCAATGGCAATGTGTTCAGGTATCTAGAAGCGTAACGCATGCAAAAAGGCGATTAACCACTCCGTTCAAAAATTGAAACTGCAAATGCCATGTATAATACGCGTACGAGTATGTTTGTGTCATATTGTGTTACCCCATATGAAAGTACGTTTTCACAGCACCAACTCTAATTTTTTTTATATGTATTACACGTACGGTGTAAGTCTAGTATACCTCTTGTCCGACGGTATATCGCTGAATATTTTAATTTATAATGAATATGTTTTGTTGGCAAGTATGACTGATTTCGTTCCAACTAGTTAATTTTTATAAATCACTTTTTTCTAGGGGTTTTATCCAGCCGACAGCCGGTTATCCTTTACATCCCGTTGGAACGCATATTCAACCATACATTAGACACTAACACACTAGCGGGCTCCTCTGATCTGTGGTCAGCGGAATACGAGACCCTCTGCGACAACACATACATGAGAGACAAAGGACAAACAACCATGCCCAAGGCAGGGGTAGAATCTGCGACCCATCGGACCGGAGCAGTGAGTCGGTCACACGCTCTTAGCCACTTCGGCCTTCCAGGTCGGCTCATAAAACACTTTTAATGGTTGATAATTAAAACTGCCAACATCAACACCGCTTAAGTTACATTGGGGTTACACACACGTAGATGTATCTTTTGACCTCTCATAAATATTAATTATTAATTAGACTGTTGGTGATGTAGATACCTTAATTCAAAGTAAATAAACTGAGGTTGTCTGGTATCAAATCTCTATTTCTGCTTAAGATCTTTTCGATCGCGTAGCGATCATCGTCAGAGCTGGAAATACATTAATAGATATAATTATACATTAAACCTAATTGTCTACAAATTAATGTATAAAAGACACTGCACACTTCTTTTATACATTAATTTGTAGACAATTTGGTATCTTAAGCAGAAATAGAGATTTGATACCAGAAAACCTCAGCTTATTTACTTTAAATATTAATTACTATGGTGATACTTGATTTGATAAATTAGTAGGCGGACATTCAGCGTGATCTCGCCAGTGCTATGATGTGGTGAATGCAAATTACGGATTCTAGAATCGTAATGACTAGTACAATTGTAATGAGTCAAATATTGCACGATAAATAATTTGTTTTACAACCTTACAGACACCGCAGATAATTAAATAAAAGATGAGCGAGGCAATATCAATAACCACTAAATCATAACATTAACTTGGGGAGCAATACATGTATTTTGAATATTTCATATTAAACTATGTTTTTCAAAGGTAATTCGATATGGTCCGCCAAAGATGTGATCTTTTCCACACCTATGAATGCTACTCGCGCACTATTCATCAACATGGGAATGTAACAATGCATACAATCACCTTGTATAATAAACTAGTCACACAATTTTTAAAGAAATAATATAAAGCAGCAACACGCTTAACGCGCTTAAACTTAGCCACTTCGTCAAACATCTTAGTGATCACACTGTTAGAAATCAGCAAAAATGTTCAACGGTTAAAAAGAAAATCTAGAGTTGCCTTTTCGTTTCAATTAATTTTGTATGAGATACTCTGCATATTTAGAACTGTCCTTACCACTAAGAAAAAATACACTGAATATTTATTTAAAATCAGATTGCAAATTAACATAAAATAAAACGAAAAAAACTTAAATGTAATTAAGTTTGTTTGAAACATTCTCAGGATAATACTTAAGTAAATGAATAAATTAAATCAAGTGAATGATTGGTAAAATAACCCCTGTGTATAAACACATTTGCTAGCAAGAAAAGGGATGGGAAATATATTAAACCGTACTACATACAAATACATTACTCACCTCATCCAATACGCAGACGCATCTCTCGTCTTTAACAGGATCGCAAGGAGCTCCTGTAGGAGGATTACCCAGGCCACTGAAATCATTGTCGAGGAATATGTCGGGAACAGTCTGCAAAACACTTCCTTTGGAAAACGTGGATTCTTGTTGAAGCGACATTATTGATGTGTCATATAAATTATTCGTCGAGAGACTGCTTCTATAAGTGCTAAGAAATTGACGTATTTTACTTCTACTGAAATCTTTGACGGATTTGCCGTACCCATTTTTCCTGAACGTTTTTTCTGCATCCGTGCCGTATAAAAGTAATTTGTGATTTGAAACTGTACTCCTATCGAGAGGGTTTTGAGAATATTCTGTACGAGTGTCTTCTCCTGAGAGCGGAATTTCAGTATCAAATCCGTTATTTGCGTCCTCAGATGCCTGATAAAATGGGTTAATCGATAATGAAGTCATCTTTGTCTCAAATGGTAAATCTTGCACACGTGTTTCTAAGAAATGAGAATCTTCCGATGCATCCCCTAATGTCTGTTGTTGAAATGAGAGTGGCTGGTCAGCTGGCGTTCCTTCAGAATGCGTTTGTATTTCTTTAATTTTCGAAATATCAGAAAGGGACTCCTGCGTAATTTCTTCTTGAGTAGTTTCTACCGGATTTTCCTTTTGAGGTCTGAACAACAAATGGAGATAAGATGTTGGGTCGGAGTAACGTGATGCAACAGTCTTTAAAGCATCACCTGAAAATGCGTTCACTTCGCTCTTTAACGTTTCTGTATGAATCTTAGGGACTCGATTTCCGTACGCCGCTTCGGCCAAAGAAATACGAGGTATGTAAGAAGCACGTGGATTTGCAGAAAGCGTTGCTTGCGGTTTACCTGTATATATTAACTCAGGAAGGTTTTTCTTTTGAGGTTTGAACAGTAAATGGAAATAGGATGTAGGTTTGTTGTAGTTTGATGAAAATGTTTTTGAAGCGACACTTGAAAATGAGCTCGTTTCCACGCTCAAAGTTTCTGGATGTATTTTAGGTATTAGATCGCCGTACGCCGCTTCGGCGAAAGGAATGTGTGATGAGTAAATATGATTTGTTTCTGCACTAAATGTTGCGAGCTGTTTCCCAGTATGCATTGCTTTAGAATTGCCGCTGTCGGTTGACATACTATCGAATAAGTGAGTCCCTTGTGATATGTGGTCTAAGTCACTATCCTTTGAATAGGACGAAGTGACTGGGTACAGCAAATGCAATTTCGACACATGTGATGAATCAGACTGTATTTGTTGTGTAACGGCATCCATTTTAAGACCCAAATAAGTCTTGTTTGACTCTTCATATGTTAGAGGTCGAATCAAGTGTGTCAAATCTGACACTCTTGTTTGATCGAGTTGCTTTTCTGATGTTTTAGACTTTTCAAACAGAGTTCGATGCGATGTTACGCCAGAATTTCCGTATGTTTGTTGTTCTAATGTTATTCTATCTGTAATTGTCCTTGGAGTCTCATACAACACTTCCTTACGAGATGTTTCCATGTAAGAGGCCTTCGACCAATTACCGTCGTGTGCTTGATGCGGAGAATGAGAATCCGTTGAAGGTGCAGTAATGATGTGTGATGAATACGCTATTTTGTCGTCACTTGTAGACTGCGGTTGCGAAGGCATTTTGATGTCGGCTGCTTCGGCATTAGTGATAAAGGATTTATCATTCAACACTTCGGAATGTAAAACAGGTAATTGTGGTAGACGTGTTTCTGATGCTTGCGCAAAATTTCTATATGAAATAATTTCACTATTTGCTGCGTCTAAGGCTTCTAGGTTTCCAGTTTTCATCTGAGAAATGTGCGATACTTTGGCTTCCTGCATGTAGTCGGTATTGCTTGCATGCAATTCATGTGTGTATGTGGTCTCAGGATCAATACCTTTGGGCATAATTGCTTCCAAATGAATTACATAGGGTATATTACTTCTGAGCGAAGCTTGCGAATTCATTGTGTTATTCACATCTGACGAGTATTCTTTTTCCAAGGGAGTGGTGAACACTTTTTGTGCGTATGTTTCTTGAGAATTAAGAGCATCATATCGTCGGAAGTTTGTATCCAAAGGGAAAGTCTGAGTGTACTCAGTACCTGTTGGTAACATTGATTTTAACTCATCAAATTCACTGAAGGGTTTATGAACATAAGATCCGATTATCTGCTGTGAGTAAGTGTTTTGCAGTGTCATTTTCTCTCTTGCTATATTCTTGGGAGTACTGTAATACAATTGCCTTTTACATTTAGTCAACTGTTTGTACTGCATTGAATCTGAGAGAGTTTTGTAGTAACGATTGGTAAGATTGGTATCACGTGTCTTAATCAAATTCTGGAAGTTTGTTTGTAGATCTTGATGGTAATTGCAATCCTCCTCAATGGATAATATTTTACGGGAAAGTTGGAGGTTGAATCCTTTAAATGGGGTTCCTATGTGAGATCCTTTTTGAAGATGCTCTGACATTCGATTTCTTCGGATGAACTTTTTAGGAGAGGTCTCAATGGCATATATTATTTGTTGGCTAACGTTCGGATGAGCATTCTTTTCGCTTTTCGTCGGTTTGGAATGTGTAAAGCGATTTTCCAAAAGCCTTCTTGAAGATTTTTTGGTCTTCCTCGGCACGATTTCGGTTGATGCATCTCTGTTTTCGGAATGACGCCCAGCAGCCAGCTATTAAATAAACGGCATAAATTAATAAAGAAAGCATTTGATAAATTATGAAGAAATCCCTTCAAATTGTTGTCGTTAGAAACAGGACACTTACGGCTGCAAAGCGCGTGGTATAAGCAATCAAAAGCTGAGAACCCTTGACTAAGCCAGTATGATTCTATGAGTATAATTGTTTTGTTTCAATTGATGGATCGAAATTCGTATTGATCATAAGTCATGGTAGACTTTGTGTAAAAAAAGGACATAATGAATATTTGGTAGGAACTACGCAAATGACGACTAACGATACTTGTTTTCCTTTAGTGTTATAATTTATAGGAACAAGTAATTTTTTGATAATTACAAAAAATACTTTTTAAATAAATATTTCTTCTTGGTTGTCAATATATGTTTACAAATAAAAGTATCCAAAGTTTTTTATGACAATCATTATTTCAACAATTACACAACGTTTCGTAACTCGTTTTGTTACATCATCAGGTGCTGAACTTAGTGAAAGGAACGCTATCCCATTGAATTATCTCGCCAGCAGTGAGATGCTGGTGTAACTTGAAATAAATGATTGTCATAAAAAACTTTGGATACTTTTATTTGTAAAAAATAATTTTCTAAGTATATTTACAAATAATGTAATGATTTTTATGGGCCTATGATTAATATGTACAGTATTACAATTGTACTGGAAATTTCTGTGATTTGTACATACATTCGCGGAAAGATAAAACAAACGTTAATATTGTATACAAAGAGATGGCTATTGATTGAACTAATATCTTCACCAAATTTAACTCGGTTAAAGCAAGGTGTAAAAGCGACCTTCATGAGGAAATTTTTTTACCGACAGTGAAATAAATAATAGAATACATGTAATAATAATTATATTTATTGTAAGTTGATTGTAATATCATAAACATGTGCACACATTTTTGAACACATATTGGAGAAATGAAAAAATAACGCTTTTGGAAAAGCTGAAGCCTGGTAGTAATTGTTTTCAAAAGAAATGTTTCACACAAAAGTTGAAGAAAATTGTATCCCCTTTAAAATTGTTTGTCTAATTTTCCACAGGTCTTAACATTAAAGAGTTGTAGAGAAAAAACGAAAAAGGACAGAAACTCACGTTTTTATAGACCTCCTAGAGTTAGCACGGGTCTGGAAGGTCAAAAACATGGGCTTTTAACAACGTACCCAAAGGAAAAGTTTTTATGACCTTTTCTCAAGTAACCCCCCTTTTTAGTACTTTCCGACTGGAATAGTCGAGTTAGGCTTAGAACCGAAGTGACAGTTCGGAAAACAAGTGAGCATCATGTTTACTTCAGAGAATTATCCTTCTGCTGTCTCAGTTCTTCAGTCACGCCTCTTTGTACAATGTTTATGTTCGTTGTTGACATTCGTAAAGATATCAGTCAGTGATGGTTCTAATCACGTGATTAACGTACGCACGCCACATGCATGACTCCGTTTTAAAATATGCATAATACTCATCACGAAAATAAAGTTGAATACGAATATATTGTTTTTAGAGAAATGACGTTTAAAGAATCACAAATAGTAGGGCATATTCTTACTTCTATTACATCTCGTGGTGCCTTATATTTTAATTTGACGATTAGATGGCATGAGAAAGTGTCGAAGCCATTCAGAAGTTTACCAACTGCAAACGAACGAATGAAGGCAGGAGCGCATAGAAAGAGCTTTCAGTTATACTGGCAGCAGCTGTCACTTCCGAGGCTAACTTCTCTGTACCTCTTGCGCCGGGGGCTTGCGAGGGCGGCGTCGGGCGCGCGTGGCCGGGGGCGGGGGCGCGTGCGCCAGGAGGCGGCGGCTGCGACGCCGCCGAACCCCAGACTGCGCAGAGCTGCGTGAGGCCTCACGCTCCCTCTCCTCCTGCTTAACAGAATTCATCAAGTGAAATACTTATTCGTGCTAAGAGACCCAACATGCTGGTACAAACACAAAGATAAATTAGAGGGTTTTTCTGCCGGCCCGGTGGCCGAGATCGCTAAGGCAGTAGTGTCGTAGTGATCTCGGACCGAAGGGTCGCGGGTTCGAGTCCCGCCTCGGGCATGGTTGTATTTGTGTTCGTCCTTTCACCCCTTATCATCAATCACCATATCGTTTCATCCACATAGTTACCATACCGTTAACAGCAATACTGGTCGCTAATGACCTTAGATGTTGATGCGACCTTAACAAAAAAAATAGTGTTTTTATAATAAGAATTTACTACGAACGCCTGCGGTGTAGAGCGCTCAGCTTCTGCCGCTGAGACCAGTGTTCAAATCCTGGTTGACCCATGTGGAATGTGTGTTGGACAAAGTGGGTTGATGACGCGTTTTCTAGGGGTTCTCCAGTTTCTCGTACCTCTCATTCAACCATTGCTTCATCATTCGTAACATATCCTCAAAATCACCTATCAATCAAATCACTTAATTAATCCCACTTTCAGGTATGACCATAAGGCTTAAACACTGGCATCGTAGTGAAGAATCACTACTGGTCCTACAACAGCACACACTTTCTTGAATTATGTGTAACTTTTTCAACTTTCAAAAATACAGAGTTCAACGAAAGTGAGATCTGCGCATTTTTTTACCTTCCGTTGCTGAACCGAAAGAAAAAATGGATAAAACCGATAGAAAAATTGTTTATAAAATTGCCTTTATTTCTTTCAAAATAACTCGAAAACTTCTCATATTTTGAATAAATTCTACGTTATCTCACTTAAAAATTTAATTTTGAAGACCAAATTTTATTAAAGAGAAAAACTTTCTTCAATATTGTGGTTGCAAGATGACTACGAAAATTTTTTAACTTTCCCAATATTCGAAAATTCCAAGAATTAAACGAAAATCATACCTGTACAATTTTTAAATGCTTACTTTTCTCTAAACGAGAAAGAAATTAAACAAAAACGTTGGAGCCATTTCTGTGGAGCTTTTGAAAATGACCTTGCAGCTTCATGTAAAATACCCTCCAAAATCAAATTATTCGTTTCAAATTCAAGGAGACGCAAGATCCGCTAGATCTATTTCATAATATCAATTTGAATCAGAATCCGGCGTCCAGTTTAGTCGCTACCGTTGCTCATAGACGGATTGACGGACGGACAGACGTTTTGCCGTAAACAATTTTTCGTTATCAAGTACCCATAAAACATGGATTCAAATTACACAACAGGTTAAAGAAAGTTATTTACTACAAATAGCAACAAGACTTATCCACTTTTTCGGTATCAGGTACCAACAAAACCAGTTTTCCGTGGAATTATCGCCTTTTTTTCTACAACATTACAATAATTATGCTATACTACGTAAGTAGTATACGTGAATGTTAACTAGTGATGCTAAAGATTGACAAAAACTTTCTCGTTCTAGTTAGTTTCCTAATATATTTCGCCTGGCCTATTTAGATTGTGTCACTCTCTCTTCCCAATTACTTTCCATCGACGCCTAACATACTATTTCACATTTTCTCAATTTTTTGGTACTGAGAAATTAACCAAAACTTTAAGAATATTATAGAAGAGTAATACCTGGTTCTGTATCTCATTTTCAGAGCAAACTGGGAAGCTGTTTCCGAGAATAGGTCATTTGAGAGTTTCTGAAAATTTGTATCTATTATTCACAGAAAAGTTTTGAGATTTTGAGAACTCCATTGGAAGTCATTTGAAACACGTGCACTGACAAATATAATATTGCATAAAACTACGTTCTTAATGTAAATATTGACATGAAAGCTATTTCAACAAAAACACATTTGTGTGGTTTAAAAAAAACAATAAATCGAAATGACGCTTATGTCAGTTATTTTGTGCATTTAGTATTTTTCGCGCAAAAAACTGTAAAGAAAATTGTGAAACCACATTTCATTCAAAATTGCTGGATAACCACTAATATTTTTAAAAAATGTTCATATCATTGATTAAAGAACTAAGAGGACAACACGTGAGAGATATTTTTTTTTAAGAAACATTTCTATCTTAGATATTGTATTTGCAGGGAGACCTTGAAAAAAAATTGGTTATTTTGCAATTTGCGACATGCCCTATTTTTATATGCGTTGTGTGTGGTATCAGAGAGAAAAATCAAATAAAACATTTTGTGGCATTTTTGAGAAACTTTTGTTTATGTTGTTGAGGCTTCACTTAAAGTACCCTCAAAATCAAAACATCGTTTCCAAATTCAAGATGTCGCGACATCAATAAGATTTATGGAAAAATAACTATTTTGATGAAAATTCGGCGTTTGATTTAATCGTTAGCGTTGATCACAAACGGGCTACAAAAACGGACAGACGTTTTGCAGTAAACAAATTTTTCGATAGCAAGGACTCCCAAAATGTGGATTCCGACTACACAACGTGTTAAATAAAGTAATTTATTACGTGTTCGAGCAATAATTATCAACTTTTTTGGAATCAGAGACCCACAATAATTGTTTTTGACGAAAAAACGCCGTGTTTTGTTGCAACATTACAATACTTCCTCTACACTACGTAAGTAATATGCGATAAAGTAAAATGTCATCTAAGGAGTACTCAGGCAAACATTCTCTTACTTTGCGAAACTATTGCTTCTATTCGAAAAGAAGGATCGTAATTGGCGCATTGTGCTTTCCAACTCTGCGCCCATTTACTTGAGACTATTCGGTGAAAACTCCGTCTCGGCACAATGTCTGCTAACATTATTCTACAATTGCGAGGACTATTACAGCATCGAGAAAGATGTGTCATGATTAAAGGATAGGAACATTAACAACTTCAATTTCACAGTTTTTCATCTTGTAATTACGGCATCTCCTATATTAGACTTTATCAAAACATATTTTCTACAAGATGTGAAACTCGGAAGTTGCATTGTGGGAACGGTTTATGCAACAAATATAATTCTTATTAAGAACAACACGGGGCTTTCTGATGCTTACTTTACTCTAGATGATTTAATTAAATGCGTTTCAAATTGAATATTTTTATCTTCAGAGGGCTATTAATTAATTATTAAACATTGTTTCAGTTTGTGTTTTCTTTGGACTTTATTTAATTTTTTATTAATGAAGGGTAAGAATATTGCTTGATACCTATTCTCTCCAGAAAAAAGAAAATACAAATCAAGAATGATTGTATGTTCTTATTTCCATTTCTGAATGCTTTCTGTTCTAGAAATAGTATATATTATAAACATCAGCAAAAGCACATAAAATACCCAAATGTTATCTTATCAATAAACATTTACCTACGTTGTATCAATAATTTAAATTAACATATCATTGTATCTTAAAGTAGAAGTGAGTGAATATTTGAACTATATTTTAGGAAATAGGGGTGTTTCATGCTAAGAAAACGGAAATAAATGACATTTTCTTAAAAAAAGATAAGACCACCGTCTAAGAGGTAAGATTAACGATGGTTGAAAACCTGTGATAACTAACAAAGAACAATTCACGCGGTATCAAGTGTCCCAATGATGTGTAATTGTAAGCCTGCTCAATTGGATTCATTGGCCCTCGGCTAACGTGTAATTGCATCTTCCGCTTCTCGAGTTTCGTGAGCCTGTTGTAGCGCTCACGCCTTGGCACACTTCCACATTGCAGGATATTGCTCCTAATGGGCTTTAAAATAACCGCTATTTCTGGTGATTTTCGTGGCACAAATGATTCCAGGAGTAGACCGGGACGTCCTAGATTGATGTCCCTACGATGGCAAATTTTCCGCAGCAGCTAATTGTTGGATCGGGTGATGCCATATTCTGGAGATAGATTTGATTTATTTAGCCTTTTCTGCTATTTGTTACATTAAATACATATTTATGTACAGTGTTTAAAACTGTAGAAATACTCTTTGAACTATTTACAACATTAATTTTCCACTTTTATATAGTTTATAATTTTTCTTTTAAATTCTTTAATTTTATCATAATTTTTAAATCTATAATGGTAATTTATTAAATAATTCAAATCTTTTATCAGGTAGTCTAATTTTGCCTGTACAATTTTACTGAAATTGTGCAGATTGTGCAGGATTTTACCTTCCCCATTCAGCCCCAGTCCCATCTCTAAGGTTGCGCAAGCCCATGGTAGATCTCGGTGGTCAAAGAAGAATCTGGCCATAAATTGAGTATTCAGATATAGGGGAGAACTAGAAATGCGCTGTAGCATCATAGAAAAGATAATCCAAAAAATAGAACTCGCAAATAGTGAAAATAAACATTGACGAAAAAACTGAGATAAAGAAAAACCTTGCACAATATGCAGTATGGATTTTGGACTTTTAAATTCCAACCGAACCATTTCCATCAACCATTCAAATATCCGTTAATTTCGGCAGCAAAACTGATTTCCTCCTTTTTATCTCATATTTTTCAACAGGCTCTGCGAGAGGCGAATTATTCTTGAGTAAGCAGTCAAATGAAACAAATTAAGAGGACACGTTCATCGCAGTTAACAAACACGAACCTTACACTTCAACGTTGCACGCCTTTTAAAGTCATTTCTTGGTGTTCCGGCCAGACATTTACCTTCCACTACTCGGTACGGCGATTAAAATTCCATATGGAATTTGTTGTGGTAAAGCACGTTTGTTTGAAGTTTCCTCTGGGTGCTCCGTACCACTCACTCCACCATTCATCACTTTCGTAATTTCATTAATGCACCCTAATTTGGGATCTAGTGCAGGATTAAGAGCTATTCGATGTGGATCTGATAGAAAAGTGATTGAGGGTATTGCAATTAGTCGTATCTGGTGTGCGCGGAATGAAGGACAGAAGCCACTCACCTCCGGGCCTTCGGCGTCGTGGACCGTCTGGCTGACGACGATGTCCGGCACGCCGATGCCGCCCCGCGAGCCAGGCGCCACGCGGCCCGCCGGCCACGCCCCCTCGCCCGCCCCAGGCACCAGCGCAGCCTTCAACACGCTCGCCCGCTCGGGATCCGCCCTCTCGTGCCCCTTGGCCCTCGCGCCGATCCCCGCGACCAGCGCCAAGAGGCTGTTCAGCCCCCACGCGCCGCGAGGAGACGAGCTCTGCGGGGCGCCGGTCGGGCGAGGGGGCGTTGGCGACGCGGCCGTCGATGCCGGAGGGTTCCCGCCGAGCGCAATCTGATGCGGCGATGTGGGCTTCGATGAACCGCTTCCCCCACCGATACTGGACACGCTCCCCAGCTCTCCTTGCACTTGAAGCCCCGTGCCCGCGGCGGCCCTTAGGATCCTCTCGCTGTTGCTCTCAAGGTCACCGCCGGAGTTGGCAGAGGACCCCTGTGAAAAATACGATCTCGCGTCTCTTTCTAGAATTAGCACGTTATTAGAGGATATTAAAGAGGTCTATTTTTTATGAGGAATTAATGTTAAAGAATATTTCAAATGGAATTTAAATGCACAAAGAAAGTGGTTTAATAAACCTAGCTCCAGTTGCTTCCTTTCTTTTCAATGACTAGAGTGTGTAAGTTTCAACATAGTGTACTGCCATTGCGTTTCATTATTAATACTAAAGTGTTTGCCCCTGAATTATTAAATAAGAAAAACTGTGTCAATTTCGCATTAGCTTTATTTGTTGCCTCTAGATACCGACATATTGTGTTCGAGTGAATGCTTTCGGCTGTCGGGGGGACGCCGCGTCGAGGGCAGTGATTTCAACGTGTCGACCATCATATCGTGGTCTTCTTCAGGGTTAGTGTTTTCATAAACGGCAAAACGAAGGTTTGGAGAATCCCGTGAATGTGCCATTGGACAGTCATTGCACGCAGGAGGAAGACTAGACGATGATAGGGCACCATGCGAAATGGCACCCCACAGCAGGAAGCTACATAATCAGGTAGTATGGCATGTCGCCACACGCCGAATGTCTTAGTGCTGCTGCATTCTCACAAAAATGTTGCTTCTACCAAATAAAGAGGGACTCGTCCCTGAAATGACTCGATCCCTGATCTCCACTAGTTCGTGACCACTGGTGACGATATAGTTGTAATCTGGCGAATTTAGTGTAATATTAGCACATTGGTGTAGTGAACTGTCAGGTCTGCGTCGTCCAGCTGTCCTGAACGATACTGACCCCTGAATACTTCAGAGAGTGTATACCAGTTCACTGAATGTGACCCAGAGACAGTTGGGGATGTCCGTTCAAGGCGGAAAACTTGTCAGTCATTACTCTCTTATGGTTCGAAGAGGTCTTTCAGATCCTCAGTGATGTGTGTGCGAGCCTTCGTCTATCCACTTCTGTCAACGGTGGGTTACGGTATCCTCTGTACGGTCAACGTTGTGAGCCATTCGGCGGAATGTCCATCCAATCGCCAACACGTTAATGAGCTTTTCAATACAAGGGCGCAGATTGCAACGTTTTTTATAATCGTGAGCAAAAATGTAAGCCATTCTCGCCGGAGTGCGGTTGGACATGACGTAGTGCGATTGGGCGTGAAAATTGAGTGGTAGGCCTGATATGTGTAACGCTCCTTCCTAGCTTGTACAGTTTTAAATGGTTCCTTCTAGATGCAACTTATATTTTACAAGGAGTGTATAATTTAATGCTTATAATCATCACTTCATGAATAAAACTAGGCAAGAAGAAAGTGCGAATGGTAGTTATTCAACTTACTTATCATCTGGTCTCTATCGCATCGTGTGTGCTGCCTAGTTAACAGCACGAATGTTTAAATTACGCAAATTGCTGTTCTTATGCAAGCTATTATTGCTCAAAATAGACGACCGCACGAGCAAACAAGATAATACACTTATATCATGGTCTTCTTACGCAATCGCTCCTTCAATCTCTGAAGCGTGCGGAGAGATGTGAAAAATCAAGCTGCGAAGAAGATAAGAATCTATGTAAAGGATGAAATGAGATGATAACACTGCAAATAATACAGGTACTGCAACGCAACAAAGAGGTTATTTAATGATAGAAGAAAACAACTGAAGCTTAAGAGGAAGACGTGAAGCAAATACTGACATTTGAAGAATCGTCCTACATGAGAATTAATTAGACTGTCAGGACATTATGCGGAGAAAAGGTAATTGCCAATCTTTTAGGTCAATATTACGTGTCTAAACTAGTTTGCTAATATTCGGTGAGAAAAAATGGAAAGAAATACGACAGAAAAGAAAGATGGAAGCCGAAAAAAGCTAACAGACTTTGGAACCACACAAAATAATATAAAAATAATATATATATATATATATATATATATATATATATATATATATATATTCCGTATAAATGAGACGTTAGGAATAGTAGAGGATCAAAGAAAAGAAAAGGAAAGGAAAAAGAGAAAAGAAAATTGAAGAAAAGCCTCAGGAGATGGAAGAATAAGGGGGAAGGAGAAAAAACTGCATTAAGTAGGTGGGTGAACTGTGACCCTTCCAAAGCACTTATTGTCCTTCAGGTGTGCCATTGAGAGAGACTGAGTGTGTGTATGTGTGTATTTGTGTGTGAAGGTCCCTGGTATTATAACAGCAATCCAATAATGTACCTTAATTATATACATAGACAACGGAGTAAGCGCTAATAGTTATACTAAAAAGTTTCGTGCAATCTGTTTCCCGTCGAAAATGTCAAGAAAATTCAAGTTCTAGTTTGCTTTCGGGCGCGCAATTTAATTATGCTGAGTTCACCGTCCGCCACCGCGGATCGTGAGCTACAGTAGAAATGCGTAGAGAGGAAGAGGAGAGGGTAAGTTCGGTAGAAGCGCACTGTGAAGGGGCTGCGACACCTAAGGAAAAAGCCGAACTAGATTCACCCCTCCCCTACCATTGCCCTTTACTGAATGCAGTTTATGTGTGTCAGTACAGAATATTCAAAGAAAAAGATTCAACAAAAATCGTTTTCCCCTAACTTCGTTTAAAAAAAACTACAACAGCCTACACTGCGTGTCTGCTCGGTTTTGCCTGCTGGTGCCAACGAGCTTGAATTACATAGAGAGGAAATGAGTACTGATACAGCGCTCCTGGTTGAAGCTTTTTGCACTACTGGCCGCCATGTTTTCTGAGGTCAAAACAAATCAAGAGGCATTCGAGGCTTGTACGGACTCTCGTTAAGAAGTACACGTTTTCGGCGTATTTCTGTGCAGTGTGTTTAAATTTGCGATCTCAAAATGCCATCCTGTTGTTCTGCGTACAACTGCACCAATAGAAACGACAAAACTATTGGAATATCGTATTTTACGTAAGTATTTTCTCATTCACTCCATTGAATTTTTACCTATAACTGGTGTTAGAAACTAACTTGTTTTGTAACATTTTAGGTTTCCCCTGAACGACGAAGAATTGACCAGGAGATGGGTAGTGTTGATGAGAAGAGAAAAGTGGTGGCCTACCAAGTCGAGCCGCATTTGCTCCAATCACTTTGAAGAAAAGTATATGTACAAAGTGAACGACTGCAGGCGACTTTTGGGCAATGCAGTGCCCACCATATTTTCTTTTCCGGAGCACTTACAAAGGAAGGAGACGATACGAAGAGCTCCAGTGAAGAGAACAGTATCTTCTTTTTCAGATGAAGAAACAGTGCATATAGAGAATGTAAGTGATATTGCAAATGGCTTACATAACTATAGCTTGCCAAGTCCCACAAAAATCAACAAAAAGTACCTGGAAGCTGTAACCAACTGCCAAAAAACTCAAAAGAAGCTCAAAACCGCCAGACAAGGAATGCGAAGGAAACAGGAGCAGCTTTCAACACAAAATAACCTCATTGAGGAACTAAACAAACGATTGTGTGAGTCTGGCTCAGCCATTATAAACAATTGTTTCAGTGATGTGATGAAAGAAATCGTCAATTTACCTCATCAGGAAGTAAGGCAGTACAGTGAGAAGATTAGACAGTTTGCTCTTACTCTTAACTTTTATTCTGCGCGGGCCTACTCATTTTTGAGAGAGCACGTTAAACTTCCTCATCCAAGAACACTGCGGCAGTGGGCTTCGTTTGTTGATGGGCGTCCAGGATTTACTGAAGTGAGCTTTCAGAAGCTTACTGCAGAAATGCAAAGTAGCTCAGGGCCCATATACTGTTCTCTGATGTTTGATGAGATTGCAATAAAAAAAGAAGTGGTTTGGGATGGAAAAGAAGTTTGTGGTTATGTTGATTTGGGACATGGTTACCTCGATAATATTGATCGACCTGTTGCTAAAGAAGCTTTAGTTTTCATGGTAACAGCTTTAAATCGCCCTTGGAAAATTCCTGTGGGGTACTGTTTAGTGAATGGAGTTTCTGCCTCGGTAAAAACAAATCTAATTGAGCAGTATCTTGCAAAACTTCACGAAACGGGGATAACTGTGGTCGCAGTTGTATGTGATGGGCTTGTTACGAACAGGACTGTCATGGAAAAATTGGGTGTTGTTTTTGAAAACAATGTACAGAAGTGTTGGTTCCATCACCCTTCATTTCCTGAGAGAAAGGTGTTTTGCATTTTAGATGCTGCACACTCTCTAAAATTAATGAGGAATTTGTTGGGAGAAAAAAAGATTTTATTTGATGGTGACAATAATGCGATTAAATGGCAGTACTTCGAAAAACTTGTCTCTTTGCAGGAACATGAGGGTCTGCACGCAGCAAATAAATTGAGATGGCAACATATTCAATTTCAGTCACAGAGAATGAAAGTCTCTCTTGCTGGACAGGCACTTAGTAGATCTGTGGCACGCTCTTTTTCTTTTTGCAAGGAGATAGGTATTAATGAATTCGAGGACTGTGATGCTACTGTTAAATTTGTTGATTATGTGAATTTAACTTTTGATATGTTAAATTCATGTCATCCAATGGGGAAAGGTACGAAGTCCCCTATCACACAAAAAAACAAGGAAGCTATTGTAAAGAACATCGACATGTGCATTTCTTACTACGAAAACCTGAAGTTAAGTGATGGCACTAGTATCCTTTTATCCAACAGAAAAACTGCTATTTTAGGCTTCATTTTAGATTTGAAGTCTGTCAAAATGATAGCTGAGAATTATGTATGGTGTGATGATTCTCAGCTACCTTATTTGCTTTCTCGTCGCTTGAGCCAGGACCACCTAGAACTTTTTTTTTCAAGTGTGAGAAGTAGAGGTGGTCACAACAACAATCCAAATGCTCGACAGTTTAAAAGTGCATACCGGAAGTGTCTTGTGGCCCGTGTTGACCCGTCACAGCAGTCAAATTGTCAATCAAATGACATAAGTGTTCTTTTACCTGCTGCAAATGTGTCTACATGCTTAAGTGAGAACACTGATGTACCAGACACTTTTAATGATGTAACTGTTCACACATATTCTGATTTGAGCCTGTATGTTGAACATGTTGTGGAGTACATAGCTGGATGTGTTGTTCGGCAAGCATCAAAAAAGATTCAGTGTTGTGAATGTTTACAGATCCTTTTTGCTAGTGATGAAAGAGAGAAATCTCATCTCGTAGCCTTAAGAAGTGTAAATAATTCATTGATAAATGCATCTCCTGATGTAATAAAACTGTGCAAGGTTGCTGAGAAAGTTTATCGTGGCCATCAACACCTACTTCAACGCAAGAATATTATGCAGTCCCTTAAATTGGAAGTTTTCGAGATGATGACGGGACAACTATTTGTTGAAAATGACCATCTTTTCAATTCTGTGGATGTAGATGAAGAACCACATTACTATCAGTTGATAAAACTACTTCTACATCAGTACTTCACAATCCGGCTTCATTACAGTTGTAGAAACATAACAGAACAGCAAAGAGGAAAACCCATCAGACAAGTATTCACAAAATTAATACACTTCAGAGGCCAGTGAATTAGAATGTAATATATTTTTTGTAAATAATTTTTAATTTCCTGTTTGTATGTTTTTAATAATGTAATAATGTTTAAAAGTTTTAAATGCCACTTTGTTATTTTAATCTGGGTGTAGAACCCCCATCTCGATCAGGTTTTGCGTGCAGTTTCCCTTGATCCATAGAGCAAATGCTGAGATGGTCCTTTGTTTTGTTTCTGCACAGTAAATGTAAATGCTTCCCCCCACTATTAAATAAACCAGATGTCAAGCTTACGGTGTGTTTTTTTCTCCCCCAAATGTAAATGATGAATTAGGAAGCTAGATCAATTCCTACTGAAATTGAACAAAGAATATTCAAGTAAAGTGAATAATTTATATTAATTTTTGCTTCATTAATGCACATTTTAAATAATGATTGCTGGTGAATTTCAATTAATTTGAGGTTAGATAATATTTTATCAATATTCTGTAGGCACTGCTTAAATGTATGAAAGTAGTTATAACAAGTTTATTAAATATATATTTTTATATCGACGTTACCGACAGTTGTTTGGACTCAAATTATGACAAGCACATTTCCATAGAGATGTCAATTTAATTTAAAGTTTTAAAAATTGTTATTCGGAACCGTATTATACTTCATTTTTTATTGTATTACTCTGGGTAAATTTAACATGTTTTAACTATTACATTCATCTAAATGCACTCCGATTAAATTGACATTTACGCGCACGTTCTGACATTGCCCTCAGAAAACATGGCGGCTGTACTTTCAAAAAGCTTCAAAGATGGCGGGCACATCGCCACTCTATAGATTTCTATCTCGTTGGTTGGTGCAGTCTATATGCCTCGCGCTCCAGGGGAAACGGCCACTGGAGATCACAGCTTCGACGTGCTACAGAAGTAAACTTCGGAAAGTGGAAACTTTGCAGGTAGCTCGATAAGTGAACGTTAAAAAGATCTAAAAATCATTATTTCATTATTATATTCATTTCAAACTGGTTTAATTAGTGCTTGGCATTTAAAGTACATCATGCTAAACATATAGTACGTAGAGAAAATATACTAACAGCTATTAAAAGCTATTTTAAATAGAATAAAGATTAATTCGCCGTGAACATTTGTTTTAATTTGCCTTGAAAATACCCTTGTCTATAGGAAATGTAGTTACTAAATATTTTGCAAATCAGAATTGATCTTTAACTGACTGTCGCGACTTTAGATCAATTAATTTTAATTGAAAGTCAGTAAGTGTTGTTTCAACGACTATTGAATACAGAGTAGTAAATTACTTATCCAATATTATCAAATCCTTAAAAAATTGTTCACATTTTCTTACTTCGTATTTTAATGGCATCGACTTTGGAAAGTAAGAGGTATTCCTACGAATACATAACTCCTCCCATATTGGCGTTGAACATCGTTGTTTAGCTTTGGTGTCCCTCAAGTTACTGTCGAGTCTACAAGTCGTTGCCACAATGAAATGTTCGAAGGCATGAACGTATGTAGTCCACTTTCCGCTACTTCCGCCAGTCGTTGCCACGTGTCGTGCCTCTTGTTGCTGATGCCCACGTACCTGCCTACCTCTTTGCCCCGCGGTTGTGCTTAGCAGTCGTTTAAGTTCATACCCGCCTCTTCTCTACACCATTGTTACAATTAAGATATTTCCTGTACAGTATGACTCGGAATAAATGTCACAAACTTCTGTGACATTTAGAGAGTCAAAGATGATAATATTTTGCCAATGAACTTGTGGTAAGAAATCTCATGTAACGAAGTTAAGAATGTGCGTGTTCCCCTAATTGAAGGGCAATGAAGTGTACAGTGATTATCGGCAAAGAGATTTTGTGTACAGACCACCAGTGCAAGATTTATTGCCTACCAATTTGGGCCAAGGTCGCATGTTTAACTTCTTTACATAATTTCAAATCACGAGCTCATTGGCAAAAATTAACATCTTCGACCTTCTACTCACCGTAGAAGTTTGTGACATTTATTCTGACTCACACTGTATACGTGCGTGAGCGGTTAGCGGAGCGCGACCTGCGAGCGGGCGGCGCGGACGGCGCCGGGCGGCGCGGGGGCGGGCAGCGGCGGCGGCGGCGCCCACTCGGAATCCTCGGCGGGAGACTCGTAGTCCCTGCGGCTCTCCGCTTCCACCTTGGACAGCACCTTGCGCCCCGACACGTCCAGGTGCTCCGCCTCACCGTCCTCCTCCCTGCAGGCAACCCCATCGGCAGGCTCTCTCGCACTTCCTCAGCATGTTGCATCTTGTTACGGAAATCCCCACCTCGTTTATCTTTGATTAAGACATCAAACTTATTTGAAAGGAAATTCTTGAACTACTATTTATATTTCAACTTTGATTAGAATCATAATAAAACGGTGACATCACCTTTACCGATAACATTACAAATAAAAATTCCAAACGTACTCTAAAAATCTTCAAGTTTTCGGAGTCTCGAGGGCACGTATTATTTAAGCGCTCTGAACAAATGCAATTATCATTTTTTAAATCCTAAACAGAGAAGATCTATGTTCCAGCATTGCCAAAATAACGAGCGCGTTCCTAGCGGGTTTTTTCTTATTTTATGTTCTTAATTCTCTTGGGCGTTTTTCGCAGTAACGACTCTTAGCCAACTTTCGGGTTGAGCTTATATACATACTTGGAGCAATTATTCGTTAAATTTTGTTGTCTCATAACATCCCAGTAATCGGGGATCCTTGACGGTCGCCCGCCTAGGATTCCCTGGTGTCTCGAATTTCTTAACTTCCATGACTTCACGGAGCATAGTTAAGCATTTCGACTGACGACGCCGGCGTTCGGAATCCGGCAAATAGACCAAGTTACCAAAGAGGTGGACTCACTCACTCATCGTCCGGGTCCGTTCGCACGTCCGAGTCGGTGGTCACGTAGCCGGCGGCTGGGGTCGCGGGGGCGGTGGGGGCCTTGGAGGAGGCGAGCGGCGCGGGCGGAGGCGGGGGCGGAGGCTGCGCCCGTTCGCTGCGGCACGCGCCGCGCCGCTTCACAGCAGAAGGCGGAGAGAGGGAGAGTTATGGCGGCGCGGCCCGCTGCAGCAGAACGCACTCTGCCCTCGGCCTCTCTGAGATTTCAGTAAGAGGCTTCTTCCGTTATTTTGAAGAACGTCTAGCGAGTCTAATGAAATAACTGTTCATGGTGAACTAACTGAAATACGAAAAATTTGTCAGAAGGAATATATTTTTTTAAAAAAAGCAAATTGCAAAATAAATGGAAATACGGTAAAATCTGTCTAAATCGGAACATGTATAAGCCGGAAATCTGCCTTAACCGGAAATTTCTTCTGCCCGTTTTGTTAAATAACATTTTACACACCATAAAATCGAACCTCTCCAACGCGGAAACGGACCGGTTTTACATTTCCTGCAGGAAAAATCTTTATAAAATGAAATTCTTGTGAATTTAATGCAATGGGCAGAGAGACGCGTGATGTTCTTAACGAAATGAATGCATATGCAAGTCTGTTTTAAATTCACTATCCCTGGGACATGCGGTTTAGTCGTGACAGCCGGACATTGAAGGAGAAAGTCCTCAGCTATCAGCGTAATATTCGACGCTTGTCTCTCACGGCATATTCCGTAGGAGAATTCTCTCTCTCCCGGCTCTCTGAGCGTGGGGAGGTGTAAGGACGTAGCTTCTATTCACGAGTCTTCCTACCCCACGTTGAAAATCATAACTCCTCGGGTAGATATGCATTGCACAAGGCCATTCGAGGGTATGAGAAAGTCATAGTTCGGGGTTGTGACGCATTGTGCGTTGAATGAGTCAGATAGAAATCCGAATACAGGCACTAGGCAGTAATATGTGTATTTTTTCAACTCAGAAGCTGACAACGCAGAGTGTTTAATATTCATTTATTGGTGATTTCTTTCATAAAGACGTTATACATTAATGTATTTTGATAATTATAATATCGTCATATAATTTACTTTCAGGACAACAAAATGTCAACCACAAGTGTCATAAAATGGACAACCTTGTATTAAACGGAAACCTCTCTAAACCGGAATTTTTGTGTGTCCTAATCTATTCCGAATTAGATTTTACTGTAGTATGGGAGTTTCATTGATTACGATATTTTCTAGAATCCTGTAAATGTCCTGTCCATGGCATTCTAATAGTTATTTAAGAAATATAAGACATCTTATTACAATACGAGATAGAAGAATGAATGCGTTTGCAAACCGAAGTAGTGTTGTAAAAGTGAACAATGAAAGAGTTTGAATACAAACCAGTTTTGTAAAAATTTCACTTTACATAGTCATGTGGATAAATTACGTTACCCATCCGCGGCATTACCGTACGAAAGTGCATATTTATGCAATAAAGTGAAGGAACCACTGCGATCTTCCACCATCATAGAATTAAACACAAACACAGCGTATTACGTTACAAAAACTTTATGGGATATTGAAAAAATGGTCTGAAAGGCATCATGGAGTATTTCAGATACTATTGCTCAAACACTTCAAGCCAGAATTATTGATCCCAAATTCGGAAACTTTGTTTATTTTGTTACTGCAGAAGCTAGGAAGAAGTACCTAATTTAATTATTTATATCGCACATTAGAGAAAGAACAAACAAATTCTTATTATGTAACAACGTTGAGTTATTAATGAACACTGGATGTGATTGTCTATAAAAAATCTCAATTTATACGAAATAATTTGTTGATATTATCAATTCCTTTTTAAAATGTAACTTTGATGACATGAAATTTTCTGACCCTACTCGTTAGCCAACAGAACGACGGCCAGCAGATGCTGTTATTGGACCAGATGTAAATTCCATTATATTAATCATAAAATGAATAATTACTTCAAACTGACTTCATCGCTGAAAGACAGACGTAGCCTACTTATTATGTAAATTTTACGACTCATTTTCCGTAGCTACTTTTGGTACTCTTCTCTCTTTACTCCACTAGTGGCGATGTGGTTAGGCGGAAGAGCAGGCCTAATGGTCTGAGTCTCGCCACTAATAAAGACAATTTTATTATTATTATTATTATTATTATTATTATTATTATTATTATTATTATTATTATTATTATTATTATTATTATTATTATTAATATTATTATTATTATTATTAATATTATTATTATTATTATATCAGTATTCGAAATTTTAAAGCTGTACTTTCTCTTTTCCGGGCTAACGATTTTTGAAAGGAGCGCGGGCTAGTATGCTAAGCACGTCAAGTGGCTCACGTGGTGCGAGGGCCGAGGCAGCGGCGCGGCCTCCTCCGGGGCGCCGGAGGCCGAAGGGAAGCGGGCGGCGCGGGCCTCGCGGTCCACGAGCGCCTCACCCCTGCGCGCATGCTCTACTTAGGCCTCCCTCACACCTCCAGGAAGCGGAAGGACGATAATGAGGAACAAGGAAGGAGGAAAAGAAGGGGAAATTGGAGAAAAAGAAGAAAACAAGAAAATGAAGAAAAATAGCAAGAAGCATAAGATGGAGACGGAAATGGAACAGAATGAGGAGGAAGAGGGAAAGGAGGAAGAGGAGGAGGAGAAAGAGAAGGAGAAGAAAGAGAAGGATGAGAAAGAACTGGAGGAGATGGACAAGAGGAGGAAGAGAAGTAGGAGAGGTCAAAAAGAGGAAAGACGAAGAGGAGAAAGACAAGGAGAAGGAAAAAATAAAATGACATGGAAAATAAGAAGAAAGAGAGATGGAGAAGATAAATAAGAACTATTGACAAAATGTATAGTTCAAGACTGGAATATTGCTTTATGTACTTGCTACTTAGCAGGATGATTTTTAAACCTGCTTACAAACAAAAGAAACTGTCGTCTAAACAAGTAATGACAACCCAAATTGCATACTGAACCTGTAAAACGGTACTCAAGGCGAACTCTCAGGATGAGCTTTTTCACGTTTGAAGTCCACAGTTTGTTCCAATATTTGGATAAAATAAGTCGGCCGCATGATGACGTATCACATGCTTCTCTCGATCGACTATCTTAAATCCGTTTGACGTTTATTTTCAGCACCGGCTGAAATTCTTGGTGTGTTATGTCTGTTCTTGAACTTTGAACCAAACAACAATGGTGGAAGGCCACCAGTAATGAGATTGGGCTACGATACGAAGTATTGGATTGATCTTCTTTTGACCAGAATTGTCTTTCGATCTAACTATAAACTCCATTTGGATTTCTAAGAAAATGTCGTGTCGTAAATATCTATCCGCTCTCCTTTCATGTATTTATAGAACTATTTCCATGCCTTATTTTAATGGGCATGGAAACTCTGGAAGTCTATTTCTATATTTCATATCTATCGTGACAACGAATGACAGTGTTCTACAGTGATTCAACGTCTGGAAATTGACGAATCTTCATTGTCAGAATTAAAGATTCATCGTCATCATCATTCTTAATTTCACGGAATTCCGTTTGCGTTTCAGAGAGATCTAGCGACCTCCCAGTTATTCATTTATTGCATTTGTTTGCATTTTTCTTAGCATCCGATACTGTGTACAGGGGCAGGTCTCTCACCACAATATAATAGAACGTAGAACTTATTTCACCAGGAGAGTCTTATTCAAACGAGACAAGCGCCTTGTCTTATAGTTCATATTACATGTCATTTCATTACATTTCATTTTACATGACGAGTGTCAAATTTCCACTTTTTTTTCAAAGGAAGGCATGTGCATTACGAATTATCTGCAGTGAATAATAATACGACTTCAATCGGATTTCAAATCACGAGCACCGGTGATACGATTGAACGTAAAAACACGGGTAATACTTAAAGTGAACTGTGATAAGAATTATGCTTGAAACATTTGTTCATTATATAATTTTTACATAATTATTTATCTTGAATCATCCCCTGACAGTAAGTTGAATTTGATTTTAGGAATTCCTTTATATTCCACATTTTTAAGCGATAAGTAAAGATTTAAGTCGATTGTGCAACCAAAGAATTGACTGAGAATTTTATCTCTTGTTTACAATATATATCCGAAACGGAAAACTCAACTGCATAGTGTTTTCTTATTGAAGGTTATACACATAACAATTGATCATCAATATTACAATTGGTTGTTTTTTATTTTTCGCCCTGAAGAAGGTCGAACAAAGGCGTCGCAAACGTTGGGATCTGTGCCCGGACAGCCAAGTACAGTCGACTCCGGTTTTAGTGAACTTCAGAGGACTAACATTTTTGGTTCACTATATCCGAGGTTCACTGTGTCGGATGAAGTCAAAATTAAATAGAATTTCTTCATAACGATTGATTTGATTAATATAGAGAGATACAGCAGAATACATTAACAGCACGAACTGAAAATTTCAATATCTGTATTTGTTCTTAAAAAATCAATTATTTTCAATTGTTTGCTTCGTACGTTTTATTAGTAATCTCTCTAAATCCCTCTACCGAGTTCGTGCTCTCTTCATACTTGATTCTGCATTCTGCACTGTTGGAACACCGTCCCACTCTCCAAAGGTATTTCTATTCGCCTAACAACATACGAGATGGCCGACATACAAGCGACCTTTGGCCAAAGATACCTTTTTCAAGCTGTCTAGAGTTGAAATTTGTGGCACTAATGCGATGTATTATTTTCCAGAAGGAGATAAATTTTCAGAATGTTGTATTTCCTCGTTCACTGAAGCCGAGGTCGAGGTTCACTGTAACCGAATCTTCTTGTGTTTAGTTGTAATAAAAGTGAAAGTGACTTAAGTTCACTGTAATCGAGGGTTCACTATAGCCAAGTTCACTATAACCGGAGTCGACTGTATTTACTGACTCCGGTCGCGGAAGCCTACGCGCTCAGCACAACAAAGCGTACTTCTTGCCCGTACGTCACATGACACTTTTCAACTTGTTTTTGCCAAACAAATAAATAAGTAAGTAAACAAATTACCGCAAAGCCCAAGAGGTGGAGCGCTCGGCGACTGAAGGCGGTGGCAGGCGAGCGGTCGGGCGACGCAGCGCCCTCGCCACCTTCCTCGCCTCCTCGCCGCCGCCGCCGCCTCCCTTCTCCTCCTCCGCCAGCGGGTCCTCGCCTGCAACGCCCACGCCAACATTTGCTTTTGTTCTCTGATTCATTGATTTATCAGAGATTCCGGGCTTGTCAACTACTAAGTTCATTAAACCTGTAATGGTAGTGCATGCTTACAGCTAGAGGCGGATGTGATATTTCCCCAGCTGGTTGGCGAGATCCAGCGCCGACCTACACGTGGGTTTGCGTTGTTTTCTTCATCCTGGTATCTCTCACCAGTGGGGTACCGCCCCAGCCGGGACAAGCTCTAAGGTTCCGTCATGTGGTAATGTAGCGCACGTAAATACAAGTGTTGTAGTGTTGAGGATAGGACAGGAAGAGGAAAGGAAAGTAAGTAAGTGCTCCATGACCCGTTTGTTAAGGTACTGCTACAACATTCCCCTGGTATTGAGAAAAGAAGCCACTGAAAACTACCGGGCTGAGCAGCAGTCCGCTAGAATTCTCCTCCAGACAGCGAATGACATGACAACTTAGATCATTAGTCACGTAAGTGCAGTGCATGTTTTACTCGAGAGATTGTGATCTCCTCCCACTGGATGGCGAGATCCGACGCCAACCTGCACGTTGGCTTGCGGGGTTTTCCCCCTAACCAGGACTCTCCCATCATCGGGGCACCGCCTCAGCCGGGACAAGCTCTAAGCTCCCGACTGGCCTCTCGGTAGTGTAGAGCATGTAAGTGTGAGTGGGTAAATAAAGGGTCAGGATACAACAAGGAAGACAAAGGAAAGATCGCGCGCGGTTCGTGGCCCATTTGCTAGGATCCCGCCACGATATTTGTCTAGTGTTGATGGAAAAAACTATGGAAAACCAATCAGTGCAGCCGGCCGCTAGTGGCTGAATTCGATCTAGCTATATGTACCTACTACCGAAAATTCTGCCACCGTCGGGACTCGAATCCTTCAACCTCTCCTAGCAATCTCCATTGCAATAACATCAACTGCTGCCCTGAGCACCTAAGCTGGTATTTGATTTTTTTCTCAGGGTGACAGACTCCCAAGAGACGAAATTCATTCAGAATCAGGTCCATTTTGTGAACAAAGTATTACAATGAACATGTGGTCAAGTAAGACATGGAAACAATGGTCATTCGCAAATGAAAGAACAAAAAACATGTCTTCCGCCCTTGGCTTTAATTTAGAGAGAATTCAGGAGATAAGAGTGTACTAATTGGAACTATGCAACATTCCCCACTTTATAAACCATTGTCTCAAAAGTTCGATTGATCCACGACGTAGTTTACCGCGATTGAGTAACCCCACGAACTCATGGATTGAGCTTCTCAACGCTCTGCTACGACTCGTCGTTCATACACAGGGTCTTACAAGACGTTTAATGTAAGAGGTCGAAGTGTTGATCCATTACAAATCCGAGGCTGGCAACGTCGCAGTGCACTCTGCATACCCCTCCTATCACACGATCATGTTTATTGTATTCCCAACTGCACATTCTGACTCAGCTACATTGCGGTTTTGGAAAGGTCATGAGATGTGGAGCTTATTCAAACGTCTTATGTGAGCGGAAATAATGCAGATAAAGCGGTTAAGCACAGCATGGGCAAGCAATGACGCTATATGTGCACTGAAACTTAACTCTCGTTAATCTTGACGAATCGTGAAAAACAACCAAATCGTAAAACATTTTTGACTTCTTTTTTGTTATTAAGAAATGTTCACTGGTATCTTTCAAAAGGAGATTTATAGATGATTACGAATAAATGCTTATTGGCAGCCTGCTTGGTGCCGAACATCTGACAGTTTAAGGTAGCGTAAGTGTTTTAAAATATTCGAATATGTATATCTTCAATACTTTTACTTTCTCGCCTTATTTCGTAAGAAGAGAAGGTATTGTAATGGTGCGCCGGTAAACGGCGAATTGTTCACAGAAAAATTCTTATTACCGGGCCCTAGTAAAGAAAACGTGAATAAATCGGTTCTTATATATATTACATCACTTCCTTTAACACGTATAGTCAGAATGAATGTTCAGTGGGTCCTTGGTATTGAAAAATGCATTTACGGCAAAACATCTCTCTGTCCATCTGTCTGTTTGTCCGTCCGTCTGTCTCTCTGAGTTCAATGCAAGCGCCTGAAGCTTTCATACTATTTCTCCAAAATTAATATTTCCCGATTAAGTTAAAGGTACTCAAGGATCTGCGAGTTTGACTCTGGATGAAGCCTCAACAACATTTTTATTACTTTCTCAAAAATGAATCCAATTTTTTTATTAAACTTTATTCTCTGATAACGTAAAGGACACTTAAAAGAATAACGTAGGCTTCACTGTCAATACGTAATTTTTCCGAAATTATAAAAGTTAAATAATGCGAGAAAGTATGTGCTGTTGTGCCGCCAGTAGTTATTTTATTCTCAGAGAGAAGACGTCTTGTTTTTAATGGAAGGTTTTCTCTTCGCACCACACAACGGGTTTTACAAAAGCTCGTAAGAATACCGGCCTACTGAAATTATTGCTGACAATAAATGATTTGTCTTATCAACAAGATTATTTTTTAAACATCTCCAGGACCGCCGAGCGACATAACTCGGTTATCTAGAAAGGAGACGAAGCGTTTAAAAATCGCTTTGTTTCGTCGCCTGGGCAACGTCTGGTCGTTGATAACGCAGTAGTGCATGTTTTTCTCGATGTTCCCAAGGCTTCGTCGGATTGCGAAACGAGGTGAATTAAAATATTCCACAAGAATACTCGAGTTGCAGGAAGTGTCTCAACTGAAGCAAAGGAATATTCAAAATGCTGGTAGATTTTTTTGGCAGTTCTCTTTGCTCTTTCATGAAACTGAAAGAGAAAATAGTTCTGAAGCTCTAAATATAATTAGTAGTTGGTTGGTTAGTGATTCCGAGCGTGGCAACAGCTTAGGTCATTATTCCCGTAAGTGTTGTGCATTTTCCCCTCGTGAGATGGCAAGATCCGGCGCCGACCTACCGTCGGCTAGCGGGGTTTCTCCCTACCAGGATTCTCCCACCAACAGGGCACCGCCCCAGTCGGGACAAGCTCTAAGCTCCCGACCGATCTCCCAGAATATGTAGTACTGTAGTGCATGTTAGTGTAAGTTTGTGTGTGTGTGTGTAAGTGGAGAGGATAGGACAGGACAAGGAAGAGGAAGGAAAGATCGCGCGCGGTCCGGGCCTGTTTGTTAGGGTTCTGCTCCGGCATTCGCCTGGTGTTGATCGGAGAAACCACGGAAAACTACCGATCAGAGCAACCGGCCGCTAGAATTCTCCTCCAGACAGCGACTGAATCCGACCTAGCTGAAAAGCTAGTACCGAAAATCCTGCCACCGTCAGGACTCGAACCTAGGACCTCCCGGTCCTCCCACTGAGCTACCGTTCCCGGTTATAATTAGTAAGTGCAGAGGATTCCAAAGTAGTGTATGTGTCTGTGAGTGTGCGTGAACGTATGTGTACGCGTGCGCGTGTGTATGTGTCCGCGTATTTCCATGTGTGCGTGTGTAGGTGTGAGAGAAAGATAGGTAGAGCAAGAGAGAAAGAGACAGAGATGAAAGAAAGAGAGTGAAGAAAACCAACGGAGTTTGCATGGATGTGTGAATTTATAGGAAAACTATGGTTTGTAGAGTTGTAATTATTGTATACCAATATATAGAAGAAATGAGAAGAAGACTAACATGAAAACTGATTTTCAATACAATGAAGAATTTCGTAGCGTTTGCATTCGAACGGAAGGAATTGTGAAGACTATGTGAACGAATTTTCGTCTATTCGCCTCCAAAAATTTCTTCTTACTAGCAGACATCAACACAGGAACTGATTCGCTCATATTGAGCAATGAAAGACCATCTAGAAACGTATTCCAGGAATCAGTAGGAGAGAATGTCGGCATAATAACGTGAGTGCTATTAGAGGAAGACTGAAATGAGAGTAAGTATGAAGAATGTCAGATGCGTGCCGTGTGCATTTAACACGAAAAACATAATGTATTGTATAAGTAACATTTCACGAGTAAGTTTTTCCTCCAATTAGGCACAGTCATGGAAGTAAACCTAGATCAACAATGAATGTATTTATATTTTTGTATACGAGAATTATAAAAGACCCTTTCCGTTGCAAGAAATCGTTCATAAAAGGAGATTTTGTGGCACACATGACGTTTTACAAGGCACAGGCCCCCCCCTCTCGACCCTGCCCATCATTCTCATCCATCACCCGTTTCCTCTGTCTCCATACCTCCTGTCCTCAGCGGTCGCCCTCAATGCTGCCCTCACTGCCCGCCCTCACTGCGGGACGTCATTACACGAACATCTTACGTTACCAACTGCAAAACACCTTTTGAAATTTGTTCCCAAAACTGATAATTGATTGATTGTTAGTGATTCCGGGCGCTTCAACTACTGAGGTCATTACTTCCGTAAGTGTAGTGCATTTTGTGTAGCTGGAGGTGGCGGTGGTCTTCCCCCGCTGGATGACGAGATCCGGCACCAACCTACTGTCGATTAATGGGGTTCTCCCCAACCAGGTATCTCCCAGCAACGGGGCACCTCCCCAGCCGGGACGAGCTCTAAGTCCACGATCGGTCTCGGTTTGATTGATTGATTTTTTCGTGTTTCCGGGCGCGTCAACTGCTTTGGTCATTAGTCCCGTTAGTGTAGTGCATGTTTTTCTCGAGAGATGGCGGTGATCCTCCCCCACTGAATGGCGAGATCCGGTGCCGACCTACCGTCGGCTAGTAGGGTTTCCCCCTAACCAGGACTCTCCCACCAGCGGGTCACCACCCCAGCCGAGACAAGCTCTAAGCTCCCGACCGGTCTCGCGGAATACGTGGTAGTGTATTTAATGTCAGTGTAAGTGTGTGTATAAGGGGAGAGGATAGGACAAGGAAGAGGAAGGACAGATCGCGCGCGGTCGGTGGCCCGTTTGGTAGGGTACTGCTCCGGCATTCGCCTGGTGTTGATCGACGATCGGTCTCGGCATGGGCCCTTACTTACCCTACGTCTCGACACTTCCGTTTCTTGTGCTACGCATGCCGCACTGTTAATTGACCTGCGAGGTCAGCTGATTTAACACCTTTGGATTTTATCCCTGAAGAACTTAAAACAACAATAAGTGTCATGCAGACGATGTTATTGCAGGTGTGTACGATGTTGTGACAAGTATAAATGAAGTTGTGTTCCTTAACGTTCAGAAAAGAATCGCTACTTTTTAACTGACATACATTTACATGAAAGGAGGTCTCCTCAAACATTACAACATAAGTTTTCCATAGCAATTGTGCGGGAAATTTGTATTGACTGGTCAGGATACGTTACTCTCATGTGAGAAAAGGGTTTCAGTTCTTGTCAGTATTTCACATTCAGCTCCTTCTGTATTCGTATCAGTTGCATTTATGTGGATGTTTTTGGTCGCGAATTGGCGATCTCGGAACCACTTAAACGTGCAACCCAGCGGGGTTCAGTTATATACAGGTGAGTCACGTACCTTCATCTCCTGTAACTTTTGAACGGTTGAAGTTATTACAATGCAATTTTCACGAAAGCGCTTAAGGGAATGGAGATAATTGATGTAAGTATTTATTTATATTTCTCACTTGTATTTTACATATTTTTTCAATTTATCATGACGAGTGTAAAAAAACAAATTCAATGATATACATATTGTCATATGTTAGATAAGCATTTTTTTTAGTCATTTTGAATGGGTTTAACGGATATTTTGAATGTAACAACCCTCCACACAAGGTCTCGCAGTACTACACGAGCAAACGCGCGCTCGCGGAAGGGAAGCTGATTTTAGTATTTGATTATACGAAACAAATAACAAATATTCAAATGGCATTTGAGCGTTTCTCAAAATGTGGAAATTTGAGTTCATTTTCACAGAAAACTGTTGAGTTTTCGAGGAACTTTATATGACATTATTTACAGCACATGTACGTATCAATAAAAAAACGTGAACAACTCACCTCTAATGTAAATATTAACGACGTGAGAGACAAGTCAAAACATGACCTTATTGAAAGAACTGATTATAAACAATAAATTTCATTTGAAGGAAAAATCTTTATCTTTCATTTTTTAGTTATAGGAAGACGCCGAAAAAAATTCAAACTTTTAAAATTTTTAAAAATATAGAGTTAACTGTAAAAATTAGAACTATGCGACCTTTGCAAGTGTATTTTACTCTATTCTTACATGAAATTTAAAGAAAAAATTGGAGACGTTTTTGCGAAAATTTTTAAAATGTCGGGAGGGGGCTTCATAGAAAGTACCCCCACATTTAAAAAAATGATTTTCAAAATCTCAAAGCTTCGACTCGAAGACAGACCTTGACGCGCACCGTTATAAAAACCGAAATATAATATCGGTTTCATTGTTTTACGATAAGTAGAGTGCTCAAGATATAAGCACAGAACAGACAGCATCATTCAAAGCATATTGAGACGTATGGGACGTTTAAGAAGATATCTGCGAGAGAAATGTTCATTTCCTCACCCATTGTACAAAATTATCATAGTTGCCTGCGCAAATAGCTTTGCTTTGTGTCATTCACGCTTCCACCAACGCAATACGCGATTTGAATATGTTAATTTTTAACTGATATTTTTAATCAAAGCCACATTTACCCCACCTCGTAATTTTTCTACTATTTTTCCGCCCATTAGTCCTTATCTCTTACAGCTGGCCCTGAGAACTTAACGTTACTCAACTGAAATGTTCCCCTGATAATCCTTCCTATTGGCACTGGTTATTTCTAAAACGCATTCCAGTTATTACGAAACACATTTCATACCATTCATGATCACATTCTCCAAGCGAACAGACGCAGAATCTACAAATCACCTCGTAAATTATAGCTGTACGCACCTGCTGCGTCTGTCTCCTTGCTAGTAATAGTATCGGAGGAGGCAGCAGCAGCATCGTCCGTTAGCAACACCACTTTGGCGTGTCCCTTCCCGCCCTTGCTCGTCTTCGAAGACTTCCTGGCGCTCCAGGAACCGTCTGGCTCCAGGGTAAGCGGCACTACGAAGGGCAAGGACGAAAAGCCGGTGGCCGGAGCAGGCAGTCTGTTGCACGCGCAGATACTGCAACACATGTAGACATAAATGATTCACTGAGAAAGTGTTTCCAGGCACGGTAACGGCTAAGGTCATTCGTCCCGTAAGTGTAGTGCATTACCGCGTGACGTGATTGTGATCTACCCTCGCTGGGTTGCGTGATCTGGTACCGATATACACGTCAGACAGTGTTTCTCCAAACTAGCTTTTCCTTATCAGTTTTCCCCAGCCAGACCCCGGCCTAATATTTCCTACCAGGCCCCTAGCGAGATTTTCTCTCACCAGCGCAACACCGCCCCAACCAGGACAGGCTCCGACTGGTTTCCCGATACGTGTGGTAGTGTACCGCATGTTAGTGTAAGTGTATATAAATAATGAATCCGAATAGGACAAGGAGTAGGAAGGAAATATTACGTGCGGTCCTTAGCCTGTTTAGTAAGGGTTTGTACTGTTCCGGCATTCTCTTTGTGTGGCCCGGAGAAACATCGGAAGACTTACCGATGAGAGAAGGCGGTCGCTAGAATTCTCCTCCAGCGAGCGGTTGAGTTCGTCCTGTAGCTGGATAGCTAGTGTTAAAAATCCTGCCTCCGTCGGGACTCCAAAACCTACGACCTTCTAGTAAGAGGCACTGCAGTGACATCAATTGCTCCCCTGAGCCAACTAAGCCGGTACGGGTCAATTTAGAAGCAAAAGAAATATTTTTATACGGCCCACAAAGAGTTCTACTGTCTTGGTACAGTGCATCTGAACGAAAACTTATAAAAAGTTACTGCTTCTTATTTCATGTCTAATGAGATTGCTTTGAATTGTTCATATATTTCATTATTTAATGGTATGATACAAATTTCAGGTGATGTAAAACCTTTTATATATTTACGACTTTTTAAATAATTTTAGTTAATCTCTGTCAAGTGCAAAGCGTCAATTTGTTCATTTGGGGTATCACACGGGACGAATAGATTTTATGGTAATATCATGTGTCAGACTTACAAGTCAAGTATCAGTCTGCGCCAGACTGTACAGTATCAAGTCTGTGCCAGACTTACAAAAACTTGTTATATGTGAAATCTATATAAATAAAAATGAATCGCCGAAATGTATGTATGCCCACAACATTCGAACAACTGCACAAAATTGCATAATTCTTTTTTGTGTTTGTTATTGTTAGGACAAGTTTTGTATAAAATAATTTTTTTTAAATCTCATAATATGAAAAGTGAGTGAGTAAATGAGACAGGAGACTGAGAGAGATCTTCAATATATTAACAAATTATTAAAAGAGGAAAAGGGAGAGGAGAAAAGAAATAAGAAAGAGAAGAAAAGAGAGGGGAAGGAAAGAGGGGGGAAATGAGAAAGGTAAAAAAGAGAGAGGGAAAGACAGGAAAATGTTAGGGAGAAAGTGATAAAAAGAAATAGAGAGAAAAGGAAAGAGAATGAAAGAATGAGAGAGAATGAGAGAGGGAAATAGAGAGAACGAAAGGAAGAGAGGGGGACAATGAGAAAGGTAAAAAAGAGAGAGGGAAAGAGAGGAAAATGTTAGGGAGAAAGTGAGAAAAAGAAATAGAGAGAAAATGAAAGAGAATGAAAGAATGAGAGAGAATGAAAGAGAGAAGGAAATAGAGAGAACGAAAGGAAGGGAGGGGGAAAGAGAAAGGAAGCGAGACGTGGAAATCAGAGGCAAAAGGGAGAGAGGGAGAAAAAGAAAGTGAAAAAGAGGGAGGGAAGGAGAGAGAGAGAGGGTAAGGAGGAGGGGATAAGAGAGAAGAAAATATAGGAAGAAAAGAGAGAGGCAAAAAGAGAGAAAAAGAGATAGGGAAATGTGAGCTTAAAAAGAGAGGGAAAAAGAGAACGGAAAAAAAGAAAGATGTGGGAAATGAGAGGGGAAAGAGGGGGAAAGGGGTAAGAAAGAGATAAAAAAGAAGGAAAAAGAGAGGGAAGAAGTTAAGAGTGAAAAGAGAGGGAGAGAGAAGGAGGAGAAAGAGAGAGAGAGAGAGAGTGGGGCAGGATAACGTCCGCCGGGTTCTGCTAGTAACATATGTGGAATAATTTTCTATGTTAAAGAAACAGAAGTGTCGTATTTGAAAATTAATTTATTCAGCTCACATGCTTACTTACATGATTTTAGAACCCACGAAATTGTTTGAACAATGTTTGTTTGTCTGAGCTAATCTCAGGAACGGCTAAAGCGTTTGCGGCTACGCCCCCCCCCCCGAAAAGTAGAGTATTTTCTTGGAAGTAATTCATTTTTGCGGAAGATCGTGCCGGTGAGCGGCCTCAGCACCGTCGTCTTGTTGTCGAGCTCTCTGAGCACTGCAAAGCATCGGCCATTCTCGAAAATGGACACGTGTGTAGTATCTGCGTAAAGCGTCATGTAATGTTTTGCAGCGTGTGTACTGACATGTACTGGGACGTATACACGATTTGACAATTAAGGAGCAACGGCTTTGCTGCAGCTGGAAGTACGCCGACGGATACTGGAATCGAAAGCTCACACGTCTCGTATTTCTACATCTCGGCGCTTAAATTCATGTTACTGGGAATGCATTTCTACGCCTTTGAGCTTGAATGTATGTCACGGGGCGCATTTCTACGTCTTGGCGCTTGAATGCATGCCACGTGGAGCGCATTTCCAGGCCTCGGCGCTTCAATGCACGCTACAGGGAGCGTATTTCAACACCTCGGCGCTTGAATGCGTGTCAAGGGGAGCGCATTCCTACGCCATGGCGCTTGAATGCATGCCACAGGGAGAGCATTTCTACGCCTCGGTGCTTGAATGCATGTCATGGGTAGTGCATTTCCACGCCTCGGCGCTTGAATGCATGCCATGGGGAGCGCATTTCCATGCCACGGCGCTTGAAAGCATGTCACAGGGAGCGCATTTCCACGCCTCTGCGCTTGAATGCATGCCACGGGGAGCGCATTTCCACGCTTCGGTGCTTGAATGCATGTCACGGGGAGCGCATTTCCACGCTGAAGGTTTGACACCAAATTACCTGGACCGCCAAGGAACAAGTCTGCGTATCATCACCGGCTGATACGCTGGAGGTTGTTGCGCGTGCACATGCGGCTGTCGCTAATTTGAGTGTAGGCGTTGAGGCTTGCGGAGAGGATCACTGCAGCCTGTGCTCCCCCGTGTGTGTGAGGACCATTTCGCACAATGTTCCTAATTTACTGCCATATACTTGTTTGTGTGTGTGTGTTACGCATGTTAAACGTGCTCGCGTACGTATTCTTTTTATCACGCCTACGTAACATTTTTACGTAATTTGCATGAAAGTTGCATTCCAAATCGCAATCGAGCTGAAGTGGTCACCTACTCGGACTGCGTTTTTGCGTCTTTGCAGACGAGAGGCTACAGCGACCACTGCCAGTAGCTGCGAGCGATTGTAGATATGGTGGCAAAAGACAGTAGAATTTCCTCATCTGACCCGACGAGAAAAAAATTGTTTCAATTCCGAATGCTCTGAAGTTTCCAAGAGCAGTAATGCATAATGACATACGAGTTCGTCTGTTGCGAAATGTTTGTATAGTAGTTTGCATGGAAACCTTGTATATTAGCAATTGTGGAAATAATGTATCTCCTAATCTAGAGTGTAGATCTTCGCAATATTTGGTGATGTCATGGTCCGGACCCCTGTACAGACTTACCAGGCCGGCGCGTAGTCTTTCATCTTCTCTTCGGCGGCGGGCGCAGGGGGCTCGGCGGAGGTCGACTTCTGATTGCGGCGCGTCTTCGCCGTGCTGTGCTTGCCCCGGGCGCCGGCTTTCCCACCGGCGGCGGCGGTGGCCTGCGCCGTCGCCGGAAGCTTCGTCAACGAGCTCTTCTCGGTGCTCCGGGGAGTGCTGGTGGTCGAGCAGCTGGTGGTGGTGCCGGTCGAGCAGCTGCTACCGGTGGTGGTGGCGGTGCTGGTGGCGCAGGAGGACGTGGCCTTGGTGGTGCCGGTGGAGGCGCAGGACGTGCCTTTGGTGCTAGTGGTGGAGGTGGAGGACGGCGTGGGCTTAGTGGCGCTGGGGGAGGCGTAGGGCATGGTCTTGACGGCGCCGGGGGAGGCGTAGGGCGAGGTCTGGGCCGCCTTGGCGCGCGCGGCGCCCTGGTGGAAGTGGCGCGGGGCGTGCGAGGGGCGACGGTGCTGCGCCTGGTGGGCGTCGTCGGGCAGCACGCTGAGCAGCGCCAGCAGCACGGGCGGCGTCTGCTCGCTCGAGCACGGACACCTGCACACTGCGACGCAAAGTCACTCCTCAGGCCTCCCACGTAGTCACAGCCTAAAATGGCGTCAGTTGAAAATATGGAGGGGAGATATTACTTACGTTCGAATTTTCGATATTTCATACTCAATTAGTGGCCTGCAGCAGTAAATATACTGCTGTACAAAACAACACAAAATGGCTTTCCAAAAAGTAGTGCGCCAGAGCTCAAGAACAACAAATAAAACACTCTCGAACAACAGTTCAATAAATTAAATATTTTACCAAAAGCAATCTTCACGAATATATAACATAGTCTAGAATATATACAGAACAACATATGCCAAGAATATCAACAAAGTTACTCTTCCATTACGCAACTCGTAAATAGAAATTATTTAATACGGGTGCCCTCTTCCTTGAACCCTTACTGTCTCATGAAGGGAACTGGGTCCTAGGCAGCTCTGTATATGAGAATTCAGTCGGTTCGGGTAGTATAAGAGTAGGCGGAATAACAATCAATTTTTTGCATTTTCAGTCAAAATCAGAAATGCATAATTGTATTTAACCAAACCGTAGACATAAATTAAATATTTTACCAAAAGCAGTCTTCACGAATATATAACATAGTCTAGAATATATACAGTACAACATATGCCAAGAATATCAACAAAGTTACTGTTCCTCTGACACCTCTCACTGACACCTCTCACATGACAAGAGGCTGTATATGTATAAATATTGGTGTAGAAGTTAAATTGATTTTATCTATGTCTTATAAATAAAATTAATTTCTGAAAAGGCATGTATGAGATTTATGATGAGGAGGATATATTACTTAGGTTCAAATTTTCGTATTTTATTGGAATATATCGTTAGTGGAGTTTGATTAATTTTGGAGTCGTAACGTCGGCAATTCAGCCTTCAACGCGGCGTCACCCGGACAGCCAAGATAATCTTTTGATTAATTTTATCTGTCTTATAAATAAAAAAATGTCTGAAGAGTTATGCATAGAGGGATTTCTAAATAACTACAATCCTCCCTATTTATAATAAGCTAAGGATGGGTGCCATTTCAGCACTTTATAAGAAACTATCGACACAAAAGTCAGCAAGTGTGCTTCTTACTGCTAGGAAATCATTCCCCACTCCTACATCACAGAGATTTAAAACGAAAAATAAGTGAAGTTTGCATATCATGCGTTTCGGGACAGATAACTGCAACTCACATTAAAATCGTGCATAACTCGGAAACAATGTTCTTAGGCCCGTAAAACAAGCTGTTCGTGACTGGAAGGGAGCACGAGTTTTGAGGGGACAGGAAGGGTTTAGGGGGACACGTGTTTTACTGGACTTGTGATGGACATGCGGGGGAAAAGCCAGTTAAGGTGGGGGAATGGCGGGGGGGATTTTTGATTTTCTCTAAAATTTAATATCAACGCTTGGTATTATTAGAATGTTTACTCATTCACAATCTTGAGCTATAATGTAGTAACGCACGGTCCAGAAGCTGGTTATTTAATGAAGGGTTTTGTTCCAGTATGAAGCTAATTTCACTTTGAAAACAATGATTTCCAAAGTTCGGAACGTCCGCACCGGTCAAGCTACTAACTTTTAAATGCGTAGATTAGTATGTCCTATGTGACGTAAATTTTATTTGTCATTGAGTAATTCCAAATGTTTATATTTTATTTATTTATTTGAACCGGTAGTTACACTGATTATTTTCAGTTACAATATAGGTTTAATAGGGAAAACAACATGGATGGTTTAATTGTCGTCTATTTCTTATGTACGCATAATCTGTATGTTAATATCAGACTTGAGCTCTAACATCACATTTGACCTGAAACAAAAATTTTTCATTAGACATTTTTTTAAATCAACAAAAATCTACAAATTATATTATGCAATGATTGTTGAATACTTCAGAGTTTATCATATTAACGTATATGTTTCTAAATGTTATTTCACCTTTAAAAATAATAACTCCTCTAGGTAAGACATGCTATTAAACCGGTTGGACAGAAAATATTACATACGAAAAAAAATGTGTAGAGAATATCCAGTGTGGACGGATACAAATATATGTTGTTCTCTCCCAGAATCGGGATCGAACACGTAATAAATTTACGTTTAATACAAACTTTCGAAATATCTGAATAATTTTTATATATCACGTTTTTATTGACTTTTTATTGAGATTAAGAGTCAATTATGCTGTTTGTCAAAAATTCCATTACAGTTTTATTACCATTTTGTACAACATGTATGTGTGTATGTATGTGTGTGTGTGTGCGCGCGCGCACGCGCTTGTATGTGAGTGTGTGTGTGAGAGAGAGAGAGAGAGAGTGAGAGAGAAAGAGAGAGACAGAGAAAGAGAGAAAGAATGAGAGAAAGAGCGAGTGAGAGAGAGAGAGAGAGAGAGAGAGAGAGAGAGAGAGAGAGAGAGAGAGAGAGAGAGAGAGAGAGAAAGATTCAACATGAATATAAATGCAAGACAGAGCACGTTAAATAGAGACACAATCTCAAATTCCATACACATAATTAAACAATGCATTTCTATATCTTCCATTGTTTTTTTCAAACATACCCAAATATTCCATTGAAGGTTTTTCCAATTTTATACTTCATGTTGCATTAAGCTACTTTTATAGTTTTAGATATGTTTGTTGTAGTTGTTTTACTACTACGTTTTAGTTTTCCGTTAAGCAATATAGAAAATAAAATTCGATAATAATCTTATTTTATTGTATCTACTTTACTGTTATTAATTACGACATAGGTGGCTCACAAGGAGACAACATTTGGGAAAAGATGACCTAGAAAGATTAACAATAAGACCTGCGAATGTATGAATGTCAGACCCAGGCCTACACTTTCAGAGAAACTACACCGTCAGAGAAGTTTTTATTTATTTATTTACCATTAAGAACAGTGTTTGTAACGTTTAGAAGAGAAGTACAATCTGCGCATGTTTTCTTGAGCTCCAGAAACCGTAACCATTTTTTACTGTACGTAGTAGAATTATGAATAAACCAATAATAACAACGAACATATTTGTCATCATTTGAAAATATAAATTTTCGCTTTCGAGAAGTAGGAAAATGATTTGCTTCGACAAACGAAGGTCAGATTTGATTGAAGCTAGAAACGAGAGAGCAGCGAGACAGCGCGGCCGGATCCTGCCTGCGAGGATCGGCCTTGAGGTCGCGTGTCTGGGGGGAATCACGGCAGCGCTCGCGTGCCCCCGGCCAGGGACATCTGCCTCTGCCTGCCGCGCGCTCATCAATTCTTCAGGGCACCCGGGGCTGGCGCTGGAGGGCGCGACAAGCTCTGATCGAACTGGGCACTTCTGAGACACCAATTCCACCTGGTTGCTACCTTTGTCATTCGGAACTCACAATGGAATGTCTTCCAACGATTTGGTATATCTGTTTCATAATAACGCACTATGGGAGAATACTATTCTTTCATGAACGCATCTCGCAAGATGTCAAATGTCGATGTCAAGAACATAATAAAATTAACCATTTAACATAACTTTAAGGAACTATAACAAAAGTCACCCAGAAAGCGCGAAGATCTGTAGTAAATTTAATTTACCAAATTTTAGATCAAATGAGACGTATATATTGTGAAATAAAACAATCTGAACTACTAACATCGGCAGAATAGCGTGTGTACCATTCGTTATATTTACGAGCAATGGCCAACAATCATTGGATACAAAATAAAATTGACATGCAATCTTTATTTTAAAAATCTATTTCTACGCCATCTCGTGGTGCAGAGCAAAGTCGCTCGTCTTTCACCGAGGAGATCCGGGTTTGATTAGTACTACGACGAAAAATCACAAGGTTAAAAACATTGTTTTCGGCAGTGCTCGAATTTATTTAGTTTATATACCCAATATATTTTTGTAAGTTTTATTACGCGGATATTTTATTTTGTTTATGAAGATTATAAGTGTTGTCACGCATTTCAATTGCAAAGTGAAATATAATATCAGAGGCTTCCAAGATCACAAGTATGCGAGTGATTTACTTCTCAGCCTTGAGGAAGATCACGACTTGAGAGGTGAAATGTCAACATCGGCATCGTCTTTGGTACGGCCTCACCTAGACAGCCATTCACGTAGTGGGAGATGTTGTCTAGCTATTGTTTCCTTGAATCTTCAGATCAGAAATATCTTTCATTAGTATTGCGGAAAAATAAACAGTACAAAGCCATGGGAGTAACCAAGATTTTTAATGGGAATGATACCATGAAAAATGGCTTCCCTTGTCAAGAAAATGAGTCAAAAGTAAGATTTTTATTTTATTTTGATTTACTTTCGCCAAATAACAGTTTAACAAAATTATGTGATATAAGGGAGATAAGTATATTCTGCGCACGTTTTCTTGAACTCCAGAATCTCTCCCTCACCCTTTTTGTATACATAGTTGAATGATAAGTAAAAGCTCCAATAAAGCAAAGTAAGGAAAATTTGAAAACTAGATATCGTACCCAAGATACTAAAAAAAATTGCGTCCGTAAACGAAAAACAGATTTGATTTTTTAGCATTGCTAGTAACACACATTACTTGTTAATCCATAGCTATTGTAGCTATACACAAATTGGAGAACATTTAAAACTAAGACAAACTTAATTTTATTTCAGAAATGTTTTGTCTGTTTATTCTAGTTTATTCTGTTTATTCTATGCTTTAAAAAGCATATTAATTTCGAGCTTATAAACTTCTAGGCAGGAGAAAGTGCCTGGGGTGGGCCAGCCCTAAGCTGGCTACTTTCCAAAACATATAATGGATTTACAACTAGAGGCGTAAAAATAGATATGATGTCTCGATGTACAAGAAAAGTGAAACATCTGAAAAATCATGATATTTCTGTTAAGTGAAGGAATATGTTTAGGAAAATGCTTTGTTAATAGTAAAGACTTCATATAGATAATTCACAAGAGAGTCAAGATATGCCAGTGTCTGGAATACAAAAAATACACGAAACTCTGTATTGAATTTCATTTATCATGTTAGGTCTAGTTTTTGCTAAAAATGTTATCTTCCAGAAAATTCGGTTTAAAAGTCACTTCCGGGCGCAAAATTCAAACCGGCTGCCGCGCCACAGCAGACACTATGGCTTTTCCTACGACGTTGGGCGTTGCCTCATATCTCTTTATTGTAAGTGAAACTGTCTATGAGAAAAGCATCGTTTGCCACACAATAATGTACTTTAATAATATCCAGTGTTGGATTAATACTATCAAGCCAATTTATTAAATGTACCTACATAAAATGCAGTTTAATTCAATATTATTAATATAATTAATTATCAATCACAAGGTTTTGTAAAGCAGGCTATATCGTTAGCCTGGGACTGCGGAAAATGAAAATGTCGAAAGCATCAGTTGTAACTCCGCGTCCAGTTGAGATGAACAAACTCAAATGTTTTCATGAGCAAACGCTCAGCTTTCAGAAACAAAGTCTAGCTCCACAATGCTGTTTACATAGTCCGCAGGATACTGTAATGTATGTACATATCTAAAGCACAAGGCAGTAGTTCATAGTGAAGATATGCAAAACAAAATCGAGCATTCCAGAAGTTTTGTTTATAAGTTATGGACTGTGTTCATTGTGTTCAGCATGTATTTTTACGCCGCTGCATACCATAGTGATCATTTTGAAATTACTTACATTTAATAGAGTGAATAGTATACTACATTACAACACTTGATTTTTCTAAAGTACTCTAGTATGTAGCATGCGATACTTTTCTCACGGACAGTTTCACCTAATACAGGAAGAGATGAGGTAACGCCTAGCGTAGTAGGAGAAACTGCGTGGCAGTCGGTTGTGCCCGGAACTGCCTAAGATCGAAAGGCAAACTATTAAAAAAAAACAACTCGACATGCCATTCTTAATGAAATTCGAGACTGAATCTTAGTATCTGTCCCAACAATATCTTCCAGTGACTCTATAGAGTAAAATACTCCATTTTTGCCCGCGAAATAAACGGGTCAAAACTATTCTCCTGCAAAATAACATTTGAGATGTGCCACGTTTCTTGTGCAACAATGCATGAAGCAAGAAGGGTATTTAGGATCATAATAAGTACCTTAAAAAATATCGACTATATTTAATGATAGCTCGCTCGACATATAAAATTGCAGGACTCGCTCATTGACCAGCGCATTGCTTGCACGTACGTCTTGTCGTGGGGGAGCCCAGGTCAGGTTCCGCCGCCAGGGGGGTCGGGGGGAGCGCGGCCGGGGCGGGGGGCGGCTGCCGCGGGCGCAGTTGCGAGGGCCCAGAGGCCGGAGGCCGCCCCTCTGCAAACACAGGCACGCCTCTGCTCTTATCATATCTCTGCTCGCGAACAGTATTCATCTAAATGGCAATGTGCGAACTCAGCTCGTGCGCCTCTGTACTATGTGTCACTTATCTTTATTACTTTTCGTTTAAATAACTTCTTAAATAGTCACGCAGGTCTAACGTGCAAATGACTATCGCAATATAAGGTGAACATATCTGGTTAAAACAATATTTTAATAAAAATACTTTATGTCTCATGTATTTGCTATTTTGCAAATATTCGCTAATCAGCTTTCACCAATTCCAAGAATCAGAGTCACAGTAAATTCAGTAACGCAGTAAAGCTGCTTTATTACAGCATGCTACTACCTTCATGTCGTTCCTTGAATGATGATTAGTACAAGATGTTACAAATTTAAATGTATGTTAAATAAAAATATTTTTCATTTACATTATATTTATTAGAATGAACGTCTTGAAAAAATTAAAGTTGAAACTGGCATACTAACGCACAGGAACAACTACTAAAGCTAGCCAGCAACAAGTTAGCAAGCTCTCGTTTTGTATTTGTTACTAGTATTACGATGAATGAAATCACTAAGAAAGGATTTTTAATGTTCATTCTCTGAATAGGTGATATAGGGGTGTAGGGAATTTTTACCCCATTTGGTTTAATGCAAATCCAAAGCATCGATCTCTTCCACCTGACATGAGCGAACCTGCATTAACACTTTCCACATCAAAATATGTTGAAACTTTCGTTAGAAAATAGTCATAAAACATTGATTTTCAGGAGAGAAAATTAATTGGGAGATAAAAATTGTCATAATAAATCTTTTGAAAGAAAGTTATTAATACTGCACCCTAACATGAAATGTTCACCAACTGGTCTTTTTCCAACTCTTTTTAATTTAATTTGTTTAGCTTTCCGTACTCGACCTTATTAGCTCTTATCTCGACTTTGTTAACCATAAAAGTCTGAAAATAATTGCAAGGCTTCTGCAACATAGCGTTAGTCTGTTCTTCATGATTCACATCTGAAATATTCAAGTGTATTTTGGGTTTTGAAATTATACACGTGAAATTTAACTACTCAGTACTGTGGGTTAATTTTCATTTCTTCCAATTCCTTGGATACTCTTAATATACAGGCTGAGTCATGTAACTTCAGCGCCTCTTGTAACTTTTGAACGGTTGAAGATGTTGAAATGCAGGTTTCACGGAAGAGCATGAGAAAATAGGGCTAACTGATACGTGTGTTTATTTCTATTTTAGCACTTGTATTTTACGAGATATTTGAGGTAACTTTGTTTTTTCAAATGGAACTATACATATTTTTTCAGTATATCATAAAGAGCGTAGAAAGACAAATTCAATGATATTCATAATGTCATAGGTTAAATATGGATTTTCTTGAGAAATTTTGATTCTTTGGGACCAGTTCTTAACGGATATTTTGAATGTAACAGACCGCCACAGAAAGTCACGCAGCGCTCCACCAGCAAGCGCGCACTCGGGGAAGGGAAGGGATCTTAGTATTTCAAGATACAAAACATATCCCAAATATTCACAAAACTGTTGTAGTTTTTTCCTTGAACTCTGCTTTCCATCCTTCCCCATTTCCATATTATTTTTAAGAAATGGAAGGATTAAAAATAAGGATTTATCGTAAGTATGTATTGTAATAAAATTGTTTATTACTTCAACTCCAGTTAATGGGGTTTTATATCCCAGGACATAAAATGGGATATAATGGGATCTTGAAACAAAACATAATAAGAATAAATACAGACTAAGAATAAGATAAAGAATATTGCATATTCTGAGCAAACAATAATAATAAGCGTAGAATAATAACACAGGGATAGAAACATCCATTAAGATAATAATTAATCACTAAAATAAAAATATATTCCCAAAATATAGTAAACAATAGTAAATAAAGGTAATCACTAGAGACGGACAAAACTGCATTCAGTCTCTCGTATCTCGTCCGACCTGTGAATCATTCTCGCTGGCCGAAGAAGGGAGAAGGGTCGTGGAGGGGGAAGCGCCCAGCCAAGGCCAAGGGAGTGCACTGGCGAAGGAGATTCTCTTTCTCTGCGGGAGGCAACGAGACAACGAGATTCTCGTATCTCGTAGGGACAGAGTATTCTTCTAAGCAGTCCAAGCCGGCCGAAGCTCGGAAGAGACTCATGATCAAAACTGCTTAGTGTAGAGCAACGATTTCTTCCTAATTAATTGATTTAAAATAAATACTCTCTAGCGTAATAATGAAACGTTTCCTTTTACTTTCATAATATTGAAGTATTACATATCGTCGTACACAAGAAAAGTAATAAATAAATAAATAAATAAATTAATTAATAAAAAATAAAAGGAGATGGCTCACAGCAACAACTGTATTAAAGTGTATTCTTATTATTGTAAATGTTTTGTGTTACGGTGTTTACGTTTTGCATACTTTGTATGTAAATGAAAACCTCACATAATTTAAACTTCGTAAAAATTGAATTATGAAATAATAATTATTGATTCCATTGAAGAGAACCTTTTCTTAGTGTCCTTCATCGAGCTATCTCCCATCTGACCTGAGAGATGACCTAAGCCTATCTTCGTATTTCGCACGTGGAGAGGCTGTCAACGTATGCGCCGCGCCGTAGGCGTAGGACCGTTTCTTCCCTCCCCGACCCCTCCTACGGTGTACCGAGGAAGCTTTGACACCTCGATATGATAGGAGCGTTCAGAATATTTGGGATATGTTTTGTATCTTGAAATACTAAGATCCCTTCCCTTCCCCGAGTGCGCGCTTGCTGGTGGAGCGCTGCGTGACCTTCTGTGGTGGTCTGTTACATTCAAAATATCCGTTAAGAACTGGTCGCAAAAGAATCAAAATTTCTCAAAAAAATCCTTATCTAACATATGACAATATCTATATTAGTGGATTCGTCTTTTTACGCTCTTTATGGTAGACTGAAAAAAATGTATGCTTCCATTTGAAAAAACAAAGTTACCTCAAATATCTCGTAAAATACAATTGATATAATAGAAATGAATACACCATGGTGGAAATAACAAGGTGTAGCGGTGCGCATGCCGCCGACTATGGACCAATAATATTACATCCCACCAACTGTGCGCCAAATTCAAATTATCTACGCAGGCGCGGACATTTGAAAATTATTTAAAATAACGATATTTGTTATTAAAATTACTCGTTTAATTTTGTGAAGACCTTCAATATTAGTTCATTGGTGATATTCATGAAATGCTCGCAGTTTAAATATTTCAGGTCTTGTATACAAAAAGTGTGAACAAATACAATGACCTGACCTAACCTACAATATTTGGCCACGTTATTATAATCACTTTTCTATTTAAACTTATGTTTTCTACTATTTGGGGGGATGTGTTCCACACGTTTGTCACTCACTATTTATGGGCGTTTTGAGACAATTTGTCCCTGAATAAGTACTGAAGAAATAATCTTGCTTCTTGCAATGTGCAACATTGTGTCACATTTACTTTTGAAAGAGTTGTATCTTCCAGTAAATCTAATTTGCCGTTTTTATGTAGTCAGGGAAAATATAATGGTGTACTTCCTTTTTTCTTTTTTTAAAGATTTGTCATGAGAGGAATCAATGGGCGGTATTGAGTTCGGTCTAACTTTCATATCGAAGATAACTAGAATAATAACAATAATTAATACCAAAATTACAAGACAATCAGCAGAAATATTAACTTATTTTGGTTAAAGAAATGTGATACGATTTCCTAAATGCCAAGTACAGAAGATGAATGACAGCTATTTTTTGTTCGTGATTTTTGAGTTATTATAGGCTACTATATGTGGCCAGGTATAGTAAACACTCAATTTTACTTTTATTTCTATTTTTATAATAAGCAGACCTTAAAGGATTAATAGGAATGAATCAAATACAAATATTTATAACCATTCAAAAAAAATTATTTTAAAAATTCACCATGTTACATTTACAAAAAACAAATCACATTTAAATATGTCAATGGCTGCTCAGAATGTATACAAAGAAACATCAAATATAAAAGAATCAAAAGTGGCTAAAAATGTAATACATCAAATCTGATAAAATATAGAAAACATATTGGTTTTAACTTTTACGTAAAGTACGTTATGAATGCAAATGAAAGTTAACCTTAATGGATCAAGAGGAATATAACAATTTACAAAAAACATTTTTATTTATACCTCAGAATTTCTCCGTAATGAAGACACAAGCTCCTTATATGCAAAGAGAGGTGTCCTCTCACTACAAGATAACAATAAAATTATGTATTCTATTATCATATCTTCTCTATTACTAAAGGTATTTAAAATTAAATTATTATGAATAATAATCACAAGTAGTTCAAGTGTATAATAAATAATACTATTCTCTTACCCAGACTTTTCACTTTATTTTCTTGCCAACATTAAGCATTTTGTTGGTACAGATCCAGCAACTAAACGTTTGTTCCCAGGCATCTGCAGTGAATTGTAGTTTTTAAAGCATACACTCTCAAAGTGCTGTTGGCACACTCTACCTGCAAAGTTTACATTACACTTTTTGAGTTCATTAATTACATACATACTATATTATACATGTACATAATAAATTTCAGTACATTAAAATACAGTTTTGAAAGTTTTTATAAGTTAAATTCATTTCTTTATTACTTGAAAATTGATGTATGGATTTCTTTTGTGTTTTAAGAGACAATACAATCAAATTATTGTATGGCTAAGATTTAGTAAAATAATTTAAACCAACAAAAATTTCCTGCAGTTTTTGTAACTGAAACAAAGTATGATATGTAAAATGTTTGGACATTTTTTACATGTTAGAACAATTTATACATGTTAATAATCTTCATTCTCTAAAACTGACCATTTACAATTAAATATTTCACATTTTCATTTCTTTCATCAACAATAACAATTTATCCCAAATACAAAATATAAAAGAATATACAGTCCCTGTCCAGATTATATTCACATATGTACATTCAATAAAGCTATTATAACCACAGAATATTCAATGAAGCTATTATATATTGAACTAAACTCAAGCCACTGGATTTTAATTATTCAAAACGTTTTGAAATTTACCATGATCTGCTTTAAAAGTTTCTTCATTCCTCCCACAAGCTTCCATCCACACCTTTCGTAATTGGGGCTCTTTTGGGAAGCGGAAATATGTATATTTCCCACCACCTATTGTCCCAGTCCTATTAGGACAATTTTTAACACAGCAGTTTGGCATCTTGAACTCCACATGAAAATAATTTACATTTTCTTAGTATAACACAACAAAATTTTGGTAATAAACAAGTGATTAAATATAAGGCATTATAGGAATGTGATGTATGCTTTTGTAATTATTAAAGCCAAGTCACATACAATACATAATTGTAATAACTTGCACCACAAATCCACAACATACCTTTCCCACGCCAACAAAACCACGATCTTCCACTGCTTTCGCACTGCCTTGCCAAACACGTCCTATCTCCTTCGCAAACGGAAAGCAAATGAACACGTACGCCAGCCGTTTTCGCTTCATCCGTGGGTTAAAACGTGATTGGCTGCTACTGCGCATCCTCCGGAGCGCGACACCTTGTTATTTCCACCATGGAATACACGTATCAATTAGCCCTATTTTCTCATGCACTTTCGTGAAAACGGCATTTCAACATCTTCAACCGTTCAAAAGTTACAGGAGGTGCTAAAGTTACGTGACTCACCCTGTAGAACACAACGCAGCCGGAGCCTATTCAGAAAAAAAGCTACGCTACAGTATGCAACGAACGTACTGAGAGGATGTACGGCAGCGATGTTGAAATCGGCGTCGTCGAGGAAGTCCGACTCCGTGGTGGTGGATGTGGTGAGGGTGGTCGTGGAGGCGGCGGAGCGCGGGGTGGGCGCGTCGCTCTCGGCCGAGGTCTTGCTGGCAGCGGCAGAGCCCTCCGAGGACGCTCCCGCCTCGAGCGCCGACGCGCTCGGAGAGGACGAGGACGAGGACGGGGCGGCGGAGGCGTCCTCGCCAGGCTCGGCGTCGACGATCTTTTTGCGAGGCTTCTTGAAGAAGGGCCTCGCCCCGGAGTTCCCACCACCCGCCAGCTTCGAGCCGCGTTCTACAGAGTCCCCTCGGCCTCTGGTTCACACGCGTTTGTTCGTGATGATTACGACTCGGCTGCAGAACGGAAAATGTCTCCGATCGTTCTCTGCGAATTTTTTTCCCACTTCCCGAACACCAAAATGTACAACAAATAAGAATACGAATGATCGGTCTAGCTAACAATGACTATAAATATACATCAACTAGGGTATATTTTTCTTCCCATGCTGTGTCATACCTACGATCCACAAGTTCAGATATTTATTACGCCTAAAATAGGCAAGAAAAGGAAATTTAGTTTTACCAATATAGGAATTTATTTTTGTCTAAAATAGTGTTGCAAAAGGAATATAAAATATGATAACTGCATTTAAAAATATGCGGTTAAATTAATTTATTAATAATTTTTAGGTGTCAAGTATTTATTCTAACAATGAAATTTACATCGATACGTCAACGAAAACATAATATTATATGTAATTTTGGTTGCACGGTAACCACAAGAAACTTCTTACAATTTTCTACAAACTCAATTGAGTATAATAATATTATTTTTCACTGTTGAAAATTATGTTTAATGACACCCTCAATTTCGGCATGAGGACTACAAATTTGTTTCACAGGCGATGCTGTTTCTATGGTGCGCTAGTAAGGATTCTGAATTCTGGAATCATATAATTGAAAACTGGTGTAGTTTTTGTCCTTCAAACTTTTGTAATCTTAATGACTGGCCCGCGTCCTATCGTCTCTTCTCCAGAGATCTCTGGCCTCGAAAGAGTCAGAAGTCATACTCAAGCGTGAGTTGGGATTTCTCGTAGAAAGGTCAAAGAAAGTATGTCAACGGCAACTCAGGCCTTGATTGGTTTTGTCTAGATTTTCCAAGCAGGTTTTAACACTTCTAATCCTGGATCGAGTGTTCGACACCTGCTGCCTCATATCACATCCTTGCTTTCAGAGACAAAACGCGACATTCTCATATCTCGTTCAGGCTTGCAAATTACTTTCCACTTTGGCCGAAATAGGTCCCAGGAGAAAAAGAATAATTACGAACAAGGGAAGAAAAAAGAACGGTAAATACTTAAAATACGCAACAGACAAAATAAAAATATTGTAAAATCCTTTCAGAAGCGCAATTAAGTGATTAAATCCTTTTGTTAAATGTCTTAAAATCAAAACAATAAGAGACATTTTTCGAATTTCCTAGCTCAGGTCACGGCATTTTGAAATTAGCGAAATATTTCAGCTTGGATAAATAGTTGACAGAAAGTTAATAAATGACATTTCGGCCCTATGAATCATTAAAATTTACGTAAAATGTTCATGAAATTCTATCTTCCTATTTTATTCAGAATGATCCACAATTTTTGTGATCTCATATTTGGTAAATTATATGCATGAAACTGCTACATTCATTTTCAAATTAATCATTTATTCATTATTTACACATTATTAATAGAATCCGTTAACTTGTGGTTCACAAATATTACAGGTACATAAATACGACTATGTAACGAATGCGCTTTCCTTGGCGTTTGTGACTGTCTAAGCTTTAATGTAATGTGACTTCAACACAAAGTTATGTAGTTCTGGTCTAAATTTGAGGGAGTAAAACTTAACAGACAAGGAACTGCTTTCTGATTCTACGTATTGTTAACAGGGCTGTTGAAATGCAAGAATTCGGATCAGATAGCCCACGTTGGCTGGCTGTATTTCCCGCTTGCAACTTGCCTTTCACGAGACTAGAGTCGATCGCGCCCGACCGCTTGGGGCTGACTCTCGTTGGCCACACTCAACAAGCAGCGGGCCTCCGCATCGGACCGCAGATAAGCGCTGGGCCAGGGCACGCCAAGTGGGCCGCCCACTAGAGTAGCTCTGTTTTTTAAAGGTAATTTTATCATTCACTAACTTCTCGCTCAAGATCTATTAAAATATTTCATTACAACAATTTTTCCGTAGAAAAACGATGAAATTTGTCTAATACACACCCAATATAACAGTAATACATAGTTCTCAGAAAAACTTCTGAGGAAAAAATGCTTTTATTTTAGTCTTGTGCAACATACTGGGAAACGATCACACTTAGGACACTTAGCGTTCTTTTATTATTAGCATGGGGGCTCTGTCAAATACGTACTCTGTCAAAAAATGTTCAAATTTAAATTTAATCAACCCTGTTTTAACGCGAATACAGGATGAGTCATTTCATTCTATAGAAAAGCACACCAACGTGTTCCTAGCAATAGTAGCAATAACTGCATTCTTTACCGTTTTGATCTCTGAAGTATATGTGTAATACTTGTAGAAGATGTTTTTTGTAATTTTCCAATTTCGTCTCATCTGTAAATCATCGGAACTTATAGCGCATTTCCAAGACTCGAAGCTCTGTTGTAGACTCGGTCATTAATGATATTTGCAAACAAACTAGTACACTGCAATTCTGGCGGTCGGCAGCGGGGCTAGGTTCTCTCAATTAAATCTGGGGCTCCATGCATGTTGCGATCGATACAGAGCGGTCGTAATCTGCACCCCTATTTAGGCAATTTACAAAATTTTGTTTTTCGTCGTTTATATCCGGAAAAGTATTTGTTCCTCCGACAATATTCAAAACTATCATTAGATCCTCGATTCAACGTCTGCACTACTTTCTGGACATTATAGAAGAAGAGAAATCGTCAAGAAAATGATTTGTAGTGACGTAGCGATTCTCAACAAAACGCCATAGGAAATATTTGTTCTAATAGAGTAGAAGACGATGGTGTGCTTTTAGGTCGTATGAAATGACCCACCTGTATACTGGGGCGCAATGGGCGGCGTCGGATACCAAACCTGTCGCCTGTCGTTCCGCTGCTTGCGCTGCGCAGCTGTCGCTTCAAGGAAGGCGGTGGCCGCTGCAGCGCGAGCGTGGCGATGAGCGTGGGCCTGGGCGCGGGCGCCGGCACGGGCGCGAGCGCTGGTGCGGGTGGTACGGGTGGTACGGGCGGTACGAACAGTGCGGGCGGTACGGGCAGTACGGGCGGTACGAGAAGTGCGGGCGGTACGGGCAGTACGGGCAATACGGACAGTGCGGGCGAGTCGGGCGGTGCGGGCGATGCAGGCGGTGTGGACGGCGCGCATGACGCGGGCGAGGCAGACGAAGAGGGAACATCCAGCACCACGTCCGCGATGCTGCCAAGAACTTCCTTGCCGTCGCCGCAACATATCAGGGGGTTCGATGATGCAGTGGTCCCTGCATGTGCGTCAGTACTCTTGGTCGAAGATTGTGAGGCCGAAGAACTCCCAAAGACATCGGAGATTGTTCCGTTTACATCGTCACTTTGTCTACTCGCAGGCGAGATGGTAGTCAGCAAGGCACCGGTGATGTTGGAGGTGGTAGCAACATTGTTACTTCTTGTCGCAGATGAGGTGCTAGTCAGCCTTGCTTTTGGGTTGATGGTAGAGGTTTTGACCCGACTCTTAGAGGCACGATGTGTAGTAGTTGATTTTGATTCACCAACGCTTGAAGGAGATTGCTGGGCATCGTTGCCGTTTGATGGAACGGTGAGGCTTGCGGTGACGTTTAGGCCTGGCAAGCTAGGAGTGTGAGTGTTGTCACAGTTCTCTGATGGAATGGTGTAGTGATACTGCGGTGAGCTTGAGACAATGAAGTTTGGAATGGGAGCATCTTCGCAATTCTCCGTTGGGGTGTCATGATGAGCCTCAGAGGTGTAATCACCCTGCTGTGATGTAAATGCATTTGAAGTGACTGTCGCATCTAGATAGTTGGATGTTGTGGTTTCCTCGTAATTCTCTGATGGGATGGGGTGAATAGCTTCGTTAGCATAGTCACCACTCACTGACAACGATGGGGCAGTGGTAAAGGTTATACATATAAAATTCGGAGTCTCTGTATGACCGGAGTCACCGTTCCCCGACGTGGATAATGGGTTTGTGCTCACATCTGAGAGGCTGGGAGGTTCTGGCTTCGCTTCGATCCTTTCACCCGGTGCAATTGCAGTAGTCACCGTTGCCGAGCATTCATTTCCTACTAGAGTTGAAGGAGTGGCGCTCTTTTTTCCGTCGTCGCAACCCAGTCCTAAATAAAGAGAATAAAAAAAGGAGAATATTGGTCACAATTAATCAAATACATTAAAATTAAATTAAATCCGATAGTGTTCGTGAGTAGTCATCGACTAAAAAACTACTGAACATTATTTTTCATTCAGCTTTTGGACAGACTTGTGGGAAAAATATCAAGATTTCAAGTTTCATGAAATATTGTATACTATTTCACAGATACTTGTACTCTATATGATGACATTACGAGGGAGAGGAGAAAATATAATTTAGGAAATTATTTCCAGAAAAAAAGGAACAAAAAATTCAAGATTTTGTGTATCTGGAAAATGTAGATGAAAACCCGTTCGAAATTGGCCTCTAGGTGGTGAGAATTGATTCCTGGTGGGTCAATTTCTGAAGTGTTATTAATCCTGTAAATGTAGTATACTTTATATATCGGGATGTGGCAGGATTCCATCCCACTCAAGTCTGATGTCGACTTAGTGATTCTCCCCAAGACGACTTGCTGTGTTTTACCCGCCATGTGTGTTGCCAGCGAGCACCGCCTCAACCGAAATAATCTTTAAGCTCCTGCTTTCCCGATATGTGTGGTGGTACTGCGCATGTAAATGTGTTTGTAAGGGGAGAGGAGGGGAAAACGGATTAAATATTGTCGCATGTCCCATTTGTTATGGTGCTGTTCTGGCATGCGCCTCGAATTGATTAGATACGCCATGGAAAACTACCAATCGGAGCAGTCGGCCGCTTGTTTTCTCCTCCAGACGGTTGCAGGGGCAAACGTGGGGCAGCTGGGACAACTTGCGCCAGGCCCTGACTTAATTGGAGCAACGAAGTTTTTTCATTCAAAAGCAATTTAAAAAGTGTACTCATCTCTAATGCAAATTTAACCCTATACGTTACTTCTGATGTATGGAGAAATGAATCCTGCTTATGAATTAGGAAGGAGATAATGTTTTTTTTTAAATAAGGGGCCCTCGTGGATCAACTACCCCACGCCTCTTTTTTGGGGCGTCCCTGAGTGGTTGAATTTCACCTAGCTATGTAGCTGTTATAACTAGGGGCGGATTTTAATGAAATGTATTTTTTTCTTTTCTCTTTAGAACAATGCCATTTAGTTTACAAATTCATTTTATGTTATGGCAAAAGGAAATGACCCATTTTTATGTTATTATTATGTATTTTTTGTCGATTTTGACTAATAAGTCATTTTTTTACATTTTCCCGTCATTTTTAATGCATTTTTTGCTGATTTCATATATTTTAATGTCATTTTTAAGAGTACTTGCTTCAAAAAATATTTACGAGATGCAGCAAATGTTCTTCACAGAAGCCTATTCGATTCGTTCGCTCACAAACTTGTGACAGCCGTTGTATGTACTTCTTGTGACGTATATCAGTACCATGGGAGTTTTTTTCCTGTTTTCAAAATTTAAGTAGTATATGACTTAGTGTAGGGATCACAGAATTTTGAAAATGTGCACACAATTCACTTTTCCCCATAGCACGTCATATGCAGTTTTAACTGTTTTTTTGACGTAAAATAAATAAATAAATAAATTGCCGATTCCGCCGAATTGGGGATAACTAAAGACAGATTTCCCGGTAAAAAACAGTCCAAACCAAAAGTTTGCAAGCTGTGTTCACTCGAACGAATGGAAGAAGCCTGAATTACATCAGTAACGTATCCAACAGTTTGAGCTGTTCATCCGAACTATTTTTTATAATATTTTTACGTCCTTTTTCTTTAGTTTTAGGGCATTTATAAATCATTTAAAGATAATTTTATTGATCCTTTTTGGTGATGTTTTAGGTCACCAAAATCTGCCCCCTAGTTATAACATTCTTCTTTGAGCTTGACAGTTGGGTCTGGGCGAGGCCTCGTTGTTTGCTTTACTGCCCTTGCCACGAGCGCTCTGCGTGATCGATTGCGGGCAATCCAAAGCGAATACTAGTTTTCAGATCACTTTTAATATTTTTTTAGTCCCATGCCTTTACTGTATGGATATTTTAATGAGGTGAAACTTTGGTGTGAAGCGTGGTATACGCATGACAAGCGCTAGGCTGGCATGACGCCCTATCTCCTTCATTTATTCATTTCGAATTTAAGGCAATAGGGAAAGATTAGCAAAGCCGCTGTTATAGCGTGTTCCTAGAAAACTATTATGGGTGACATCACTTGTCTCAAACTTCAAGCACAAAGAATTTGGGTACAAAAAGGCGAATATGTGTCGTTGGCACAAGGACCTCCGGGTCTACGATGATGCAAGTGCAGCGATATTATCCTTGAAATACAGCATATGGTAATTGGCTGCTACAGAGACTTTACGACCCACGATGCTCAACTTGTGACATTATCGTTTAAAAGAAGAAAGGGAGGGGTAAAGCTGCCGCAAGTGAACGAATCGCACCAAACATGGACCTCGGGGATGTCGGCGCAGGGCCGAGATTCGAAGCTCCGGATGTGGTGGCACTGGCATCAGCCTCGGCAAGCACAGGAGTCAGGGGTCGGCGGTACAGCCAGCTGAGCATTCCATGACGCTTTCCGCCTTGTGTTTCACTGTCTTGGTTTCGCCAGGCACTTGCATCTTGCTGCTTCTCCACTAGCATATTTCGTGCTGAATCCGCTTTCCTGATTTCCACCTGCGACGATGAAATACACATTTAATTGATTCACAAAATGTTAGCCGTTAAAAAAGTGGAATTTTTAAATGCACTATTTTAAAAGTCATCTTCTACGTGGATACTTTTAATTAATCAATCGGCTGTATCTTATTTACTTAATTAAAATTACATCACCGCGCTGATTAAAGCGAAACGATTCAAAATATTTTTGCACAAATTAATTATACCAGTACTTTCCCTATATTTTTGTATCGAAAATTTTGAATGCCGGCCGTGTCTGCTATTAGAGTCCTAGCTCTTTCCTGGTCGAGCAGTCGAGATTCGAATCTCGTCGGAGAGGACGGTATTGATCCCGTGTCGGTGGTGTGTGTTACATTGTAAAGGGTCTCGCAGGGCATCACAGTTGAGTATAAATACAAATAAGTATCAAATATTAGGAATACTTCCTAGTGTAAAGAATAATCGTTTTAATGAGGAAAAGTGCAAGACAAAATAGTTAATACGTGCTTTGGGAATATTCCTTTCATTCTAACCAAGAAAGACCATTTCAGGAATGTTAATGGAATCCTACAATTCTACATTAAAACCGAACTCAATTTCACGAAATTTCTTGCATTTGTCAACTTCAATGAAAAAATTACAGGATCGGAATTTTTAATTATAGTTAAACAAAACTCATTTTTTACACGTTTTAATAACACTCGGTGTAGTTAACAACAAGGAAAATTTTAACATGCCACTTAATGAAATAGGATCACCAAATATTGTTTCAAAAATAATCACATTGACTTGGCACAAGATTAATATCAGTCTCACTGATATACTTTTTATATATAGAATTTTACTCAACTTCTCAACAATTGGGGACACTATCAGTAATTCTGAAGATTCTTGATAACGAAACGTGCGTTTCCTACATTAATAGTAGATACCAGGGGCAAGACAAGTTTAGGTTAGTTACTATTTTAAAATGTTCGCTTAAGAATGTACCCAATGTTCTTTGATTATTTTAAAGAAACTAGTCTTCAATCGTTTTTTTTTGTTCATTAAATATATTAATAGACAAATAATAATGTATTATTTATTAATATTTATGGAATAATTTAGTATAATTCGCAATATATATGATATCAATCAATGCAAATTAAGAGGATTTGTTTAGTGAACGTTAACAAATGTTTCATTAGTTCATCTTAATTTCAATCTTTTTGGGTGGTCCTTCAAAGCTCTTAAGAACAAGTCTTGCATTTTAAACCAGACCTCTTGAAGTATACGTACTACATTTATTGATTTGAATTCAATGTGATATTAGTAAGTATGAAACTCAACAGAAAATGAAAAATAAAAACAAAACTTCTGGCAGTTTTGCAATGAAGCGTGCAACAAATAATCTTATATTTCATTATAATATATAGGGTGCGCTACCTAAATTGGCCATATGTAATTTTAGAGAAATTAACACAATTTTAGTTTTGTAAATGGAAGTATATATTTTTCTCTATCATTCTAAAGTTCTATAAAAATAATATGCAATGATATAAATATTGTTAATATTCAAAAAGTATTTTCTGCAAAAGCAGTGCAATTAGAACTTGATAAACGCCATGCTGCAGCGCGCAAGGATAGCTGACGTTGTTGACATCGGGCTGACATTGCGCCGCATTTCATTGATAGAAACCTGACAGGTCGAAATTACTCCCGATAACTCAGAAAGACTTTGCCAGTGCCTTTAAAATAAATTCCAATGGCGTCGCACAATGTGGTTCCGGCATGACGACGTTCCGGCTCACTCTGCAAATGTGTCGAAGCAAGTTTTAGATGAAAACTACCGTGGTTGGTGGATAGGAAGAGGTGGTGTTATAACAGACTACATCGAGGAATGCGTTGCGAGAAATGCGCGACGTGAAATGTGGACAATCGAAACAAGGGACACTTATGGACCCCCTCACACTAGAAAGAGTTTCCTCGTTTGCCTCTGCGGAGGCGCAAGAGCTCCTCGCTCGAATCGGTCAGCGAGCGAGTTTTCTCAGACACATTTCTACTCCTTCGTTTTTATATGACATTTTAGGCCTTCGCTACAGCAGGAAAACACTAAACAGTGCATGGAAATGAGTGAGGTTATAATATTTGGCAGTAAAAGAAATGATAAACAACCAGTTTTTAAATTGGTTACTTGAATTTTCTCTTTAAACGGGAATGAACAAGAAAAAACTTGTGTGGAAGATATTCTTGAATGAAACCCGTTGATAATGATTAATATGAAAATAAAAATTTGAAGGGGTATATTGAAATAATTTAATAAATTCATTGTTTTCTTAAATCGTATTATTATTTATGAATGAATTTACTAATTGTGAATTTATTCTGAATTATTGATCGTTCACAATTTATTCATAATTCAACCAACAAATACAGTAAAACAGAGGAGAGGAATTACCGAGCTCAAGAAAATATGCACAGATTGCACTCCTCCCTTAAAAGTCACATACGTTCCAGCCTTTTACATTAAATAATGATTTGTATGCAATGCAGAACTGTATTTCTATTTAGGCAATTCGAACTAATTAAACAGATGGTTTACGATTATGGCAGCAAAACAAGGATTTCACGGGTTAAAGTTACACAAGAGCTTTTAATAAAACAAGAAATGGGACTCGCAGGTGATCTCATCGCTAATTGTTGTCCCACTCTCCGCTTGTAGCGCATAAAGGCATTTGAATACATCGAATAACCTATTCGTAGTGTGTGGATTAAGGCTCGCCGGCCTCTTTCCACATTTCTCGTCGCACATTTCTGGCAACGCATCTCTCGGTGTAGTCTGTTGCGGGCCTAAGATGGCCAGCACACCCATCTGACCTCACACCCCTTAACTTCTTCCTATGGGGAACTGTGAAAGACGGCTCCTGCCAAACCAGACGACACGAGAAGGTGCATCGTAGCAGATTGAGCGCAAGTACAAATACAGAACACAATAAAGTCCGTTTGTAGATTGCTGGAGGCGATACTACACATGTACATCGCGATCGATCGGAAACACACAGAGCCCATGACCTGAAAATAGCGAATTTCTTGGTCGCTGACATTTTTCGAAACGTTTAATATAAGCATATTAATTTTTATATTGTTATTGTCTTTACTTTTAAATTTCTCATCTTGCTTCTTTTTGTGTCCGTTATGAATATCTTCATTAATGATTTTGAATTATTTCAACGTGCAACTTTACAACACAATTATTACAAAATGATTAATAAAAGGATGTAAATGTACTGTGATTTCTCTTCAGTGTACATGTGTTTTTTTCTTTTCCCCTGGAATACGATATTCCCCAAATTTAAATATCATAACGATATTTAGACATCTCTGCTGAAATCAAAGTGATTTCGAACACGCATTTAGGACTTGTGGAAGTCCAAAACTGAGGTCATTGGCATTACTAGTCATCCGGTAATCGGCGAACTTTCTCATTTTCCGACAAGGTGTATCGACTCACGTATACGATGTCAGCAAGATCATCCGTCCTTGCGCGCTTCAGCATGGCGTTTATCAAGTTTTAATAGTACTGTTTTTCCAAAAAATACTGTTAGAACATTAACAATAGTTATATAATTGCATTTCATTTTTAAAGAACTTTAGAATGACGGAGAAAAAATATATACTTACATTTAAAAAAACAAAGTTGTGTCAATATCTCTAAAATTACATGTAGTACAAAGAAGAAAACGAAATGTAGTTTGCCTCATCACTTGCAACAACATGGCGCAAATAACATCTCGATACATCAAACCGTTTTCAAGACATTTGCTATGGCCAACTTAGATTGTACTCTGTATAGTAACTCTGTATAGAAACAAATACATACAGGTGTCCCACCAACTATGGACCACCCCCATAACTTCTAAACGGTTCAGGAAATCGAAATGCAGGTTTTGCTGAACAATGCGGAATCATGGGCAAGTAACATGCCGTAGAGAGATTGTCTATAATATTTTTAGCTTTCAAGAAATTTAATCATCTTCGATTTTTTAACGCCTTCGCGGCGTCAAGACTGTTGTGTGGAGAGAAGGGGCTGACAGGGGTAGCAGTGGGGGGATAAGAGGGTAACTACAGCAATCCTTGGTGTTGACACAGACATCACACTGAGAAATGCCGATTTTAACTATCAGAATGGGGGATTTTTTCCATTTATTTATCTGGAATTAATCTGTCTTCTACTGAAATTTCAAAGCATCGATCGTTTTAAAGAACGATATAAAAAATTGGTAGCGTAAGGAAGATGATAATAATAAATACCATTTTCAAACAGAACAAGAAGCCAACCGCCGTCTCTTAGTTTTTAAATTTCATTTTTAAATAAAACGATCACTCGTCCACTTTGCATCCATATGACTGCTGTTTATAAATGGGAAAGAAAACTGCACTTCCAAGATTTTCAAGGTTGTGGCAGCACTTGGCGCTATGAAGAGAAAACTCTCTAATCAGTATTAGCAGTCGCGACTGCAGATATGCATTTTTGTTAAAGTTTGGTAAATTTACACTGATAGAACTGTCAAGAAGATTTCAAAATTTTTATTGATTTGTTCTTTTGGTACGTGTTTAAATATAACGGTTATTAACAGTAAATAATGAGAGAGAATGTCTACCTAGCTTATTATTTGATGAATTAATTGAGATATTACAATGAAAATCTTTAAGCATTCATTTGCTTCCGATGTTGTTTCTATACTGAGTGGTGGCTTGTTTGTATACTGAGCTCGATTCTTGTAAGTTTGAAAATGATCTTTATTATTATTGTTTTCCCTACAATATTTTTTATTCCGTTCTTTTCGATTAACGTTGATTTTGAATTTCAGAAGAAGAAAACTTTAATTCAGATGAACAAATAGGAAAAAATCTTTCATTCTGATCGTTAAAATTGATGTTTGTTCTTGTGTTTTTCGTGTCAAGGCCATGAATTGGTGCAGTTACGCCTTCATCCTGCACGGCCATCCCTCTCACACTCCTCGCTTCACAAAACAGAATCGACGCCGCGAAGGCCACGTTCCCCCAACGGCGACTGTGGCAAAGGCTGCCCGTTTACTTTAAAATCTCATGCCAAAAAATCTAATTTTATACTCTCATTACTATCAAAGTACTAACATATGATACATCATTTTATTACTATTTTCATGATCTATCTATTGCTGGTGAGAAAAAAATAAAGTTCCATTTAAAAAATCAAAGATGATTAAATTTCTTGAAATCTAAAATATTATAGACAATTTCTCTACGGCATGTTACTTGCCCCATGATTCCGCATTGTTCAGCTAAAACTTCATTTCGATATCCTGAACCATTTAGAAGTTATGGGGGTGGTCCATTGTTAGTGGGACAACCGGTCTAACGGTTATCATCGAAACACGACAAAACTGACATGTCAAAAACTGGCATGTCAAAAACTGGCATATTGCAAATAAAATCTGAAGATGAGCCTTTTATCTCAAAACAGCTTTTACTTACGTATATACTCAAGTACACACCCAACTAATTGCTTTTTTCAAGAGAAAATATATAATTTTCTCAATATAATCGACGATTAAAAATTACGTTTTTTAGATACAAAAATTTTCTTGGAAACTAACGATATGTTAATGTAATCTCGAAAGAAGGTTACTCGACGAAACGGGCTTGAAGAAAGGAGCCTTGCAAAGGAAAGTCTCTAAGCGATGAAACTAGAGAGAGAGAGAAAGGAGGAGGAAGTCCGCTCGTGTACCGCGCGCTGTGCCCTCCTGAGTCGCGTACTTCTTTCACGGGCGGCTGCGCGCGCGCAGCCTCGAGGCCACCGCCGTCGCTTCCCACGCGCCAAGTCGACTGCGCAGGCGCCAACTCCGCGACACCCGGCGCCCCCGTCACCCCACGAGGTGCCCTAAGCAACGATCAAACAGCCGAGCGGCCATCTTTCCCGTTTTAAATGAGAACTTGAATTAAGCTTAAGCAACAAAAGATAAATTCCATTTTGGAACGTTTTTTCAGTTCATTGTCTCTTGTGTGTCGCAAGTTTAGAAATAAATGTTACCAACATACTTTCAAAAAAACCTGTTTCAATATGGTTATATTCACAGCAAACACAACGCTCAAATTAATTTGTGATTTGATTTTAATTTTAATAGCTATTGACCTAAAATGATATTTGAAAGACAATGAAATATCATTTGTTTCCAGTTCTCCTCTTGTTGCTTTTGAGCATATTTTTTTTCAATATTTTATTTACTTTACTTTTTTTTGGAAGAGTCCTTCTTTATTCCAGAATGATATATGTGTTTGTAGCTTAATTTGCCACTGGCAGCTCTACGCGCAGAGTACGAAACCTTTCCACTGCACTCCTCAAAACTGGTTAAACTAACTTACATTTTTGTATGCTCTTGAACGATATTACAAATTAAACTCTCGTACTTGCAGCAAATGTTTTCATCGGATAGGTAATCATCATTCAGGCACTTCACAATTGGATTATTTAAACAAAATACAACACTTTTATAGATATTAAGTTTTCAGATTTTATTAGAAGATACACTGAAAGAAGTGACCAACATTTTATATTATTTTCTGTGTGTATATCTTATTTATCTCGAATCAGTTTAGCAAACACTACTTATGTATAGTAACTCCTTGGAGAAAAAGTATGTTATATTACAGTACTATTTGCAGAGTTAAATGTCAGAGAACGTAACTTTGTTGAGCCACGTTTGATTTCCTTGAACAAGAATTTAGTTCTTCATAAGATGGTAATACCTATCTGTATGATGATTCTTTGATCATAATTAATAACGATAATTTTTTCTACAATTATATTATAAGTTTATGTATGGCATCCTCACTACTCACTATATTTGTCAAATGCAAAGTAATCGTACGACTACGCTCGTATTTCGAAAAAAAAATGAATCGATTATTTCCTTCGATGTTTGCTATGTTTCAAAATAGTATGTGTCACGGAAAAAAGTGTCCGACAGGTCAAATCGCCCAAAATGTTTAAGTGCATTTCACATTCGCGCAAATGTACGCACCTGCGGCCGATGCGACGCGAACGGCGAAGACGAAGCTTAAGCAGCTGTTTAGCGAAGGGCTGCACTTCAGGCGGCGTGGACACGTCCTTGACAGCACCTACATCACCCACTGCTCAGATGCCAGAGCTGCTTACATCGACACAGGACAATCCGTCTACTGTAATTGCTAGTGGAAATGGTGTCGACCATATTAAGGGCTTAAGAACAACATACGTTTAAATGACATAAATTGTAAATATTAATATTGTTAATTCCATTTCATTGCTTGTTTCACTTTTTAATATTTATAAACTATTAATAGAAGTTAACCGCAATTATCGATCCGGATGCTAAAATAGAAATAAACCTACATTCCAAATTCTGCTTACACATGAAAAATATTGATATGTTTCAAAAACTATTTCGGACTACTGTGTTCCTTTTCACCTTTGGGATTTTAAAGAAGAATTTAAATGATTTGAGAAATTACTACGAGGAGGAAAGCGTCATCTAGCACCCCAAGAGAAAAAAAATCAACTTTTTCTTGCAACATTACCCCTATTTTAAATACAATATTCTATTTTAAGATAAAATACAGACAATACGAATGTTACTTCATACATTCCCTATTCTATTAAGAAAATTGAAATAAAAATGTATAATCAGTTTCAGTTACCCATAAGGGATTCGAGAGATGATCGTGATCTTCGTTGTTTTTGCAGATTGATCCACTGAACAAACCTAACCTTCAGAGTCAAGTGAAAACCTACCTACGCCGGGCATAGCAAAAATTGCTTCCCGGCGAATCAGCAGTGCTGACGACTCGCTGGTAAGGTCGAACTGGCGGATTTGGTGGCGGTGCTGCAGCTTGTTGCTCCACATGGCTTCCTCTAAGTCTGCACCTTCCAGTCCCCATCTAGTGAATTAAATCCGAGTTCACAGAGGCAGAAGAACGCCATAAATTGTATTGATAAACTGAACAAAATGAGGTGAGAATTTGTTTGTTCCTTAAAAGTATATCCAAATAGTTCCCTTTAAAAAAATTAATTTCGTACATCAATCGAGTCAAAAAGGGGGTTTAGTATTGGATATAGGGCAAAATAAGATGAAATACTTCCAAAGAAACAATAAGGCTGTGATGTAATGATTTACAGACTATGTATTTTAAGAGCGTCAAACGCGAATATAGCTCTGACCGCTGGACTTGCTCTAATGATTCATCACAGCAGTAGCGCAGCAGTTTCCGTGTGAACAATCATGTGTATGAAGCGTGCCAAACCTTGCAGCAAGGATAAAACAGTGAAAACAAAGTTCTGTAAATGAGGAAAAAAATTTCACATGAGTGTTCTAAGAGCTGCTAAATGTTTTTGGTGATAGCTGCAGAGCCTGCATCCGACAATCGGGAAAGAACTGTCCCAAAAATAACAGTTGTTTCAGTTTTTCCTTGAAATCTGTCCAACACACGCCGCACGGTACGAGTGTAGCTTCAAAAGCGATGTGGGTTCTCGTTCATTCATATTATTTTCTCCATGTATAGAATTTTTAACAAGTTGACGTGTGCAATGAAAGCATAAAATTTAGGTGGTCTTCGATTACACAACGCGTTGTTTTCAGGAGATTCTAACTAGGAATAAAAGTACATGTTTATGTAAACGTTGTGAGTAATTGAATATTTATAACCTGTACGTTTGAAAAATGTAATTGTTTTGTACGATGATAATTTTCTTCATATTTAATTCTAAAAATAAACATGGGTTAGGAACTGTCTTAGAAATCCAAGTGCTAAACCCTTGAGTACCAATTACGACCAAATTTTACTCACTCCGTAATATTTTGTTCGCCTGAGCCCCTATCCTACACAATTGAACCGTTACCAGTGTGATCTTAAGTTAGTTTGCGATATGCCTCTTTCAAAGACACATTCACTCGTTTCAGTAGTTATTTTCCAAGAGGCAGAGAGTAAATTTTACTCATCGTTAGTGTTGCAGAGTATGTCTGAGAAAGTTATAGCAGTAATTTATCAATCCAATAACGAAGAAAATAGTTTCTCCTGAGCCCATATTTTTATTATCCTGTGACCTTAACCTTACTTAACCTATGTCCTTAACCCTTTTCAACATATGTCCTTAAACTTTCTTAACCTGCGTCCTTGACTTTTCTTCACATGTGACGACGTTTCTTGACCTATGTCCTTGACCATTCTTTAACAGATTTATCATAGATTGTTTTGTTTTATGTTCTCAAAGTTTCTTATTTTTAAAATTTCGTAAATGTAAGTAAATATACGTTTTGACAATATAAATAGTGCATAAAATGATCTTTGAATTTTATTTCTCATGAATGATTTCTTATTTTCCGTGGCGAGGCTCAGACCATGAGATCTGCTCTTCCGCCTGACGCAAATTCCGCTAAGCTCGTTGCACTGTCTGGCAGAGAAAGGAGGTATCACTCAGGCGATGAAACAGGCGTTTTGAAACTTGCTCAGAGACTTCATTTATGCTTGATCTTTCACATGCAGTTAATCTCCAACATGGGACCGACGGCTTTACTTCTCCTCCGAAGGAAGGCGTACGAAGATTTTTTTGCCCTTAAAAATCCTCGGCTTCGATCGGGTGGAACCTGCGAACTTGGGTATAACAGTCCGATATGCTAACCGTTACACACGGAACCCGCCAATATTTCTCCCGAATAACAAAAAATAAAACATATAATCAGAATTGTAAACCCTAAACATTTTCCATAGATTTTTACGCGAATGAAAAAATAGGGAGCACGAGTGCCAAACATAAGATTAGATTCCGAATTTAAGGCGCATGCGTAGCCTTTGCGCTCACCTGTCGTCGGCCGCCGCGACGCCAGCGGCGAGCCTAGCGGAGCGCAGAGCATGGGCTCCCTTGCGGTGCCGGGTCGGCCCCTGGGCGACGGCTGGGGCCACGACGGGGGCGCTGGCGGGGGCGACGGCGGGGACGACGGCGGGGGCGACGGCGGGGGCGACGGCGGGGGCGACGGCGGGGGCGACGGCGGGGGCGACGGCGGGGGCGACGGCGGGGGCGACGGCGGGGGCGACGGCGGGGGCGACGGCGGGGGCGACGGCGGGGGCGACGGCGGGGGCGGCGGCGGGGGCGACGGCGGGGGCGACAGTTGAGGGGCGACAGCGGGGGCGACAGCGGGGGCGACAGCGGGGGCGACAGCAGCGGGGGCGACAGCGGGGGCGACAGTTGAGGCGACAGCGGGGGCGACAGCGGGGGCGACAGCGGGGACGACAGCGGGGGCGACAGCGGGGGCGACAATAGGCGCGACAGCTGGGCCGATAGCGGAGGCAATGGCAGGGGCGATGACACGGGCGACGGCAGGGGCGACGGCGGAAACAACGGCAGGGGCGATGGTAGGAGATACGGCGGGGGCATTTGCACGATCACCGGCGGGATTGACGGGTGGAACGAAGTGAGGGACGGAGGAAATAGAGGCAACAGAGAAGGTAGGGACTGGGGGAACGGCGGGGCCGGTTGGGACAGCGGGGCCCACAGGGGCCGCTGGCACGGCAAGGAGTGCGGCGGAGGGAGAGGGAGCAGCGGGTACAGCGGGGCGAACGGGAATCGCAGGTGGAGCGGGGGCGACAGGAGCAAAGGCACCGACTGGAGGGCCGGGGACGGCGAGAGCGGCTGGGGCGGGGGCGGCGGGGTAGAGGGCCGTTGCGTAAGGCCCAAGTGCAGCAGGGTAGGCGGGGGCGGCGCTGGCAGGAAGGGCAGGGTTCGCTACAGGGAATCCTGCCGCGTCGAGCTCTCCATGCGGGAAGAAGCAGAGCGTGTGTTCAGTAGGTTTCTGTAACAGAGCGCCAGCGGCGTTCCATAGCTCCCGGCGAACTTTACGGGACGCTTCATACCATTGGCGATTATGATGGGTGCAGTGAGAGTAGCACAAAACCGTTCCAAGGAAAATGTAGTTCAATAATTTGTGACTTTACAAGTAATCTGGGCAGCAACATAAGTTTACATTACTGCCCAGGTGATAGCTGTAATTCACATCACAACAGGCCACTGAGCCCAGAGTACAGGATCAATATAGAACGGAGCCGCAGTTGCTATTGTCTCTGGATAGTTGCTGTGAACTGAAGCAGTAGCTCAAGTTATAGCGTCCCAGCCTAGTGTTTATGAGATCGTAGGGTCTACATGTATTTCCAATCACAACGATTTTTTAAAATAATAATTGGTATAAGTATACGTTGGAAAGTATTCGAATCGTACAGACTCAAGATTGTTTTATGAAAATGCCAGGAGGTCAAAGCCCAAAGCTTCACCGTCAACTAAGAAGTGCGCGAGCTGTAGAGAACCAATTTGGATCTGAAAGTATTTTAGCATAAAAATATTTTTAAAGTCTGAAAGTGTCTCCACACATTCGGCGAATAGCAAGCGCCCGCTCGCCATATCCCGAATGATAGGGATGGGTTGTTTGCTATTTGCCAAGCGCCAAACATTTCATGCGCGCCCCACCCTCCGTGTGTCGGTACTTTGGCTTCATGAAAGGAAGCGAACATTCGCCCAGCATCTCGCCTACTCGGGATTTGGCAGTTGAACGCTAATCGCCGAATACAGAATGTGTGGAGCCTCCTAAAATCGGAAGTAGTAGATGGTGGAGGTCCTCACGAACTTCCTGCTAGTTAAAATTTTGTGGAGAGAGACTCTCCCAACACACTTGTTCCGCATCGACAGTTAATGCAAAAAGTGCTAGTACTGTTAACGTTAGAAGTTGGATGTCTTTTAGTGCGGAATACTGGATGTAATAAATGAATTTAGTGTGAAATACAAATGAATGTCTAATGTAATTATAGTATACGAAAGAAATACCTAAAATAAAAATGTAATATCTAAAAATAACACGCGACAGAAGACGAGCAGACTAGAAGAAAGTGATGGTACGGTCGAAGTAATGAATTGAAATGAAGTTAATCATGAATTTACCAACCTTCTGTGATTCACAAAAGTCGATGAAGCACTGATAAGGGGAAAAAATCGTAAAAAGTTGCCATTACATATAGGAGGTGAAAATGGACTCTGTCCATTTTCAGTGTAATCAATAATTGATAGGTTTGTTTTCATAAAAGAGTGATAAATCGTCCCCGAACAGAAATACCAAAAGCATTCAATGGTACAGTTAAACTATTTATTCTAGAAATTAAGATTGGCTCCAAAATTAGTGCTGTGAAATTGGGTAAGGAATTGAGAAGACGTGAGTTTAAAGTTTCAGCTAGTGTAGTGCGCAATATTTGTAGGGAAAAGCAGTATCATTTCAGGAAAGCGATCCAGGCGTGTAAAGTAAGTCGCGAAAAGTGATTAACTGTTGCAAAAAACTACCAAAATAATGGATCGGACTTTTTGGAATTCAGTCATATTTTCAGAGGAAAAGCAAAAATATTTTAGGCTCCGTCCGGAAATGCAACCTTAATGGGGCTCGAGGAGTATGGCGCAATCTTAATTGAGAACTGAACCCCTAAACATCTTGTTCCTACACTGAATCCTGATGGCGGTTCCGTGGTAGTCTGGGGATGTACTAAAGCCTCAAGACTGGGTCATTTGCATGCAATCGATGGTGTGATGGAACACAAGATATTTATTCACATTTTAAAGGAAAATCACGTCGTTAATTTTTCGTCGGAAACGGGACTTGGAAATAATGTGTCTACATGACAGTGACCCCCAAAAATAAAGCTTTCAATACTCGCCTGTGACTGTACTACAAACAAATTCAAAAGATCTTTAGATTCTTCATATTACCCCACAGGTCCTATGTGGCCTATTTTTGCCATGAGAAAAACAAAATACAGCAAGTCTAATAGCCAAGATAAAAAATGTTTTCCTAAGAAAATTAAGTTCAATTCACGAGGTCACGGTGAAATCCATGCTTCAAAAGCTGGAGGCAACAATCAAAGTAAATAAAAACCCTCCACGGTATTCAATGAATTAATATTTTAGTTATGCATTCAAAAAAGGGCTCTTTCCTTTTGGTTGTAAATTGTAATAATTTGAGCTTTTGTAATATGAGGGAATAAAAAATGGTTTTCATGTAGTCTTTATTCTGTTGTCTATGCCTACATGTTTTTGTAACTTCCCGTTCATTTTCTATAGATGATTTTTTTATCGAATTTTCGTAGGTGTATGAACACTTTTTGCACTAACTGTAGACGGAGGCAAAGCGGCGGAAGAATAATGGAGCCGGAGTACTTCGTGGCCGCGCTCTTTCTATGACCTTTATATTTGAAGAGGACGTCTGCAAACATCCAACATTTCTCTCAGGAGTTAGTCGCCAAGGCAACCATCTTGTAAGACCCTTTTTGATAGTGAGAATTTGGCAAGCCTATAGATTCGTATGATGGTGGGAATAAACCCTTGATGACTGTGTTCTATGACCTGTTTGTTCCTGAGACATATCAAAAGGAAAATTAGTAATCGGAACAATGTCTCATTCCTGGACTAATGTTGACAATTTTTTCATAAGAGATCAAAAATTAAGATTTTGTCTCTAATTTACTATTAATATTATTTATAAGTAAATTCTAATTACATCCAGACCTACGCACACGTCAAAGAGGCTTTTCGATGGTGTTTGCAATTAACCGTTAATGATACAAACTTAATTCTCGGTACATAAATGAAAAAATGTCTACACTTATATTTTGTGGAAGCGGAACAAGCTTTTGAATATTTATTTGCATATCTTGTTGCCCTACATAAACCTAACGAATTCAACCAGCACCTCGTGTTCGTTACCTTCCTTAAAAAGGTAATCCAAAACTAGAAGGATTAAAACAAGAATTAATCAGAAGGAAAGAAAGAAAGGAAGACGGAAGGAGAAAGTCGTGTAGCGGGAGGTCAGAGCAGATTGAACTGACCGCCATTATTAAAGTGCGTGGACAGCGGCGCAGCCTGTTTCGTCACTCCGCAGCGAGAGGGCGTCGCGAGGCAGCGACGCGAGAGCTCCGTGAGTGCCAGCCGGCGGGGCTTAGGGGTTGCCACCCCACCCCGCCCCTCAACCTTGCGAAGGAGAGAGACGGAGCAGGGGCCGTTGATAAGCGGTGCGCACGTCGGTCGTGCCACATTCTGATAGCGACTGCCTAGTGTGTCGAACTGCCTTTACGTAACCTTGTATAACGACCCTGCTAGATTTGTGAACTGTATTTGGATTAACTGTGACTTGGCATACGATTAGGCATTTTCTCCTAGTCTTGGTTATCTGTCTTTGTATATCTGGTAACGAGTTCGGATCTGGGGTACGCAGTGTTGAAATAAAAGCATTAACCTGACTTTGTATTTTTCTACATATCCTTGATCTACAACAGGAAGAAAGAAAAGGAAAGAAAAAAGAAATAGAAAGAAAGGAAAGATAAATAAAGAAGGAAAGGCATAAGAAGACGTTACCTGAGTGCTGGGCAAGTGTGAGTGCGTGGTACCGCCGCCGAACATCCGAAGCCAGCCTTTGTGCGTCGTTGACGAGATTGACCCTGCAAACGGGAAGTACTTGTAACGTTTCATTAAGTGGCTCGGCATCTATTCTTATATTCTTTTACTTTTGCTCGGTTATACATAATACACACATGGTAAAATTCGTTTTGAGGGTTCTAGAAAATATTAAGTTGCGGAGGAGGTTCCATAAGTTTCCGGACTGACCAAGATAACGCTCATCAATGGGAATACCTTCTGCGCAGTATATAGTCTTATCTTTAATTGTTGTAATGCTAGTTTCCAGCTGACAGCTCATTCAGTTTTGTGGAGAAAAGTACTTGTTTGATGCGGTGCGTGAAATCAGATTGTGTTAGCTTCTTTACGACATTGTGCCCGGCCTTACTGCCCAGATTGCAAAAAAATTTGCGAAGGACTGTGGCTTCAAAGAGTTAGAGCATTCAGATTCGGCATCCTATAACTACTCCCACTAATCAAACCTGAAGAAAGACTTTCGAGGAACAAAATGTTCAGTGAATGCCAGGTGAAATAAAAAGTTTTTGACCATTTTGCCAACAAAATTTCGGAATACATTTTCAAAAGTCTAGAAAAGTTAATATATAGATGTGAAAAGGGGGATGGAGGTTTATCAAGTTAAATATTTTTTTCTTTGTATAAAAAAGTTATATATTTTTTTCTTTGTATAAAAAATGGAAGTTAGTGAGGCCAGAAACTTAAGGAACACAACTCGTACGGAACAAGTGGGCAATACAGGTGATTCGTACACGAGTCCAGTTTGTCGCCCAAGCTTGTGTGAGAGCTACAAAAGACGAGCGCACGAATCACGTTCCGCACGTTTTGCTTGTATTACTTTTTAACACGCCATGTGCGAATGGTGTTTCTCACACACTTCGGGACGTCTCGTATAAGCTTCGTAAATATTTTGCTCACTATTAGTTAGAATGTAAAAATTTTGTTGTTTCAATCACGGATAACCAGCAGGAGAAAAGGTCGAACGCCAACGGGGCGTGGCGGCGTGTTGACAAAGTGTTATTTTTACTACGAAGTCTGAATGGATGTGTGGATGGATGAGGATGTTAGGCACAACACGAGTAGATTACAATCATTTGAACTTTAATTTGGTACACATGTGAGCCATAAGGTTTTTTAATGTCTATGAAAAGGTCTTTAATATATTTTAATTATGGGGTTACTTCACATAAATTACGTAGAGCGTTTTCAGCATTTTCTTAAAAATGGCTCCAATTTTGTTCTTTAAACTTTTCCTCGAATGGAAGGGCGGAGCGGAGCGGCAGAAGAGACCGGGGTGAAGTAGGAGTGGTACTGCGCATGTTTAATTTAAATTACGATACACTCGTAGATATAATATATTTCTTTCTCTACCCAATAATTGATTGTGATTAAAATAATTTCTTGGACGTCAGGTTACTTCCGTTAGTTTTCAATACGTGAATTCGCTTATTTACATTGGAAAGATCATTAAACAGAAGTTTCAAAGGTTTTGAAGGGGAACAATATTAAAATGAAACAATAGATCTGAAAACAGCTCAAAAATTATCAAAAACTAAAGAAGTTGAAGTTGTAAAATCATTTAATTTGTAAATTGTTTCTACTTGAATTTCAATTATTTATTTAAAATATTCGATTTAACTCAAACCGGTTAGCTTAGCTAAGATGGGCCCACGGGTTTACATCAGTAGCTTCCCTCAATCATGAAAAGAAAGCCGGAGATGAGCCATGGAATACCTGCAAAAGTCAATGGGGTGGGTCTTGAGCCGACAGTAAGTAAATTGGAGACTGTACAGGAAGGGACATGGGCCACTGTCCAGGGAAGCCGCGAAGTAGAGAGACTTGCGAGGTGTTGGGAAGAGGAGGACAGTCTGAAGTGACCTTGTGTGTTCATACGTGTGTGTGTGTGTGGGGGGGGGAGGTTGGTGACGTCCCCTACCTGCGGTGGGCTGGTCCGAGGGCGGGACGAACATGGTGGGCAGCGGCGGCAGGGGCGAGGGCGGCGCGGGGGTGGGGGCGACGTACACCGTCTGCGCGTTGGTCACCACCAGCAGTTTCTGGGGCTGCGATGTTGGGGCTGGGGCGGGCGCGGGCGCGGGCGCGAGTGTGGGGGCGGTGGCCAGGAGTCGCTGCGGCGGAGGTGTCGCCGCCTGCGACGGCAGCTCGCTCGTCGCCACCAGCAGCTGCTTGGGCGGCGGCGGCGGCGGCGGTGGGGGAGGCGGTGGGGGAGGCGGCGGTGGCGGTGGTGGCGGTGGTGGTGGTGGCGGCGGCGGTGGCGTCTGCGTGGTGGTGGTCGTGGTAGCGCTCGGCGCCGCTACAATGACGCGCGCAGGTCCGCGGGTGGGCGCGGGGGCGGGGGCCGCCGCAGTGGTGGGCCCGCGCGGCGGGATCGTCGCCTTCAGCGTCTGTGTCGTAGACGCAGAGCTGTTGGAAGCGCAAACGACGCCAAACTACGTATTGGACACATTTGATGTAATACCATTTCCTCGTATCGCTTTCACAACGGATAATATCTACTGCCCACTCCCATTGCGTTCTTAAATCTAACTAAAAACTCACAGTGGAATAATTCAAAATACAAATAGTAGCTGTTATGTTAATAAAAAACCGTAATGTTAATGTTTCAACGTTTCAACGTTTTTCTGATTATCTTTGACGTTGCTTGAATATTATATAAGTATAATCAATAGTATATACAACACAACTTCCATTTTTTTACTAAAATTATTATTTCCTAAAATGGATTTTAGACAATTTAATGGAATAACGTGCATATCACTATGAAATGCTACTATCGTCTACTACTGCATACCGACTACTGCATACCGACTACCACATACTGCATATCGACTACTCCATAAATATTCCGTAAACTGTTCTATAGAATCAGCACCTCCGCAATTTGGTAGAAGCGGAAATGAATGAACTCAGTTTGAATTTGTTTTAAAAAATAAGCATACCAAATAGGACTCCAAAGTTTTAAAGTAGAAATTTACCTGGGGCATATTAGCTCCCGAAGAGTCTCAATGTTGGCAATTGGTGTCGCCACGCACCTGCAAAGGAGAAACTAGAAGGAATTCTCTGGTTCCTTGAATCACCTTATAACCTCCAATGTTTCAGCTAATTTGGACATCCTTGTATTACTTCCAATATTTCAGACAATTTTAATTTTTTGTGACAAAAAATCTTTTTTTAATCAAAAGCACAACAAAATTGTATGTTTCGTGTGAGGGGAGGGGAAAAGCTAAATTGAGAGAGAGAATGCTCACAAGCAAAGCAAGGGACGATCTCCAAATTTCATAAAAGTTGCCATAAAAAACTTGCAATCATTGCACTCTAATTTCGTGTATTCTTGGGATAAAAACAAATATGTTTCAGAGTTGTAGTCCGATGTCAACGTTTGCATATGTACCTCATCGCCCCCGATACAGCACCATCTGCATTTTTAACATTTGTAGACTTCTTCTCTTGGCCAAAACCTTCGGCAAAGAAAAAAACATGTATCTATACGTTTAATTGGAACTTCTACAGAACAGTACACAATGAACGCTATAAAAAAAATCAATAACGTATACCCTCACAAATTATTCACGATGAAACAGATTTTAATTTTTATATTTCAATCACTCTCTGATATAATTTAATGCTGCTTTCTTATTGATAACTATATTTGTATGCGTATTTTACACAAACTTTTTCATGGCATGATCAAAGTATCCAACAATTTTGAGCCGATTGATACTCGACTTGTTTCCGGCTGAGCAGGACCTGCAGTCCTGCCTTTAGCACAATAGTAAACCGCTGGACATTGTGCTCGTGATATGACGTAAAAGAGACTGGGATCTCTCTTTATTTAATCGGAGTCCCTGAATCTTCCCGGTCATGGAAATGTGGAGCTAACTGAAGAGGAAACTAATATATTCATCATTTGCTTTCAATAATAGCTGCAGTTCTGTGTTGCTATTAGCAGTTGATGGAAATTAGTGCCTAAATAAATAATATAGTAATTTTGAGAGATAGTAAAAAAGTTGCGGAAGGTTATAGTTAATTTCTGAATCATTAAATAATAATAATAATAATAATAATAATAATAATAATAATAATAATAATAATAATAATAATAATAGAGCTTAATTAAAAATCAATAATTGTTCACACGATGCACCGCCTTCTCCCCGTTACGAGCATGAAGAATCGCGAATTCATTTACTAATAAATAGTAACAGCTGTGCAAGACGCTCACCGGGGACCCAGCCAGCCAGCGGCTGCAAGAGGGGCGTGGGGGCGTGGTCCTGCTGGTCCACGAGCTCCCACGGCCGCGCCAACCCCGCCCCCACCCCTGCCGCTGCCCCCACCGACGCCACTGGGCTCTGCTCGACCGCGGGCAGTTCCTGTAACGCATACCAGCAGCATACACTGCGCTTCAGCTTACATCATTGAGGAGCTCTACGTAAACATGACGTGTGTGTTTTACCTTTTCAAGTTTTAGTTTAAATCTGCAAATTTTATTTCAATTTCTTTGAATTTAATTCTTGATGAAATGATACAGGCTGTGCACTATGTATCTTTTCCTTTTATCTTTGACAGTGACCTATTATGCTCTGACATCGGACGGGACATATTTTTCCTTTCGGGACATATGGCTTCCTTTCGTTCAAGCCAGTTCAAAATGCAAGGCAATTTGTCATTACCATTTCATTGGATCCATTAGTGTTTTCAAACGTTTGTCAGAAGCAAACCTTCTTAGTCCAAAATCAACATCATCAGCTTCAACTACGAGAGAAGCAGCAAACACTCTATTACCAACATCATCAGAAGGAACTACGACTGATTCAAGCGAGGTGCAACCGATGAAGCGTAGATAGTCTCCCTAAATCCAGTAACTCCCAAAACGCTTCCTCAGATATGCAAGTAAGTGACCTGGTTCAGACAGTGAATATCAAAACAAGAAAAGAATCGCTTGTGAGAAAAGTAAAATTGTTTGTAATGTGTCGGCATCGCCTACGTATGATTAGCCGACCAGGTTGCTCAGGACATCAATTAATGTCACCGCAATGCCTCTGACGGGGCAGTTGTAGAGATCGAGTACAGATGATGGCAGGATTTTCGACTCTACCTACAAGGTCGAGTTCAGCCGCTATCAGGAGTATTCTTGCGGTCGGTCGCTCTGATCGATAGTTTTGTGTTTGTTTCCTATCCACACCAAGCAAATGCCGGAGCAGTACTCTTACAAACGATCCACGGACATCGCGCGATCTTTCCTTTCTTTCCATTGTCCTATTTTCAACCCTTTCAATACTTAATGCTTGCATGCACTACACAACTACACGGCCATCCAGTTAGAAGATTAGAGCTTCTCCTGACTGATGCGGTGCACAGCTGCTGGAGAATACCAGATTGGAGAAAAAACCCGAAAGCTGATGTATACGACGGCGCCCGATCTCGACATCCAGCAAGGGGAAAACAGTGTTACCGTCCGTGATAAAACATGCACTTCTCTTACGAGACTTATGACTAGGAAGCGAATTTTGATGGTCTAAAACACTGCGAAAAATGATCAATAAAAATGCTCTGAAATTTTTTTTAAAATCCTCTAAAAACAAAGAATAATGACGTAATTTTTTTTATCAAAACCACTTCAAATGAACAACTCATACAATTGGATGTTATTGATGTAATTGAGGCATCTTCCTTTCGTTCAAGTAAACTCAATGTGCAATTTTTTGGTTTGGGCTGTCCTTTACAGGAAAATCTGTCTTTATTTATCGCGAAATCGGCGGAACTGACAATGGCGCTGATAGGCGTCACACGAACAGTAGATTATATAATACTCGCGACGATTTACATTACAATATACTAGCGAAGAAATCTAAAAGGCTACTCAGGAATTCTGTGGAGAACGTTTGTTGCATTTTGTAAACATTTTGGAAGCAAGTACAACTGAAATGTCTTTCAAATCGATGAAATCAGCAAAAAAGCATTAAAAATGACAGAAAAAAGCAAAACAAAATGACTTATTAGTCGAAATCGAAGGAAAATGGAAAAAATGTAATATAAAAATGTGTAATTTCCTTTTTTCGTAGCATAAAATGCATTCTAAACTAATCGGCATTGTTCTAAAGTGAAAAGCAAAAAATATATTTCATTAAAATCCGCCCCATACTAATGACTAAACGAGAACGGAAACACGAACTAATCAATCTGTCAGGTAACAGTGGGAAGAAAGAAAAAAAAGTAGAGGTGCTACAGAATGGCACAAATAAATACAAATGGCACGAAAAAAATCGTATCAAATTTTTCTAATTTCTTTGGTGTGATCAGGCTTTAAGGTCTTGCTCCATTCTCTGGGCGGCTGCCATCTATAGTCGCCCAAAGTACTTTTTTTGGAGAATTTCTCAACTTTCTGCTTTCCTAGTAGCCAAAATTTATTGCTTATTTATCCTTGAAAATAGATTTTATTACATGGGAGTTTTTTTTTGTTTTTTTCTCCCTTTCAAAATTCAAAATTTATTGCTTATTTATCCTTGAAAATAGATTTTATTACATGGGAGTTTTTTTGTTTTTTTTCTTTCAAAATTCAAAACTTAAGTAGTATATGATTTAGTGTAGGGATCACAGAATTTTGAAAATGTGCACACAATTCACTTTTCCCCATAGCCCGTCATACGCAGTTTTTTAACTGTTTTTTGACGTAAAATAAATAAAATAAATAAAATAAATAAAATAAAAAAATAAAACAACTGCATCATTACTTCAATAATATTAAAGAAGAGGAAAATCTCGTCCTAAAGAGAAGTTTTCATTGAAAAATTCGTAGTCGTTTTTAAGAAAATGGTGATTAAGCATTACTGTAAATGCGGAATTCGAAGCTCTTTTTCACAGGAATCTATTGAGTTTTCGAAAAAGTTCATTTGAAGTCATTTAAAGCACATCCACTTACAAATATAATAATGCATACAAATTGATGGCAATATCTATATTAACGGTGTAAGAGGTACTTCAAAACACTTACATTTGTATAGTTTTGAAACAACTAAAGAATTTGAAAATATCCGGGGTGCTTCATGTAAAGTACCCCCAAATTTTAAATCATACTTTTCAAAAGCTCAAAGTTTCAACTAGAGTCGGATGCACAGGGACTTCTTCAATTTGGAAAAGATCGCACGTGTGGTTTAGGAGCTAGCAGTGTTCACAGACAGACGGGCGAATGCACGGACGTTTCGAAACAAAACAAAACTTTTTTGGTATCAGGGGACCCGAAAACGTGTATTCCCGTTGAAATCTCGAAAAAGATTTTCCGCAGCATTATATGACTTTCTCTCTACTACGTATATTACTCCGCATATACGTATGTATACGAGAAAGTAACTAGAGGTGCTACAGAATGGCACAGTCTTTCTCGTAGTAAAGTTTTTTTAATTTCCTTGGTGTGGACTGGTACTGTACGGTCTTGTCCGTCCTTCTTGCCTGCTTTCATCTATTTCGGCCCAACGAATTTTTTTTTTTAATTTTCGCAACTTTTCGATTTTCAAATAGTAGAACCTAAATTATATTTTAATTGTATTAAAGAAGGCTATAACGTCGTGCTAAATAGCAATTTTCTTTGAAAAATTTGAAGCGATTTTTAAGAAAATGGCGCAAGGATTCAGCATTATTGTAAATGCGAAATTCTTTTTGACAAGAATGTAATGAGTTTTTGAAGAACTTCATTTAGAGTCATTTGAAGTACTTCAACGAAAAATGCAATAATGTACACAAATAGATAGAAATGTGCATATTAATGGCGTGATATAATGGCGTGAATAGATATTTAAAAAAATTACATTTGTGTCATATTTAACAGTGCAATTAGCACTATCCATTAGAAATATTTGACGAAAACATTTGGAGCCATTTTTAGGAAAATAGCGTTTGAGCGTTTCTGAAAATGCGGAATACAGAGTTCATTTTTACAGAAAAGTGTTAAATTTTCGAGAAACTTTATTTAACACTAGCAGAACCCGGGAGACGTTGTCCTGCTCTCTCTTCCTTCACTCTCTTTTTCCATCTCTCCTTTTCCATCTCTCTATTTCCCTTTATCTCATTTCGCCTTCTTTCTCTTCCCCTTTCTTTATCTCATCCCTTCTTTCTCTTTTCCCTCCTCTCTCTTTCTTCTTTCTTCCTTTCCTCCTCTTGCTTTCCCCCAGTAATAATTTATCCCTTCTCTCTTATTTCCCCTTTCTCCCTTTTCCCCTTCTCTCCTTTCCTCTTCTCTCTCTTTCCCATTCTCTCTTTTCCCTCTCTTTTTCCACATTCTCCCTTCTCCTTATCTTTTTTCTTTTTCTTTTCCATCTCCCTTTTGCCGCCTATCTTTTCCTTCTCTTTCCTCTCTTTTACCTCTCTCTTTTTTGCTTTCTCTCTCTTTCCACTATCTTTATCCCTCTCTCTTTTACCCTACTCACTCTTTCCACGGACTCCTTTGGCCTTTTTTCCTTTTCTCTTTTTTATTGTCTTTTTCTTCTCTCTTTTCACTGTTTTCCTTCTCTCGTTTCCCCTACTCTCTCTTTTCACCTCTCCTTTTCCTCCCTATATTTTCCTCTTTTCCTCTCTCTTCATTTTTTCTTCTTTCTCTTCCCCCTCTCTTTTTTCCTTATCTTTTCCGTCTTTTTACATGTATCTTTTCCCCTCTTTTCCCTTACTTCTTCCATCCCTCTCTCTTTCTCCCTCTCTATTTCCCTCCCACCTCTCTTTCCATCTTGCATTGCTTGTTCCTCCTGGCCTCCTCGGCCTCGCCCCGCGTCACACGGAAACGCCCAGCAATAATGAAGCTGGCTTCCCATGATTGGGAATTGCATTTCACTGAAGCGCAATCTTGTCCTGCAGCGCCTTCTAGTGGAGTTATAAAAAATTAACAGCATAAAAACCTCCATAAAAACATATAGATGAGCCAACTTCCATGGAGATCGGTCACACGGCCATCCCTCTAAGCTTACTCTGTGATTTTACCGCACAGCTGCTGGCCTGTGGCGGAATATATCAGGAACCTGTCTCTTAGTGACAGGCGAAAAATAATGAGCGAGGTGCATCTACCAGCTTATTATTTAAATTATTTATTTTCCGCATTTGTGATGTATTAATCTTTACCAAACTTTGTAAGGACACTGTGTCAAATTCTGAAGAAGAGCCTCTAAATATTTCATATCTATTCATGCACTCATTTTTGTGGAATCGATGTCGATTACACGTCGTTGAATTCATTTTTATTAGTATAGATTATTTAACGCACATGTACTCATAAATCTAATAAAGTAAAGAAATAGCCTCTAGTGTAAATATTTCCGACGTGAGAGACAACTCAAAAAAATTTTTTTTTTGTAATTTAAAAAAAAAAGAATAGAGCAATATGGTATTGATGTCATCGGATAGGGTGCATTTCCCTATCTAATATTTAAAGGAAAAATTTCGAGCCGTTGATGAGAAAATCTTGTTTTTGTTATTTTTTAAAATTGCAAAATTGCAAAACCACTTACGGGGGGCCCCAAAACGTGTATTTCCGTTGAAATCTCGAAATCGATTTTCCGCAGCATTACATAACTTTCTCTATATTACTTATATTACTCCCGTATATACGTATTATACGAGAAAGTAACCAGAGTGCTACGGTAAGACACATTCTCGTAGCAATTTTTTCCAATTCCCTTGGTGTGGACTGGATTTAAGGTCTTGCTCCATTCTCTTGTCAGCTGCCATCTATCTTCGCCGAAAGTGTTTTTTTTTTTTTTTGAAGACGCTTTTAATATGGCAATTAAGAATTACTGTAAATGCGAAATTTTAAGCTCTACTTCCCAGCAATCTATTTTTTTCGAAAATTTCATTTGAAGTTATTTAAAACGCTTTCACTTACAAATGTACTAATGTATAAATCCATGGGAATGTGCATTTTAACGGCGTGAGAGATATTGCAGAAAATTATATTTGAGTAATTTTTGAAAAAAATAAGAATATGAAGCGAAAATGAACTTTACACATAATTAAACTGTGCGATTAGCACTATCCGTAGGAAAAATTTGAAGAAAAAATTTGGAGCCGTTTTTGAGAAAATAGCGTTTGAGAGTTTCTGGAAATTCGGAATTTTCAGAACATTTTTACAGAAAACTGTAGAGTTCTCGAGAAAATTTATTTGACAGTATTTAAAGCACATGTACTCTTAAATATAATAATGTGAAGAAAGTTCCTCTAATGTAATTTTTTTAAAAAACAAATGAATACAGCAATATGGCGTTTATGTCATCGGATAGGGGTGGTTCGGCACTAACCCTAGCAAAACTTTAAAGGAAAAATTTGCCGTTTTTGAGAAAACAGTTTTTTTGTAATTTTTTAAAATTGCAAGTATCACGCTCTATTGCACAAAAACTACTAAAATTTTCAAAAACGCGTACATGACCTTATTGAAAGAACTATTTCTTGGCAACAAATTTCACTTGAAGGAAAAATCTGTGTCTTCAATTTCGTAGTTGTAGGAAGACGCCGAATAAAATTCAAACATTTGCAATTTTCAAAAATTCAGAGTTAACAGTGAAAATAGGATCTACGCCATCTTTATGAGTGTATTTTACTCTAGTCTTTCAAGAAATTAAAAGAAAAAAATGGTAATTTCTTGCAATATAAGAGCAAAATAGTCTGTGCCATTCTGTAGCACATCTACTTTCTTTATATTTCTAGTTCAGATAGAGCAATCTGCGCTTACAAACGTGGCGAGTGTCCGCTTTCAATTCATTTTAATAATTTACAAGTAGAAATGAAACATCTCAATGTCAGATGTGAGTTTACATTATAACAGGAAGATGATTTCAGGAATCATCTTTCTGAGAAAAAAAGGAAGGTAATGCTCCGCTTCTAATATCTCCGGATGTATGCTGAATGTCAAACTCAGTACTACCCGATTCGCGAAAATCGAGCACTCCCAATCAAGGATGAGCTAATGTCTGTGGAGCAGAAGTAATTGCTACCACGTGCTTACGCTTGTTTCGATGAAATCGATGCACAATTCGACTGAAATATATGGGAAAATTTCTCGCATTCCATTCGTTAACTGTGTTGCCAACCCTTGGAAAACTGTTTTAACCCTAGTTAAATTATAATCTTAAATGACGCTCGAGATTCTTCCATTAGCATAATCTGTCTTCAAGGCAGATTGTTCTTGTAAAGTTTTCGAACCCTGCCTATGGATTATTCTTTCGTCCATTTCGATGTTATTGTTAAAGTTTTACGCCCAAATTGTTGAACGTGTTTTCCTGGCAGCGAACTGCGAACTGGAAGCTGAATAGCTGGATTCAAAAAAACTTTTCCGGCACCGGGAATTGAACCCGGGCCTCCCGGGTGAGAGCCGGGTATCCTAGCCACTAGACCATGCCGGACACATGACGGAGAAAGTTCTTATCTCTTAACCACAGTATTAATGATAGTACAAATATTTAATACGGAGGTACGTTTATTGAAAACAAAGCGTGTTAATTTGTTTCTTCATGTCCTTGGATCTTCAAAATAATTCATTCCTGCCAGGAAACTTTTTATTCAAACGTGCGAATTTCAAAATAATTTGCTTCCTTCGGAGCCTAATACTCTCTGTCAAGATCATAGGCTTCAGTGAATTGTTTGCGAACGTAAAGACGGAAGTTCCATATTATAAAATGGTAGTATAATCCATTTTCTATTTTTCAAATGTTTTTCAGCCCAACTATCGAGAGTATGTTCAGTATGTTCAGAGGTTCATTTATGTACTGTATAAGAAGCAGTTTTATATGGATTGCATTATTTTAATACAGAAATACTCACCCATATCTGAAGCAGAAATTTGGTTAAATTTCTAAAAAATGAACGTGGAAATTTTCTTGCTTGGTGTAGAATTCTGCGGCAAAATAGTGTCACAACGACGGCTCGTTGGTCTAGGGGTATGATTCTCGCTTAGGGTGCGAGAGGTCCCGGGTTCAAATCCCGGACGAGCCCATTTTTCTTCTGTTTTTTGGACGTCCTAACATCTAATTTGTGTCAAAAGCAGGAAATGCCCTTAGTATTTTAAAATTCTTGTTTTTCAATAGTGTGCTTTCCGGTGACCTCTTTTGTCTGTTTCTTATTCACTTGTCTCTGTCACTTGCAACATTTGGCTTTTCTACGGCATGACAGGCTAAACCTCAAGAAACCACCTTTTTACTTGATTAATGTACTGATTTTTTGAGGAGCGATAAAATGGAGCTTTCACATATTGTGAAAACAAGAATGACTATTTCATAATTTTATTGCGAAGATCTGAATCTTAAAGAATCAATTTCTAACTGCTTGTATTTGCGGGAAACCGGTGAAAAATCTTTTGCAATTTTCAAAAATTTAGAGAATTTTGCGAAAATCGCTCTTGAGGCTTAGCCTGCGATGCCGTAGAAAAAGCAAATGTTCAATGTGTTGGCACAAAAAGCATAGACAAAAAAGAGAACACCGGGAAAGCACACTATTGAAAAACAAGAATTCTAAAATACTCAGAGTTTTTCTTGCTTTTGACAAAAATTAGATTTTAGGACGTTAAAAAACAGAAGAAAAATGGGCTCGTCCGGGATTTGAACCCGGGACCTCTCGCACCCTAAGCGAGAATCATACCCCTAGACCAACGAGCCACCATTTCAACGCCATTTTGCCGCAGCATTCTACAGCAAGCGAAAAGACTCCCGTGTTAATTTTTTGATATTTAACTGAATCTCTGCTTCAGATATCGGTGAGCATTACAGTATTAAAATAATTCAACGCATATAAAATTGCTTCATCTCAAAATCCCAGAGCCAATCGGCAGGCATCATATACAATTGCCAGCAACTGTCAGACAGCAAAAGTAACTTTAGTGTAAACTCTGAAGTGATAAGATTTGTCTGGTAAAAAATCATGTCAAGAACTAATAAATTATTTATTAACTTGATTATCGATTATAATGTAAATAATAATTCGATTACTGATTTTCTTTAATTTATTATTATTGGACAAATGAATCTGTAAAAATGAATGTACAAAGAAGGAGAAGATTGTTCCAATTCCCAGCAAAAGATCAACACAATGAAATACCATAGGGAATGAACGTCACTTTCACCTCCTCCGTATGAAGAAGGCGATGGTACGCAAGTCATCATCCATCAACATAGCGTTTTCACAACTTCCAATACTACATAGCGTTTTCGCTACTTTCAATAGTTCATGTGTCGCCAGAAAAAGTGCACCTCTGTATAGATATTATTTTGGAAAATAAAACTGCTTCTTATACGATTTTAAATACAGTACATAAATGAACCTCTGAACATACTCTTGATAGTTGGGTTGAAAAAACATTTGAAAAATAGAAAATGGATTATACTACCATTTTATAATATGGAACTTCCGTCTTTACGTTCGCAAACAATTCACTGAAGCCTATGATCTTGACAGAGAGTATTAGGCTCCGAAGGAAGCAAATTATTTTGAAATTCGCACGTTTGAATAAAAAGTTTCCTGGCAGGAATGAATTATTTTGAAGATCCAAGGACATGAAGAAACAAATTAACACGCTTTGTTTTCAATAAACGTACCTCCGTATTAAATATTTGTACTATCATTAATACTGTGGTTAAGAGATAAGAACTTTCTCCGTCATGTGTCCGGCATGGTCTAGTGGCTAGGATACCCGGCTCTCACCCGGGAGGCCCGGGTTCAATTCCCGGTGCCGGAAAAGTTTTTTTGAATCCAGCTATTCAGCTTCCAGTTCGCAGTTCGCTGCCAGGAAAACACGTTCAACAATTTGGGCGTAAAACTTTAACAATAACATCGAAATGGACGAAAGAATAATCCATAGGCAGCGTTCGAAAACTTTACAAGAACAATCTGCCTTGAAGACAGATTATGCTAATGGAAGAATCTCGAGCGTCATTTAAGATTATAATTTAACTAGAGTTAAAACAGTTTTCCAAGTGTTGGCAACACAGTTAACGAATGGAATGCGAGAAATTTTCCCATATATTTCAGTCGAATTGTGTATCGATTTCATCGAAACAAGCGTAAGCACGTGGTGGCAATTACTTCTGCTCCACAGACATTAGCTCATCCTTGATTGGGAGTGCTCGATTTTCGCGAATCGGGTAGTACTGAGTTTGACATTCAGCATACATCCGGAGATATTAGAAGCGGAGCATTACCTTCCTTTTTTTCTCAGAAAGATGATTCCTGAAATCATCTTCCTGTTATAATGTAAACACATCTGACATTGAGATGTTTCATTTCTACTTGTAAATTATTAAAATGAATTGAAAGCGGACACTTGCCACATTTGTAAACCTAGATTGTTCTATCTGAAGTAAAAATATTAAGAAAAAAATTGGAACAGCGTCATATAAAACACACCGTAAAATTAAACAAATACTTTCAAATTCACAGGCCGTCCAGTTGAGCCAGATCGATCGCAGTATGACAATTTGGAAAAAGGGAAACAATAACAAACAATCAAAACTGACTGATGTTCAGGTGTTCGTGTTGATAACAAGAGACAAAGATAATGACTGTCGGATGGACAGAAGAAACACCTTTTCTGCGAAAAACATTTCTCGGCGTGTTTAAGGGACCTTTCAAACGCGTTTTCTTATCAACATCACGATATAAAAGTTTTTATTTTTTCTTTCTTTGCACTATTATCTCACATATTCTATATCCCCTCCTTAGAAAAATGTGTCTTTTTGAAGTTTTTGTACACTATTCTCTCTGCCTCAGTTTGTGATGAATTATGATTTTCACCCAACGTCTCAGTTGTGATAAATGTAAAATTACGGGGGCTAGTGGCGGTTCCTGAAATTATTTCATATAGGAGCAATTTCAAAATATCCCTGTAAATATGTTTTAAATAGTATTTTATTAAATTGTTAGCGTAATAGAAGTAAGATCAATCATATTGACACTGAGAATACAGCTTTGGGTACGATGAGATCTATGTTATTTATTTTTCACATTTGAGTAAAATTACAAGGTTACGAAAAGTTTTGTCTTGCGGAAGGTGCCCCTGTGGCACCCCCTCGGATCCGTCACTGATAAGCGCCTTTTGCGTTTTAGTGTCGTGGGACTTTTAACTACCCTGGTAGTTTATCTTTTGCACGTGTTACTTTTTGTGCGTTCAAAATGTAACTTTTTTTAAAATTTGGTCCGCCTTCGTAATGACGTAACGCGTCTCATAACCCCCATTAGGCGTTGAGCACTTATTGAAAGTTATCCTTCGTTACTTTTTATAGTCATTATCAGTGGGGAAAATCCTTCATCACATAGTCCGTTAGTCGTCAAGACGACCGCCAAGCAGCATCTTCGCGTCTCTCTCTTGCGCGCTCCTACCTCACTACCCAGCGGCCAGAAATGTGAAGGTGTTGGGATAGGGGTAGGCTTTAGAACACTTCACAGAGGTTGTACTAGCCCTTATGAAGCAGCTAAACTCTTTTTTATACAAATTTTACATGAGATTGTCTGGGAATCGAACCCGGACCTCCTTGGTGAAAGGCGAGCGACTTCGCTCGTGAGAACGTTTGACCACCATGAATTTGTCACACGGTTGAAAGAATAAAACGTATACATCAAAGGTAAAACATCTAATTCTGCTAGGTATTCATTCAATTGCTTCTTACTCATCGCTCGTTCTTTCGGCACTTTTGCATTTACGGAAAGCTAAGCCACTATACAGGTCACGAATATCCAGAATCTCATACGAGCCAAATGCTGCGATGTCCAGAAAGGTCTCGATTCAAAAAGTGAGTGACTTAGTTCACTCGAGGCTTTTCTAGACATCGTGGCATCTCGCACATCTGGGATTCAGCATATTTCCATAATTGCTATCCCTGGACGTGAACTCACTCGAATTTCGAGAATAAGGCCCACAGTGACGCTGTGGGATACCGGCCAATGGCGCTCTTCTCGGGGAAGCTCTCCATAACCCGGCCGTGCTCAATTCCAAGAATAAGCCCCACATTGCATCTGCACGAGAAGGATGCTGTGTTTAGTTTGGACTTCAGGGGGCAGATTAAACATCTCGACTTATCATCTAGAGCAGGGCCCGCGGTGCATTTATTGTGACTCAAGAAAGGCAAGTGAAAATCCTGTGCATCCATGACGGTTGAGAACATTGTGTGTCTAGCGCGCGCGCTCTGCCGGAGTCAATTAGTGTAAAAATAGGTTCAGTTATATTGAAGGATCTTTTCCAGTAAATTCAGATATTCAAAATCATCTCAATGTGTTTCACTGCGGTATGGATGGCACGCGACCAAATATCACGCATTCACGCATTATACCATTGCCACTCCCCCTACCGCGTTTCAGAGCAGGTGGGCAATGGGCCGAGATGAGCAATACGGGGATGTCAGGTGTGGATCGCCCGAGTAATGAAAACCACATTGAAGGTTTTACCTGTGGCCCTAGAGACTTTGAAAGTTGGACACCCCTCATTTAAAGTATACTCCACGAATGAATCATCTCATAGTTTGGAAATCGCGAGAATACATAATGGAGCACTAATTAAAAAATAATAATCCAGAACAGCTTCGAAAGTAGATAATTTTCACAAAAAAATAAGAATATTTACTTAAATATCAAACTCTTTAAAAATATGTTTTAGATGAAATAAAACTCCATATTTTGGGGTTCAGGATAACGCAAAATCAAAACCTTATATTCAAGTCTTGTGAATCTAAAATGGACGATTTAAAATATGTGTTTGCTGAAAAATCCGTTCCCTATATAGTTATCCATTGTATTCTCCCAATCGAAGTTTACCTCTCAACTGAAGTTTCTCCAAGAATTTATGAACTCTTCTATTCGTACTGTAAAACGAGTGGCTTCGTTAGCAAACATCGACGATCAAAATTATAACGATTTTAATAATACATTGATTCATCCAGCTTTAAACATCATCGATCAAAAACCAGCGTTAAACATCCATGTTTTGAAGTTAGTTTAGCAACAACTACCATTACAATCGTACACAACAAAATTTAATTTGACCGTAATCGTGATATTAATTTATAATTCAAATTTATCTGAAAACAAAGTTTAAAAACATATCTCCGTGCACGAAATACGCGGAAATACGTAAGAAATATATCAGAGCATCAAGATCATATCGGGCGAAAGATAGTCTCCTCAACTAAGGTAGTATAACGCGTGTGGTTTGAACATATAAACAGACTGAGGTACCATTAGTTATTGTTTTATATTTTCACTTCTACAAAATTGTAATTATGGGAATTTTTCATTCATCAACAAAATAACCGAAACGTAAAAAAGAGCACATCATCGATGTTAAAATAACATCAATATTTTTATAGAAACATCGATGTTTGAAAATTTTGGCATCAATATCGAATCCCTACGTTGCTCCTGTTGGGTGCTGCTTCAGAGCTGCGCTTCTGCGCTGAGGAGCCATTCAGATGGACGCTGCTTTCGGGAGGCTCTACATCCTTGCCTCAGATACCGGTAATAATTGTGTGAATAGGAGAAAAAGTTTTATTAAAACTTCTTTCTCAGGTGGTAAGATTGTAACAAGTGGGAAAGAACATAAACAGCGTGGTTCCATGGTGTAATGGTTAGCACTCTGGACTCTGAATCCAGCGATCCGAGTTCAAATCTCGGTGGGACCTGCAATGGTTTGCACACGTATTTTTTTGGACGCGAAAACTCCTCAGTAGGTTCTACAATCTGGTTAGTACGCAAAGGTACTATACTACTTTGCAAAGGTAGTATTCGTATTATTGGTACAAAAAGTAGCATTCATTGTTTTTACGCTTTTAGATACAAGATTATTCTTTTCTCGACCATTCCGATCGGAAATGTACAATCATATTTGCCTAACATTAAAGTATTAGATAAGCCAATCGACTGAAAATTCTTGTAACACAAGATAAATTATTAATGAAATATAATACGTACTATCTAGCAACGAGGGTTCGTCTTCAAATCTTGTTCTATTAGTATTTAAATCAAATCTTATTATTGTTTAATCTTAATCATAATTTACCTCAGAAACAACAAAGCTGTAGTCATTGTTAGTTTATTTTTAGAAAATAATTGTGAAAATGACACTTCACAGGAATTGCTCGAAACTTCTAACGCTGCAGAATCTAATTTATTTATTTATTTTAATATATATTTTTATTTGCAATCTGTTTCAATAGAACAATGTGTCATTTGTATCCCGAAAAAAATTCCGGGTATCTATGAGTAATTTATAACCAGAAAAATCCAAAGACATTTACAAAACGTTGTTGACAAATTAGTTGACATATTGGCGTATATTTGAACTTTTAAGATCACTGAAAATGTTTTAGATCTGTTTTAACAAAAAGCAAATGCATCACTAACTTCATCATAAATGTCCATTACTATAACTCCAAGAAACATGAATTACTTTCTTAATATTTGTAATAACAAAATAAAATTACGAATTTTGTCGTGAGTGATTTTAATAAACTTCAATAGATGAGTATTCTGTTACGAGTTTCGTCATAATACACTGTTACTGTATTTTTATAGTATTAATCTCATAGAAGTAGGTACCGACTAATTATGTGTTAATAGTTAATTATATGTTAATAATTATTGGGAAGCGTTAAATAATAAAATTGTTGTATTAGTGAAGTTGTTTTGTTAAGTGCTATATTTTCTTACATCTGTCTACCCTTCACCGTGCGTAATAGACATTTATGATAAGAGTGGTAAAAGTAACATATTTTGCTAGTAGAGATGTTGCGACATGAGGCCGATAGACCGAGTGGCTCAATCCTACGAGTAAAATAAAATGACTATAACCACGCGAGTCATACACCATTACTTATTTTCTTATATTCACTTTATTTCACCATTTTCTTATTTTAATTTAAATATAAAGATCTCTTAATAATATATAAAGGTCAGTAGTAGCTGAAGCGATCAGACTATAGTACTTTGTTGTCTTTGTTGAATTCACAGATTTATCTGCTTAGCCTCACTTTTGTGCTAGTGCTGTTATAGTGCTAAAAGTGAGCATCGTCTCACTTTTAGCAATAATGCTACAAATTGATGTTTTAGCGCGCTATGCATGTTCTGGAAGAACCGCTATTACTAGTGGCTGTCTAAAAAAGGCTTTTTCACAATGTGACGTGATATCATTGGGAAAAGTCTTTTCTGGGTGATAATGTTACTATTTTCAGATTTTTTAAGAAAAGATTAACTTCGTGTACGGGTAACAATGCGTAAAACCCCACATTATTTTTGTACTATCATAGAATAAGTAACGTTCTGTTGACATGCAGCTTGTTGGCAATGTTTCTTTTAATGTTACCATCTCTTTACAGTCGGTGATACGCGATTTCAAGTTTTCGTAGTGTTGTTTTAAGCAGAACAAATTTCATTGATCATCGACTTCTCGACCAAAGGTTTTCTTTTTACAAAAACTCACAGGTCCCACCGAGATTTGAACTCGGATCGCTGGATTCAAAGTCCAAAGTGCTAACCATTACACCATGGGACCTTGTTATGTACTCCATTCCGGTCTGAGTGTCCAGTTTTCCTCTACTCGGTAGCAGCTACCTGACGAAACATCGTGTGACTCATCTGGCGATGGCGGCGACTTGAGATAAAAGATTACATATTTCTGGAGTTGTTTAAGGAACCTAGGGTAGGAGTTGTACAAATATTTTGATTCTATAAACAAAGCGGATATATCAAGATATTCTCAATAAGTTATAGGTGTATTTATCTCACATATTTTAGTGCAAGTGCGTATTTCAATAAAGTGTATCTATTTTTAAATTCTTCTCTAGAGCAGCGGAAATCGTAACAAAGTAGACAAAGTTAGGAACGCTCTTTATTTAATGGAATTATGCTGAGTTTCTTACTAACTACACACCACATCCTGAGACCGGATCTAGTTTTGCTCCTAGATAGTAAATGTTGCTTAATTGATCGCCTCCTGACGTCACAAGTTGCAATTAATTTTGCGGCAAAGATAAATAAATGAATTTATTCCATAAATCCTATTCGGTGTGGAACCCACTATACAAAAACTGAAACTCGGTCCATAATAAATATTGCAAGAACTGATGTGCAGAAAAGATATTCGAAAAAGCATCAGGAACTATGGTACTGCAGAATGGCATAAACTTTCTCGTAGCAATTTTTTCTAATTTCCTTGGTGTGGACTGGATTTAAGGTCTTGCTCCATTCTCTAATCAGCTGCCATCTATGGTCGCCGAAAGTTTTTTCAAAAATATTTTCTCAACTTTTCGGTTTCTTAATAGTATAACCGAAATATTACTTTAAGAATATTAAAGAACAGTAAAACATCGTCCTAAATAGAAAATTTTATTAAAAATTTTGAAACCGTTTTTAAGAAAATGGCGATTAAGCATTACCGTAAATGCGAACTTTGAAACTCTTTTCACAGGAATCTACTGAGTTTTCAAAAAACTTCATTTGAAGTCCTTTGAAGCACTTCCACTCACAAATGTAGCAGTGTATAAAAATTGGTGGAAATGAACACATAAACGTCGTGAAAGATATTTAAAAAAATACATTTGTGTATTTTTTTAAAACAAAAGAATACACGAAAATGAACTATACATCATTTTAAACAATGCAATTAGCACTATTCGTTGAAAAAGTTTTGAAGAAAAAATTTGGAGACATTTTTGAGAAAATGGCGTTTGAGCGTTTCTGAAAATGCAGAATTTTGAGTTCATTTTTACAGAAAACTGTTGAGTTAACGAGAAACTTTTTTTTGTTATTTAAGGTCGCATCAATATCTAGGTTATTAGCGACCACCATTAGAGTTAACGTTATGGTAACTGTGAACATGAAATGATATGATGATGATAAGGGGTGAAAGGATGAACACAAATTCAACCATGCCCGAGGCGGGACTCGAACCCGACCAGCCCGGTCGCGACCCTTCGGTCCGAGATCACTACAACACTACTGCCTTAACGATCTCGGCCAACGGGCCGGCAGACGAGAAGCTTTATTTCACATTATTTAAAGCCCATGTACTCATAAATCTAATATTGTGAAGAAATTGCCTCTAATTCCTACTATGTCAAAATTGAAGATAGAGATTTTTCCTTCCAGTAAATGTTTTTCTCCATAGTTAGGACTTCCATGAAGATCATGAACATTTTTTTTTAATTTAAGAAGTTTAAGGAGAATATTGCGTGCAATATTTGCAAAATTAAAAAATAACAAAAACAACATTTTTTCCAAAACTGCTCCAATTTTTTCCTTAAACTTTTGCAAGACATAGTGCTAAATGTACTCTATAAGATGACATAAACACCATGTTGCTCTATTCTTTTGTTTTTTCAAAAACTACAAAATATTTAATTTTTGACTTGTCTCTCATGTCGTTTATATTTACATTAGTGGAGATTAACATAGATTATTGTATTTGTGAGTTCATGTGCTTTACATGATGTCTGATAAATTTTCTCGAAAACTCAAAAGTTTTCTGTGAAAATGAGCTGAAAATTCAGCATGTTTTGAAATGCACCAACGCCATTTTCTCCAAAACATCTCCAAATATTTTCTTCACACTTTTTGTACAAATAGTGCAAAATGCACTGTATAAGATGACATAAAGACATTTTGATGTATTCTTTTTTTTTTTCAATAATTACACAATGGTTTTTGAAAACTGAAAAGTTTTCTGTGAAAATGAGCTACAAATTTCGCATTTGCAGTAACGCTTAAACGATATTGTCTTAAATACGGCTCAAGTTTTCAATTAAAATTTCCGTATAGAACGAAATTTTACTCCTCTTTAATATTCTTAAAATAATATTTCAATTATACCATTAGAAAACCGAAAAATGGAGAATTTGTTTAAAAAATTGACTTTGGGCAGCCATAGACCGCAGCTGGCAAGAGAATGGGGCAAGTCCATAAAGCTAGTCCCGACCAAAGAAATTAGAAAACTAACAAGTACGAGAAAGTCCGTTTCATTCTATAGCACCGCTAGTCACTTTCTCATATAATACTACATGGTGAATATGTGTGAAAATATTACAGAAGTAAGTGCAGTTTTGCGACAGAAAAACTCCTTTTGACAGAAAACATTGCCGAATTTTTAGGTTTCTATGCCAAACATTGCCCACACAAGCCATTTGCTCGCCTGGGAAGCGAGGCACGGGCGATTTCCCTTGACTGCGTTCTTATTTCCCCTCCTAATCCAGAAAGGGTGTACGCGGCAAACGGAAGCGGGAATGTAGCGCAAAGAAGCGCTCGAATTATAACAAAGAATGGTGAATTCTTACGAAAATATATTTCCCCGATGTTTTGTATCAAACAATCAAAATTTGAATTATGTTTATTCTCTTTCACAATTCTGCCTTTTTTTCCATTGGGCAGGAATATGTTTGAATGACGAATTCTTGGCTTGATGAAATGATTCGCCTATATATTGTATATAGGAATAATGTGAAATAAATTAACAAGTAGTTTTACAGACGGAAGTACCATAACTTTCAAGGTTATTTGCAGTGGCCGATCGTGACATTTTTTCCTGGTGGGGCCAGGTACATAAGCACGAATATCATCTCAGAATCAATAACTTATTTAATTAAAGAATTGTCATTTAATCATTCATATAATTAATATTAATTATTAATTAATTAAATCTTTAAATCTATAAACTTTCATCAAAATCAGAAGTAGGATTTTGTTATTAAGACTTTTAATCAAATAGTGTTATGTCAACAGAAACAAAATATTTTTGTAAAAATGATGTTAATGCCATAGCTTATCTTTCGGAATACTGAGAGTTCTTTTCTTCTTTCCATCAATTTGTGTAAATGAAAAGTCACTCGGTTGATGTGCTAACCGTTTAATATCAATTTTTTCTTCAAGTCTCAGTGAAGAAAACGGGAAGAGGCGTAATGAATCCACCGTGTTCATCCTACAGCGCGCAGAACTTTCACGTTTACTTGGAAACAGCGCGGCCAGACTGCCGTTCTCTGAGAAGGGCCTGCTGGTGCGGGCCCCTAGGAGTGGTCGCGCCCTGTACGAAAGGGCGCTGACCTTGTAAAGGGAGTGGAGATATACCTGTAGCTTTGGGGCCCCACGCAGGTCGGGCCCCGTGAGCACTACTAACGCTATCTTTGAGTGTGGCAAGTAACTATGACCCCCCAATTCTTGTTATTGGTACTTGGAATGAGTTCTGGGGACGAATTGTCGATCTTCACGAATAAACAATTCCAATAAAGTACTGCAATTATCACAAAGAGATTACTGTAAAGATAAACATTTTTGTGTATTTATTAAATACTGGTGGGGCCCGGCTCCTGAGGCCCCTTAGGACGAGCCGCCCCTGGTTATTTGTTCTTAACATGAACATAGAAGATATAGAAGTAGCATCTATTGCAAGCCTTTCTTAAGTAAACGCCTTTACAAAATTAAGATCCTTTCGATCAAAATATTAAATTTCGTTCGCGATTGATAAGCTCAATTATTACTGACGTATTTCATATATAATGATAATTTCTTTGTTTTAGTAAAGGGAATGAGAATTAATATCCTAATTTTGTGACAATATACATCAAATGACTTCTCCAAAAAATCTGTCGTGGTCCAAATACTCAGTAAGTATAGCGTCACCACGAGAAATTTCCGCAAACATTTCTTTCAAATCCCTGCCTGTTTCTCTGGATGCAGTGCCCGCAAATCCTTGGTACAAAAGCTTTTTCAAGTTTTTTTGTATACAAGTACTAGTTACCTTTCTCGCGACCTCGATATGACAGTTATAATATTTTGTTGTAGGAGGAAGAGAGTCTAACCTTGTTTGCGCTCACAGATTTCATCTTTCTACCTCACTTCAAGCGACCTCGCACTCCGGCTGATCCCCACGTGGACCCAGCCGGCACAGTGCAATTGACAATTACGCTCAATTATACTTATTTAACAACCTAAAATTAACTCAATAAACGCATTTATACCCGAATTAACTTAATTTGTGTCTGGTTTATCATGATAGTTGTACATTTTGGTATGCAATAGCAAGTGTACATTTCCCTTTTGAAATTTTAATGGCAAATTAGATAGGGTTAAAAGGTCAGTGAATTCTTACAATATTTTTAGATCTATTTCAATAGAGAATAAATGATGAATCATCAAAGTAGAAGGAACTCATGAATGCGAAGACGTTAAAATTTTATGAATTAAAAAGCAAATTTACAGTTTACACAGGCGAGTGAAGTCGAGAAATGTGTGAATTCGATCATTTTCTGATTATATTAATTGATTGCCCAATATATTCATTTCATTGTGGAATACGAACATAATGTTTTTTTCTACCAGACATATTAAAGATTTAATTGGTTATGCTGCCATCAAAAACAAATGCGTGACCAACTTGAACATTTGAGGTGCGCTATGTCACCAGCGAAAGACACTCTCTTTCCGCTTTCCGAAAACCGTTCTTTATTTTCATTTATTTTATGTCAAAATCAGTTAAAAACTGTATGTGACGTGCTGCTGGGAGAATGTATTCTCTGCACGTTTTCTTAATTCTGGAATCCCTATCCTAAACCATATAAAAGTTGAATTCTGAATACAGAAAAAAATTAGTGTTTTTTGGCAATAATTGTCAATAAAACATTCGCTCCGACGTAATAAAATGTATTTACAAAGGTAAATCAGCTATACATTTGGTTCTTATACCTCATCATGTCCTTCGTGAAGAAATATACAGTGTGTAACAACCTTGTTTGTACACTTACTTTTCGTAAATAAAAAAAGAAATATTTAAACTATTTTATATTTGTCTTATCTTCATTTTTTGTCTTCTTTGTATAACTTTGGGGAAACAAAAACTACCAACAAACACTTAATGTGCTTTCAAATAAAAATACAAATTAGTAATTTAACATAAATCTGGCTATTACCGTGCAACAGTCTTATTTGTACACTATCGAAAAATTAAAGAATATATTCCAGAATTCACAAGAAAAAATATTTAATACCATGACGCATAGCCTTTATCTTTGGGAACTGCTTTGCATCGTCTCTGCATTTAATGCACCTCATATCACCAGTGTTTTCCCATTCTTCTGCCAAAACACGATTAATTGTTCCAGTGACTGAGATTTTCTTGAATGTACCCTTTTCTTCAAATCAACCCATACATGTTCGATCAGGTTCAGATCAGGAGATTGATGGGGAGTTCGCAATTGTTTGGACACGTTCCTTATAAGCCACTGTTGCAGATATCAGCAGTGTGCTTGAGGTCATTATGGTGTTGAAAAATGTATCTTGGCCCTAATTGCATTTTTTTCTGCACTCTACTTAAGCTTTTTCTTCAAAACATTTAAGTATCCCCATTTGTTCATAATGCCATCGATGATCTACGTAGTTCCAACCCCATTAGACTACATGCATCCCCAAAACATTACAGAACTTTCTCCTTGTTTCACAGTAGGCAGAGTATTGCAAGTTTCGTTGGCCATATTTACCTTTCTCCATACCGTTCGGTATTCATAAAGAGTTATTATATCATTCGGTATCCATAGCCATAAAGCGTTATTTGCGTTTCATTCGACAGAATAACACGATTCCTGGGCATTATATCTTTATTTTAGGGCTCTCTACAGAATTTAATTCTGGCAAGTCGATTTTTTCTACTTATGAATGGCCTCTTTCGTGCTCTTCTGCCATGATACCCGTACTTCCACAGTACTCTGCGAATTGTCTGGTTTGACAGTTTATTTTGTTTGATTTGTACCATTATTTTGCGGATGTTGAGAGCATTAGTTGGGATTTTACTCACCTGTTCAATTATGAAATGTTCTTCCCTGTCATTGAGCTTCTTTTTCTTGATAGGTTCTTCGTTGAACCGTTGTATCTAAACTTATTTAACACGTTTTTGACTGTTGAATAAGGTTTGTTTACTCTGCTTCCAATTTTCTGTAGAGAATAGCCTTGTAAACCAAGAGTTACGATGATTTCATTTACGTCACTACTAAGTTCTTTCCTCTTTTCCATCATGAAACACACTAATCTGCAAACAAAATATAGCTGATAAACGGCCACGATGAAGGACGTCAGTTAAAAGTTAGCTAAAAAAGTGACTGAATGCAAGAACTGACAAAAAATTGGTATGGCCAGGTAAAACAAATTAATAAAAGAATATCATCGCTTCTATTGCAATAGCAATCTGAACCTCAGGGATCAAACGGCTTGCAAAGTAAATTAATACCAAGCTCAATTAAAATTAATAGAATTTGGTTTTGACCGTGATAATGATAAATTCAAATTGAAACGACTTTTCCCACAGGCGGAGAAATTGGCGTAATTGGGTCACAACAACGCACATTACCATCACACTGTACACACATATTGTTTGTCTTTATTACGAAAAAGGGAAGAATTGCGAGAATATTTGCTTCCACTAAGAATTTCTATCGAATAAATCACATGAAATGCATGTACTGATAAGATAATATTCAAATTAACCTCGTACTAGCGAAAAGTGGCTGATATCTTCTCGAAATTACCCGCAATTGATATCGATATTCCTGACGATTGCTATAACGCTACCAACCAACTTTGGAACGGTTGCTAACAGTGCCAAAACTCCCTTATAAAGCTGGAGGATCCCACAAAGCAGGTCGTGACGTTGTCTTCGTACTCACCCACTGCAGGGAGGTTAGCGGCTGCTGTGGCTGTTGCGGCGGGGGCCAGGTGACGGCCCCGTGCGTAGAGCCAGGCGGCGCGAAGGTCTGGGGCAGCAGCTCAGCCAGCGGCGGCGGCGGCGGCGGTGGTGGTGGTGGTGGTGGTGGTGGTGGCGGCGGCGGCGGCGGCGAAGGCCCCAGTGGCCCCGCCAACGGCTCGAGCGCCGCTTCTGAAACCTGTATATGTTGTGACATTAGGTTTCAAATTGGATCGATTCCAATAACAGACTAAGGTAGAGATTTTCAAACTTTTAGCCTGCCCCCCCCCCCGACTCCCCTCCCTGCGCCTGGGTGAACCATAAATTCTTGCTTCTTTATAATGTACTTGTATGTACTTTTATCTTTGTTACAAAAACTTTTGCATTTTTTATAAAAAGCAAGTTCAATAAATTTGATTAGGGACAAATTATCATAGGTAATACCAGGAATGCTTTGGAAATTATCGATAAATCCCCGACTCGCGACGCCAGGAGAGGATTTATCTGAGAATTTCCAAAGCACGAGTGCTATTTAATAGGACCATTCGAAGAATGAAATTACGTCCAACACAGTTCCAAAGTGACCAAATAATGAAAATAACTGAAAGGATGTTAAAATCAAAGATGTTATGTTAAAGTATATACGCAGTTTATTGCACATCGACACAGCGATTCCTAAATGCCACCTCCGAAGATAGATAAATCGCAACTTATTATTGGCCAGTAGGGAGTACTGGTAAGAAAAATCGGCTAGAAAAAGCGATAAATTTTTTGAGAATCGCCTCCCTGGATGGAGTATTTTGCATAAAAAGTTAAACAGTAGAATAATGGATCACGGGATCGGTCAATTAATGGATTACACTAGTTTGCCAACGTTTCGGAATATTTAATTCCTTCATCAGGGCTTACTAATACATATAATGGTCAAATGGTCGTGATTTCTACAATGGTCAAAAAGTTAAACACTATAGGTTTTAATTTCACGAGTGGAATAGTCATATGAAGCTCACTTAATAAGTACATTTCAAAAAAATAAAATAAATAAATAAATAAATAAATAAATAAATAAATAAATAAATAAATAAAAATAAACAACACATGTCTTGTTTTTTAATTAAATTAACGGAGGAACTTATTGAACATAGAAATTAAAATCTTGTTTTACAATAGTACTTATTTTTCTATCAATTATGAAAAAACATTGCAGATTTGTCCTTAATTCAATAAACGTAAAATTAAGAAAGGGTACCTCCGGATAAGATGGTAAAAAGTTCCCCTCAACCAAATGACGTTATGAGTGGTAACATTATAATTCTAACATAAAAATAATATTTTTTGAAAAGTTTCTTAGCGCCCGTCCCACCCCCCACATCCCTCTACAGCCAAAAACGTGTTTTTTTTATGTTCTCGGAGTACTTAGATTCGCAGAAAATGTCAACGTCTTAAGAGAGGTAGACAGTATAGGAATTGAGAAAGATTTTAAAATGACATCCATTTAGCTTTGAATTGTATTAGCAGGTGAACAGGCTGACATGCTTATACATAGGTGTTTTAAAGTGCAATTACACAACAGAACAGCGCTACTGGTCTTGGGTAGTTAAACCGTTACTAGAACGCGTAGGTCTGGGAGACATCTCTGTGGAGATGGGGATAGGGGCACACGCGAGATGGACGGTTAATTTCTGATAAACGTTTGGATATAAAAATGCAACATATCCTGGCATCAAAGGCCTTGAAACGCTCGCTGCACTACACTTGATCGGTATGGAGTTGTGAAAGTTTCATTCACACCCTTAGATGGAAAGCGACAGGTTACGCGTGGTTTAAGGTCATTACCGTTATGAAAGAACTATTAATGAACAAATTTCATTTGAAGGAAAAATCTCTGTCTTCAATTTTGTAGTTGTAGGAAGGCTCCGAAAAAAATCAAATTTTGGCAATTTTCGAAAGTCCAGAGTTAACCGTGAAAATCGGATCTATGCCATGTTTATAAGTGCATTTTACACTATACTTACAAGATATTTAAAAAAAAAATTTGAGAAAATTTTGAAAATATCTGAGAGGCTTCATGTAAAGTACCCCTAAATTTTAAAGAATGTTTTTCAAAATCTCAAATCTTCAACTACAGGCAGATGGACAGAAGTTTCATCAATTTGGAAAAGATCGTACGTGTGGTTTAGGTGCTAGTAGTGTTCACGGACGGACATACGGACAGACAGACGGGCAGACAGACGGACGGACGGACGTTTTGATAAAAAAAACTTTTTCGGTATCAGGGGACCCCAAAACATGTAGTTCCGTTGAAATCTCGAAATCGATTTTCGCAGCATTACATAACTTTCTCTATACTACGTATATTACTTCGTATATACGTATGTATACGAGAAAGTAACTAGACGTGCTACAGAATGGCGCAGACGTTATCGTAGTATAGTTTTCTAATTTCCTTGGTGTGGTCCGGCTTTAAGGTTTTGCTCCATTCTCTGGCCATCTGCAATCTGTCGTCACCCAAAGTACATTTTTTTGACATTTTCTCAACTTTTTGCTTCCCTAGTACTACAACGGAAATATTACTTCAATAATATTAAAGAAAAGTAAAACTGGTCCTAAATAGAAATTGTCATTGACAAATTTGAAGGGGTTTTTAAGAAAATTAAGAAAGCGATTAAGCATTACTGTAAATGCGAAATTGGAAGCCCTTTTCCACAAGAATCTGTTGAGTTTTTGAAAAATTTAATTTGAAATCATTCACTTCCATTCACATTTTTAATAATGCATACAAATCGTTGAAAATGTCCATATTAACGGGCGTATTAACGGAGGAATTTAAAAAAATGCATTTGTGTCATTTTTTAAAAAAACAAATGAATATACAAAAATGAACTTTACGTCATATTAAACAGCACACATAGAACTGTCTATTAGAAAAATTTGGAGCCATTTTTGAGAAAATGACGTTTGAGTGTTTCTGAAAATACGGAATTTTGAGCTCATTTGTACAGAAAAGGATGAGTTTTTGAGAACCTTAATTTAACATTATTTAAAGCACATGTACTCATAAATATAATGTAAAGAGATTGCCTTCAATGTAAATATTACCGACGTGAGAGACTAGTCAAAAAAGTTCATATTTAAAATTTTTGGAAAAAAAAAAGAATAGAGCAATATGGCGTTTATGTCATGATATAAGGTTTGTTTTGCACTAACAATACCAAAAAGTTAAAGAAAGAATTTTGAGCCGTTTGTGAGAAAATCTTGTTTTTGTATTTTTTTAAAATTGCAAATATTGCAATTTTAACGAAATTGCTCGAAAACTACTAACATGCCCGAAACAATGTACATGACCTTATTGAAATAACTATTTACGCACAACAAATTTCATTTGAAGGAAAAATCTCTGTCTTCAATTTTGTAGTTGCAGGAAGACGCCGAAAAAAGTTTAAACTTTTGTAATATTCGAAAATTCTGAGTTAACCGTGAAAATCGGACCAATGCCACCTGTATATGTGTATTTTCTATTATTCTTACAAGAAATGTAAAGAAAAATTTTGTGCCGTTTTTGAGAAAATTTTGAAAATGTCCGGGGGGCTTCATGTAAAGTACCCCCAAATTTTAAAGAACGTTTTTCAAAATTTCAAAGCTTCAACTAGAGCCATATGGACATAGGATTCTTCAATTTGGAAAAGAGTGGTTTAGGCGTTAGTAGTGTTCACAGACGGACGGACGTTTTGTTTTCAATAGGTTTTCGGCATCAAGGACCCACAAAACAGGGATTCTGGCTACACCACGTGTTAGAGGATTTTTTGTCTTAATTTCGCAGCTGGTTTAATGCGCTTTTTCGCCACCAGAGCCCGTCAATGAATTTTTTCCGCCGAAAATCCGCCGTTTTCTCGCGCAGCATTACGTAACTTTCTCTGTATTACGACATTAACTCCGTATATATGTACTACATATACGAGAAAGTAAAAATCAACGATTCGAATCAAGTAGAAAACAATTTAATTACATTTTTAGAAACATGTTTAAATCTGTGTTCGAAATGAATAGTGATTGTATTGTTCAAGAATTTGAAAATATCCCTCATTTCATCAGTTTTAGAGAGAATATGTATTGAATGACATGAAACGCATTCCTTGTATATTTCGATTTTGCATTATAGTGCATATTTTTTACAGCTTTTGCTTGTGCAATCGCAAGATTTCAGCAAATTATTATTATGATTATTATTAATTATTATGATTATTACGATTACAATTATTACGATTATTGCGATTATTACAATTATTACGATTATTGCGATTATTACAATTATTACGATTATTATTATTATTATTATTATTATTATTATTATTATTATTATTATTTATTTATTGAGTTCGCCCTTCCTACTGGGACGGTCTCATTCAGAATCGAATCTGTGTTGGGGCCGATCGGCCAGCCTGCCAACCACTTAACCCCCCTCCCCCCGCAAGAGCGATGTGTTTGGTTAACACCACCTAGAGAGTATCTAGTTGGTTTGATGTGATGGGTCCACACATTCGGCATTCGGCGAGTAGCGAGCAACCGTTCGCCGAATTCCGAATGGTGTTGATGTGTTTCTTGCCATTTGCCGGGCGAAGAAACATTGGGTGCCGGCCCTACCCTTCGCGTATCGGACTTTTGGACATATCAAAGGAAGCGAACATTCGCCGAGAGCACATCGGATGCTGATGTTTGGAGTTTGGCTTACTACTCGGCGAATTCCGTATTGTAACGAATATTGCGTCAACTGCCGGCAGCACCACGAAGTACCTTTAGGCGCGGATTGCGTCATCTGCCGGCGTCACCACGAGCTGCCTGTGTGCGCGGGTTCCGACATCTGCCGGCGGCCCCTGCACTAGATTGTCCCAGAATGTTCGCGGGGTCCGGTATGTTCTCGACGGCACCCGCCGAGTATAAACACGCGGCGGCCGGCGACCGCCAGTCAGTCTTGAGTACGAAGTGGAAACTGAGCTGTGAAGTGTGTGCATCGCGGTGAATAGCAGTGCAGTGATTGTGGTCAGTGACGTGAACCGTGATCAGTGCATCGAACTGTGGTTAGAGCAGTGGACTGTGACCAGTGCATCGGACTGTGCCCAGTGCATCGAACTGTGGTCAGTGCTTAGGACTGTGTGGCAGTGTAAGAGAAGTGAACAGTGTAAATAAATAATCAAGAGAAGTGTGACGTATAAAGAATAATCAAGTGTTTACAGTGATTGTGTTAAGAAACAAAATAAACGTTTTTGTTAAATTAATACCAGAGTTTTAATTCACCACGTAGAATCGTAACAGTATGTATGGAGACTCGCCTGCGCGTTGCGCAGCGTCGGCCAGGCGCCGTCCGCGGGGGAGCGCTGCGCGGGGGCCGCAGGCTGCTGCGCGCAGAGATTCGCTCCCTGCGCTCGACCGGGCGGTGCCACCGCCGCCGCCATCGCCGCCGCCGCCACCGGATCGGCCTCCTGGGAATATGGGTGCCGCATTGATGGCGACGTTTTCAAAACATTGAGGTTTAACAAAACACATCGATGTTTTATAAAATCATTGATGTATTTAACATCGATAGTTTTTGTTCGATGTTCTTACGTGGTTGATATTTTATTTTTAAATGAAAAAATGTGCCATAATAATAAAAACGAGTAATAATTTTGAGATTTTAAAAAATTGGACGTTCTTCAGATTAATGTGACCAAGAGTGAAACGTAATTAAAATGGAGTTTTCGCCGATAAATATAGTCTGTACGTTTTTTTACTCTATCGTATACGTACGTAGTAAATACGAAGTAAAATACGTAATATAGAGAAAGTTATGTAATGCTGCGCGAAAAAACGACGGATTTCCGGCAGAAAAAAATTAATTGCCGGGCACTGATAACGAAAATGGGGATAGATTCAGTTGCTAAACTAAGAAAAAACATCCTCTAACACGTGGTGTAGCCAGAATCCCTGTTATGTGGATCCTTGATACCGAAAAGTCAATTGACGCCAAAACGTCCGTCCGTCTATCCGTCTCTGAACACTACTAGCGCCTAAACCATGCGTAGGAGTTTTTTTCAAATTAAAGAAACCCCTGTCCTTCTGGCTCTAGTTGAAGCTTTCAAATTTTGAAAAACGTTCTTTAAAATTTGGGGGTACTTAACATTAAGCTCCCCGGACATTTTCAAGGTTTTCTCAAAAACGGCTCCAAATTTTTCTTTGCATTTCTTGTAAGTATAATAGAAAATACACATATACAGGTGGCATAGATCCAATTTTCACGGTTAACTCAGAATTTCCGAAAATTGCAAAAGTTCGATTTGTTTTCGGCGTTTTCCTACATCTATAAAATTGAAGATAGATATTTTTTCTTCAAATAAAATTTGTTGTTCGTAATCAGTTCTTTCATTAAGGTCATGCACATTTTTTGAAAATTTTAGCAGTTTTCTTGCAATATTACATCTAATATTAGCAATTTTAAAAAATACAAAAACAAATTTTCTGAAGAAAAGCTCCAAATTTTTTCTTTAACCTTTTGGTAGGAATAGTGCTAAATGGACTCTCTAAGATGACACAAACGCCTTTTTTTTCAAACTCTTCCAACGGATAGTGGTAATTGCACTGTTTAATATGACGTAAAGTTCATTTCGGTGTATTCTTTTATTTTTCCAAAAATTACAGAAATGTAATTTTTTGAATTATCTCTCACGCCGTTAATACGCACATGTCCTTATACTTGTTTAAATTATTGCATTTGTGCAGTGTAAGTGCTTCGAATGACTTCATGTAAAGCTTAACGAAAACTCCATAGATTCCTTGGGAAAAGTGCTTCAAATTTCGCATTTAGAATAACGTTTAAACGCCATTTTCTTAAAAACGGCTCCAAATTTTTCAATGAAAACTTCCATTTAGGGCGAAGTTTTACTCTTCTTTAATATTCTTAAATTAATAATTCGGTTCTACTATTAGGAAACCGAAATGTTGAGAAAATGTCAAAAACATGTACTTTGGGCGGCGATAGGTGGCAGCTGGCAAGAAGGATAGGGCAGGATCGAAAATCCAGTCCACATCAAGGAAATTAGAAAACTTTACTACGATAAAGTCTGTGCCATTCTGTAGCACCACTAGTTAATTGTTTCGAAACATCGATGTGTTGTTGTGTTGTTAATTGTTTCTAAACATCGATGTGTTGTTGGCGATGTCGCAACCCTACCATGATGAAAAGACATGGGTGAGCTAGTCCGGCGCACCGATTTTTGCCCGTTCTGCGTAGCACCAGTTAACGTCACCATCCACGTAATCACAACAGCGGCACATGGTGAGACAAGCCAAGTCATGGTGGAAATTACACCTTGACCAAGTTATTTACACCATGAGCCAGGCTAGATGCTGGCCGCCACGCTGCATGGCAAGCGAGAAGTGTTGAGAAACCTTTTGAAACTGTCACAAAACGCCCAATTTTAACGGTGACCAACCAAAAATAACACAATGAAAGTGTAATTGCAATAAAAATGCAATATTTTTTTTAAATGTTTCATATATTTGTTTCAATGACTTGAAACAATGTGATAATTTTGACATTTAAAATTTACGCTAATATTGTGGCGCAAAATGGTGCGTGAAGCTCATTGGCTGAAGCCGCATAGGCTACGCAATAGGGAGTTTTAGCGCAAGGCTTAAGGAGGCATCCTTAAACTCTATTGATCACGTGACTAACGACTTTATACAGTCATAATGTACAACGCTCAGAAGAGTTTTAGCAATTGCGACATTGTGTTATGCATTATAACAAAAGAAACGTTTCAAGCGTTGACCAAAGAAGTTGCATAATATATCAGAGAGTCTTGGCTAGCGGCGAGACATAAACCACGATACGATGCAAGAGTATAATAAATGTATACATTGTGTTTGGAGTCTTAGATTTTGTGAGCCTCTGCGATGAGTATGCAGTCTGGAATTTTCAACCGACTGTTTTTGAGAACGTAGGAAATATTTTCAAACTGGGTTCATTATGAGAGTAAGACATAACATATCCCAAAGATATGATTTCAACTTCTTTTTCGCAAATTTCTTTCCTGTCACTTCTCCAACATACCGTTAATTTTTGCCAACGTTGTAGAGTTAGTAAGGAATAGTTCTAACTGCCTCACATACGAGAATCGGTTTGTTGGAGATGGAACAACCTCAACGCGGCCGTTTTGCCGCTTGTAAGATGACCGCAGAGACTCCTGTAGTCGTGCACTATTTATGAAGGTATAAGGTCGTACCTTAGGCCTAAAGTAAGACGTTATGACTTCGAGGTCCGTCACGTGACTGTTAGTGCATAACGTCGCTACCTTACGCGTGGCGCTAAAACTCACCCATGTCTTTTCATTATTATTCACTATAGCTCACCCATGTCTTTTCATTAATATTCACTATAGCTCACCCATATATTTTCATTAATATTCACTATAGCTCACCCATGTATTTTCATCATGATCCCTACCTGGGAGAGGCACGTCGTCGCCGCCCCCGTCAGCGGGGCCGGAGGCACCGACGGAGAGGCCAGGGCCGACGCAGGCGCCGGCGGCCGAAGCTGCAACCGCCCCGCCCCGCCCATTCCATTGATACACGTTTTTGTGCGGAGCGCCAAATTGCATGTGCAAGAACTCGCACTACAATCTCAGAGAAACGAGCAACATTAGCGAGAAACAAGTAGTCATTGGTTGTGGAGAAAGAAAATAAATGTTGATGAAGAAAGTGAAACTAGACTGCTTTGAAAATACAAGCGTATCGGATATAAAATTTACAGAAACGATAAATGATAAAATATCCTGTAGAAACGCAATTAGGACGTAAACCAATGCAATCTGTGATCAGTGTCTGTTTTATTTTTCACCCTAATTTTAAAATCACTTTTAAGATTCTTCCGCACATTTTGATTTGACGATGTTTTCAACAAATGAACAAAGATTCTTTTAATCTAAAGTTATTATTTATTCGACGATGTAATATGAATTATACCACCCATGGAATATATATTCCAATGGTGGTGGTAGTTTCAAGCGAACTCCCAGCTTGAAATATAGTGCCCCTTCGGCTCGAATTTTGCGGCGGATGCTGGAAATTTGCTTGATATTTTTAATATCAGCGAGTCTATGCCCGTATCAGAAACGATATCGTAGGTCGAAATCTGTGGTCGCTAATTTTTCATTGTTTCTTTTGTTTATTCTAGGTGAATGCACGAACTGCACCCTACACAAACGAATCGCTGTTATTGCGATAGTATTGTTTAATTCGCCGCGTTTCATAATAACGTGTCGGCACGAAGAGAGACACTTTAAAGTTTCCTATTAAATCATTTGTGTAGTACAATAAATAGATTTACCTCAATTCACTGTAATTAGATAAAAGAAGGACAATTTTAAAGTAATTAATTTGTTAATAATTTAATATTCCACGCACTTTCTTCAACCTGGTCTTCAAATGCCAAAATTAAATTGACTAGAATAGTTTTAATGAAGTGCACGTGAAGTGCACCTATATATTGAAATTTCAGATCCATGGAAGTTAATGCATTTGCTCCTTATTTCTTGCTTATCCTATAAATAACCATTGTGATATATTATTATCATGACTTCATTGCATAAATAATTATTTTACATTAAAAGAGCGTTCGTTCAGTTGCTGAAAACAGCATTCGAAGTATTGTGTGTGATAAAACCAGTCGCAACGTACGTGGTGTTTGAGCAGTGAGGTGGAGGGCGTCGGCGTGGCTGGGGTGAGGTCCTGGTGCAGGTCCAGTTCGGGCAGCGGCACGAGCGGCGGCAGTGGGGGCAGCAGCGACGCGGGGTACACGGCCACGGGCCCCGCTGCCGGTCCAGGCCCCGGGCCAGGCCCGACTCCGGGCACCGCTCCCGGTCCAGGCCCCGGGCCAGGCCCGACTCCGGGCCCCGCTCCGGGGCCAGGCCCCGGGCCCGGCCCCGGCCCCGGCCCCGCTCCGCACCTGCCGGCGAACGTTAGGCAGAATGCTCGAGTCGGAACGGGAATAAGGGAGATGCCACAGCGGGCTCAGTGGTTTGAGGATTAGCACTCTGGGGTTCCATGGTTGAAACCCCGCGGAAAATCTTGAGTGTGCTACGTCACACTTGTAGCATGTAAAACCACGAGCATTCAGACAAAATGCCCGGCAAAATTAATTGATTGATTATCTCGTGTTTCCGAACGCTTAATCCCGTAAGCTTAAGTGCAGTTGTTATCGCGGGAGGGGGCGGTACTCTTCCCCTGCTGGGTGGCGAAATCCGGCGCCGACATACACGTCAGCTTGCGAGATTTTCCCGTACCGAGTATCTCCCACCAACGGGGCACCTCCCCAGCCGACCTATCTTTAAGCACCCGACTTGTTTCCCGACATGTGTGGTAATGTAGTGTATGTAAGTGTGTGTGAGGGGTGAGGATAGAGCCAGAAAAAGGAAGGAAAGATCGTCCGCGGTCCGTGGCTCTTTTGTTAGGGTAGTGCTCCGACATTCGCCTGGTGTTGATAGGAGAAACCACGAAAAACTTCCGATGAGAGTCAACTGGCCGATAGAATTCTCCTCAAGACAACAACTGAAATCGACGTAGCTATCGAGCCAGAGTCGAAAATTCTGCCACCGTCGGGACTAGAACCTCCCGGCCAGAGGCCCTGTAGTAACATCAATTGATGCCCTGAGCCATCTAGCCTGATGTCGCCAAAATTAAATCGTCCGACAATTCCCTTCCTGATCACACCCCATATTCGTTCAGCCGGGAAACGACGCAAGCAACGCATGAAATGAGTCCTTTGTTGCGTTTGTTCCCGGTGAAAAGCATGAAAATGAACGGTGTACCATTGACTAATGTTATGGCAACAAAATGTTTATATCTCTCAATTCAGTCAAACCTCAAATGAAACGTCCATTTAAATGAATTGAACACAAAATTAAGTTCATTATGCTACACGTTCAGAATTCTTTCAAATTCAGTCAGCTTTCATATTGCTCGTCGTGTATACTTCGCGAATGTTCATTCCTGTCTGAGATATGGCATACTATTCGGGGGAAAGCATCTTATAGCCTGTGAACAACGCTAGCGGTTAAATCGTTGAGCCGATTTTCTCCAAAATTGATATTCCTCAATCGATCTGGCTGATGTCGTCGCCCCTTGAATTTGACACCGATATTTTAATTTTGGGGGTACTGTACATATATTTTCCAAATTTTCAAACAAGTGACTCCATCGTTTTTTTATTAAATGTTGTTGCTGAATAGTGTGAAGGATGCATGTGTAAGAGAATGGTGCTGGTCTCATTTTCGATGAAAACCCTGATTTTTCGAAATTATAGGGTTTCGAAAATTTAAGAAATAATCAGGGTTTCGAAAATTGTTGGAAACCTTGATTGTATCTTTGGATCATTCCACGGACACATTTGTCAAAATATTAGTAGTTTTCGAAGAGATAAAATAATTACACATGTTATTTTTGAAAATTCAAGTTTTAATCAAAATGGTGCTAATGTCTTGCGATTCAATGCCTTGTGGCATTGAACAAGTGTTAAGACAGCAAATACTTTCTGGCATTATTTGCAACAGTCACCCAAAAATATGTCAAAACAACTCACGTTTTCCAAATTCTTATATTATTAGCATTATTTGGCATTATTTGAGGACGACGCCGATAAAATGTAAAAGCAATTTTTGAAAATTCAGAGAGTTCAACGAAAATCAGACTCACGCCGTTTTTATAAGCGTACTTTCCTCTCTCCACGAAAAAAGAAAGAAAAAATTTGAACCATTTTCGAGAAAATTTTGAAAATGTAGTTATTTCATGTAAAGTACCTCTATAAATCAAAATAGGTAGTTATAATATAATAATAGTAATAATAATAATAATAATAACAATAACAATAACAATAATAATAATAATAATAATAATAATAATAATAATAATAATAATAATAATAATAATAAATGTTTCTAATCTACAGAGCCTGAATTCGACCAGATCAATCAGGGAAAGTCAATTTTGGAGACAGTCCTCTGAACGGTTAGGCGCTAGTGTTGATCACATAATTAATTGATTGTAAAGACCCATAAAACGTTTTCTGCTCTAGAGGATTTTAGAGGAAGAAATTACATACTTCCATTTACAGAACCAAGAATTTCACCCAACTTTTCAAGGATATCAGAAAGCATTTGAAGAATCTCATTAATAATGTATACAAATTGGTGAAAATGTGCTCATTAACGGCGAGAGATATATTTCAAAGAAATTACATTTCTATATTTTCTGAAAAAATGAAAGACTACACGAAAATAAACCTTAAGGCATATTAAACAGTGCAATTAGCACTATACATCGGAAAAGTCTGAACTAAAACTTTGGAGCCATTTTTGAGAAAATGGCGTTTGAGCGTTTCTGAAAATGCGGAAATTTGAGCTCATTTTCACAGAAAACTCTTTTTCGAGTTTCGAGAAACGTTATTTGACATTACATTACTATACAGTATTACATTACTATTACAGTACATTACATGTACTTATAAATATAATATTGTGAAGAAACCGCCTCTAATGTAAATATTGCCGACGTGAGAGGCAAGTCAAAAAAATCACACTTTTCAAATTTATGAAAAATCAAAAGAATAGAACAATATGGCGTTTATGTCATCGTATAGCATACATTTGGCAGTACTGCTTCAGAAAATTTAAGGAAACAATTTGGAGCCTTTTTTTTGAGAAAATCTTGTTTTTGCTATTTTTTAAAATTTCAAATATTGCACGCCATATTGCAGGAAAACTACTAGAATTTTCATAAATCTACATGAAAGAACGATTTATGAACAACAAATTTAATTTGAAGGAAAAATCTCTGCCTGCAATTTTATGGTTGTAGGAAGACGTCGAAAAAAAATCAAACTTTGAAAAATTTCGAAAATTCAGAGTTAACAGCAAAAATCGGACATGTGCCACCTATATAAATGTATTTTACTTTATTCTTACAAGAAATTTAAAGAAAAACTTGAAGAGTTTTTTGAGAAAATGTTGAAAATGTCCAGGGCCCCGATACCGAAAATGTGTTTTTTTCAAAACGTCCGTCCATCCGTCCGTAAACACTACTAGCACCTAAACTACACGTACGGTCTTTTCCAAATTGAAGAAAGCCCTGTCCATCTGGCTGTAGTTGAAGATTTGAAATTCTGGAAAATATTCTTTAAAATTTGGGAGTACTTTACATCAAGCCCCCCGGACATTTTTAACATTTTCTCAAAAAAGGCTCGAATTTTTTCTTTAAATTTCCTGTAAGAATAGAGTAAAATAAATTTATAAAGTTCACATAGGTCCGATTTTCACCGTTAACTCTGAATTTTCAAAAATTAACAAAATTGGAATTTTGAGTTTGAGTCTTCCTACCACTACAAAATTGAAGACAGAGATTTTTCCTCAAATGAAATTTTTTGATCAGAAATAGTTCTTTCATTACGGCCATGTATACTTTTAAAAAAGAAATTAGTATATTTCGTTCAATATTTGCAATTTAAAAAATACAAAAACAAGATTTTCTCAAAATCGGACACAATTTTTTTTCTTTATATTTTTTGTACGGTTAATTCCAAACAAACCCTGCACGATAACATATTTCTGTATTTTTTTTGTTTTTTCGAAAATTACAAAAACGTAGTTTTCTTGAGTTGTCTCTCAAGTCGGTAATACTTACTTTAGAGGCGATTTCTTCACAGAATTATATTTATGAATACATGTGCTTTAAATAATCTCAAGTAGTTTCTCAAGAACACAACAGTTTTCTGTAAAAATGACCTCAAAATCCCCCATTTTCAGAAACGCTTAAATGCCGTTTTCTCAAAAATGGCTGGAATTTTTTCTTCAATCTTTTGCAAGAGATAGTGGTAATTGCACTGTTTAATATGACGTAAATTTCATTTTGGTGTAACGTTTTATTTTTTTTTAAATTACACAAATGTAATTATTTTTAAATATCTCTCACGCAGTTAATACGCACATTTCAATGGGTTTGTACACATTACTGCATTTGTGGATGAAAGTGATTCAAATGAAGGTTTTCGAAAACTCAATAGATTTCTGTAAAAAGAGCTTCAAATTTCGTATTTACAGTAACGCTTAACGCAAATACCTTCAAAATGGCTCCAAATTTTTCAAGAAAATTGATAATTTAGAATGGGTTTTTAGCATTCCTTAATATTCTTAAATTAATATTTGGGTTCTACTACTTGGAAACCGAAAACTTGAGAAAATTTCAAAAATATGAAATTTAGGTGGCGATAGATGGCAGCAGGCATGAAGGAGGGGCAAGACTGTACAGTATCAGTCCACAAAAAGGAAATTATAAAACTTTACAACGAGAAAGTGTGTGCCATTCTGTAGCACCTCCAGTTACTTTCTCGTATACATACGTATATACGGGAGAAATATTCGAAATATAATAGTACATTATGAAACGATGATGTAATGATGGGTATTAATACACGAGTGTGTTAATACCCATTACATCGAGTTTCATACGGTACTTTTTCTAGGACTTCTATTAGTTAAACTTATACATGGAATCGGTTCGTGGTAGTTGACATGCAGGATTCAGCCAAGGCCACCTAGCGGACAGCTGCCCTAGCTGCCGCAGGGGGCTTTAGTTTACCAGCACGCCTGCGAGAGAGCACAAAAGTTGGGACAATAATTTTGAGGTCACCATTTTCGCTTTTTCTCTTATTTTTAGAGGTGCCCACTCATCCTCTGATTCAGTTGACGTTCCAAACGAGAGAATTGGCCGGTTTTTAAGGACAAACACACTGCAGCAACGTATTATACACAAGAACTTGCGTTCTGATCTTAACATAAGTCTAATCCCCTCTACCACTACCACTGCGCTAGTCAAATATGATCAAAGTGATATTCCGATCCAATTTATTTTAAATAATATTCCACGTAAAATTACTGATAATAAAAGAAATTAAAACTGACAAACATAATATTCAGTCTGTGCCTGGATTCCGTAGTGTCAACATCGTTCTAGTTGCGTGTCCGCTCGGAAGTCTGTGATACGAGTGTAGTTGTGTAAAGTATCAAGTGTTATAACTATACGGAATAACTACTGAACAAACTACAGAAATACATTCAAGTCGGCTGCGTTTGCAGCTGGCTGGTCCTATTATGTCCAATGTTGAGAACAACATAACCAAACAATCTGCCAACAGGATGAACAACCCCGAAGGTAAGAAGTCATATGCAAGCGCAGCCACAAGTGATGTTTTCCCCAACAAGGATCAAGCTATTGTAATAGAATCAAAAGAAGGACTTACCATAAAATACTATCTAAATAAGCTAGCCACAATTGTTGATTCTACGAATATTAGGTTTATATCTAGGATTTATAACAACAGAGTTTGTGTTTTTTTTAAGCAGTAAGGAAATCGCCGACCATATTACAGTTAGTCATAGTACTATTAATATCCAAGACCACTTGTTAACAATCAGGCCCCTAATAAGTAGACAAAAAAGAATTATCATATCAAATGTCTGTCCTATCATACCTCATGATGTAATTCAAAGAGAGCTTAACAAGAGAAACATACTAAATCACTCCAAAATTTCTTTTATCAAAGCAGGAGTTACAGAACCTGGGTTCTCACACATTATGAGTTTTAGGAGACAGGTTTTTATTGACCCAGAGGATATTAGCAAGGTTCCAGATTCAATGACCATATTTTTTGACAATACAACATATAGGATTTACTTTACAAATGACACCATGGCATGCTTCAATTGTAGACAAGCTGGTCATCTTGCCAATCAATGCCCTACCAAGACCCCCACCTTAAATGCTCACTATGCTAACCAAGAACCAAATGAAAGTCAAGAACAGGAATCAATGATAACACAAGATGTGCCACAACCCACCTTGAAGCAAATTGAAGAGCATAATATGGTTAATAACAGTAAACTACCAACTATGAATACAAGAACTTTAACTTATGAATCTTCCTCCCAAACTGATGATGATAACTCCACATCCAAAACTACTAATAATGACATCCCAAAACAAAGTCAAGAACTGGAGGCAATGATAACACAAGAAGTGCCACAACACACCCTGAACCAGTTAGAAGAGCATAGTATGGTTAATAACAGTAGCTTACCATTTATTAGTAAAAGAACTTTAACATCTGAATCTCCCTCTCAAGCTGATGCTGATAACTGCTATCCCAAAACTACTAATAATGACATCCCGAAACAACCAATCAAGAAAAAGAAAAAAATTAAAAATGATAAAAGTGAAAACACAATAACACTAGATGACAATCAAAGCAAAACTATCGGTGAACTAATTAAGCCTATCCAGAAGATTATTGAAGACCAACCTGATCAATTTCCACTCAATTACATACAATTTAAAAATTTCCTTGAAAACTCCTTTGGAGCTAAAAACACTATTATAATAGCTAAAGACTATCCCTGTGACATTCAGTCTATTATCCAGATGATGACTAATACATATCCTCTCCTAACAGAAAGATCCATTAAAAACAGATTCACCAGAATTATAAACAAATTAAAAATCAGCAACCCACTTAATGAAGACTCAGAAAGTGATACTTCTGCTTCTGCTTAAATTAAATAAATAGAAATACATCTGATGGATATTCTACAATAGAATACTAATGGTTTTTACCCTCGATATGAAAGAATACAAATTTTGTGTGAGAAATATAAACCTGAAATAGTCTGTGTGCAGGAAACCAACTTCAAAGGAAATAAAACAGGTAAATTAAAAGGATTCAAGTGCTACAATAGAAATCGATCAACTTCTTCTATTGCAAGTGGGGGTGTTGCTATTTTTATCAAAAATTATATAAAAGCAAACCATATTTATATCAGCTCCGACATCGAGGCAATTGCAATTCAAATACAAGTTCCCTTTTCTTTATGTATATGCAACATATATATACCCAACAGCTATCAGTTTGAAAATAATGAAGTGAAGGATATCATAAAACAATTACCTAAGCCGTTTATTCTATTAGGTGATGTCAATAGCCACAATACCCTCTGGGGATCGTATAAAACTGACACAAGAGGCATCAATATGCAAGCTATCATAGAAGAATCTGACTTGGTAGTACTAAATAACGGGCAACCCACACACTTCAACATAAGTAATGGACAGCTTAGTGCAATTGACCTCACACTCAGTTCCAACAACCTGGCCTCTAAATGCAATTGGTTTGCACTGGATGAGCCTCATGACAGTGACCACTTTCCTATTGTTACGACTATCAATGATTTTTCATGTATCTCGAATCCTCTGCAAGAGAGTATCAAGTGGAACTACTCCAAAGCCAACTGGAATAAATACCAGGAACAAATTAAAATGAAAATATCTCAAATAGATATGTTTCAAGAACACGACACTGACATCATAATCAAATCGTTTACTGATGCCATAACAACAGCAGCTAATGACTCCCTAGAAATTATCAAACCCACCAAAAGAAGAAACGTGGTACCATGGTGGAACGAAAAATGCAAAAATTCTCTTAAACAGTCCAAACATGCGTTCAATCGGTACAAAAGACATCCAACAAAGGAAAATAAAATCGAATATAAAAAATTAAGAGCTGTTACAAGAAGAACAATTAAAGACAGCAAATCCAACTCCTGGATAAGTTTTGTATCCTCTATCAACGTGAATAATAACATCAAGGACTCTTGGAAAAAAATTAGTTCCATACAAGGTAATAAAAGATTTAATCAAATTCATTTTCTTCTGACTGAAAATGGCCAAGTTATTAATGAACCCGATGATATCGCAAATGAGCTGGCCAACAAATTTGCCAGCAATTCTAGCTCTCAAAATTACTCAAGCCTTTCAATCTTACAAAAATGAACAAGAAAGAGAACAGCCGATGGTGAACACAGAAGGATGTCACATTCAAGAGCACCTTAACTTACCTATTTCAATGAAAGAACTTGTCACAACACTAGAAGCCTCCAAAAATTCTTCTCCCGGACCGGACAATATACCTAATATCTTGCTTAAAAATCTACCTCAGGAAGGGAAAGATATTCTATTAAAAATATACAACTATATATGGATGCAAAAGACATTCCCAAAAGTGTGGAAAACGGCTACTGTGATCCCCATTCCTAAGCCCGGAAAAGACCCAACATTAACTGGTAATTACAGGCCCATATCATTGACCTGCAACATGTGCAAGATTTTGGAAAAAATTATTAATCGTCGGCTAAGATGGTATCTCGATTACCAGAAGATTATATCCAGTAATCAGTTTGGATTTCGACCAGGACACTCAACGATCTCCCACCTGGTAAGCATAGATACCTACATTCAAGAAGCGTTTGCCAACAAACAACATGTCTTAGCTGTCAACCTGGACATCGAAAAGGCATACGATATGGTATGGATGCATCGAGTCCTACATAAGCTGAGCGAAATTGGGGTTCGAGATAACATGTATCAGTTTATTAAACATTTTTCGGAAGATCGAGTCATGCAAGTGAGAGTAAATGGAACATTATCTGCAAAGAAAAGAATAGAGAACGGTGTACCTCAAGGATCCATCCTAAGTGTTACACTTTTCCTACTAGCAATAAATGATGCGGACGAAAATATCAAACTACCAACCATAATTAGGAAATACGCCGATGATATTACTATGCTTTGCAAAGGAAAAAACATTAACTCAAGTCAAGAAATTATGCAAACTGCACTAAATTGTATTTATGAATGGTCACTCAAATCTGGATTTAAATTTTCACCTCAGAAAACGGAGTGTATATTATTCTCAAAAAAGAACATCCATAACTTACCTACGCTTAAAATTGGTAAACAGATCCTGAGATTTGTCACCAGTACCAAAATATTAGGAATGCACTTCGACACTAAACTGACCTGGAAGTTGCACATAGTGAACACTATTAATGAATGTAAAAGGAGAATCAACATACTTAAATGCCTCGCACACAACAATTGGGGAGCTGATAGACAATTGCTATTATTAACATACAAAGCGCTTGTGAGATCCAAAATAGACTATGGTTCAATAATATACAGATCTGCTGGTAAAATTGACCTCAAAAAACTTGATACAATCCATAACCAAGGTCTCAGGATATGCACCGGATGTTTTCATACCAGTCCCATCGGAAGCGTACTAATTGAAGCAAGTGAACACACATTATCTCATCGCAGAGAGGAACTAATAATCAAATATGCTCTAAAAGCAGCCACATCCATGAATCCAATTATAGTACAAGACATATATCCTAAAGAACAAGAGTATGTAGAGCATTCGCGTTTTATACCTTTGTACGCAAGAGCTAGAAAAGTACTTAGTGAACTTAATTTTGATCACAGAAAAGTAGAAAAGAAGAGAAATTATAAAATTCCTCCTTGGATAATCCCGGATATTTCAGTAGACCTATCCTCAGGCACTCATCAAGGTAATGAAACATCTGAGATAAACTCTGGACCGACAAACAATTATGACATGTTTTATCCAGTTTACGCAAAAGCAATTAAAAATACACAAGGAACAGAGGCAACAGTGGTAACGAAAGAGGCATTGGTCAAACATCAACTTAGCTGCTATGCCAGCCATCTTACTGCCGAATTATGTGCCATCTTGACCGCCATGAAACTCATCAAAAAAATTAACCATTCAAAGTTCAGTTTATACTCAAATTCCCGCACTGCAATAAATAGCATCAACCACAATGAAACTTGTAATGAAATGATTATTATAATCCAAGAACTGTATAATGACATTACCAAATCAGGTAAAGAAGTAATATTGATATGGGATATGAATCAAGAAACAGAAAAGCAGAGGGAAACAGACAGAGTAATTAGTGGAAGCACAACAGATAACCCTAAAACTGTACTAGCAATCTCGAATACACTCCAAGATCTAGTGAAATATGCTGGAAAAATAATGGAAGAAAAATGGCCCTCCATCTGGACAACGCTTAAAAGAAGTGACCTCCATAAGAAAGTAACTGAATATCAAAGCAGTAAACACAATAAATTGATAATCAACAAAAAACTAAGCCGAAGAGATCAAGTGATCATCACAAGAATCCGGACGGGACACTCAAAGTTGACTCACCTTCACTTATTGCAAAATAATCCCCCCCGAACGTGTGATCTTTGTAGCTGTATCCTAACCCTGGACCACATCATTGTATCATGTCCCAAGTTCGCCTTACAGCGAACAAATCTTTTGCGGGGACAGGACATTGGGGCAATTTTATATTCCTCTGACTTTCAAAACCAAGTGGTCAAATTTTGTCAAATTATTGGCATTAATACAGAAATTTGAGGTCAAAACATGTTAACTTCTGTGAACGGCGTATATTGTAATAACGTAGAAATAAGGCATTAAAGCAATGTAACTATTATTAGAGATAAATGTTACCTGTGTACCCAGATAATGTAATTTGATGCGGTCGCTAATGACCTTGTAGTTGATGCGACCAAAAATAAACTAAAAAAACAAACAAAAAAACATAATATTAGATGCAATTTTAATGTACACAATGAAAAAAAACATTTACTAGAACGATTCTCAATCATTAATGAAGTGTCAATACTTGGTTAGCAAACTTCTCTGTGATTGGTCAAGAAGATGTATCATAATGAAATTTGTAAAATCGTAATGAGTATCATTATACAACGGGTTGTAGCGATCAAATGACAGCATTATAGAATGGGAGTAGAAAAAGAAAGTTATGTAGTACTGCGGAAAATCGATTTCGAGATTTCAACAGAAATACCCGTTTTGAGACCCCATGTTACCGAAAGGGTAGTTTTCTTTCTTTCTTTTTTTTCTTTCAAAACGTCCGTCTGTCCATCGGTCTGTCTATCCGCCCGTTCGTCTGTGAACACTCCTAGCGCCTAAACCAGTCGTACGATCTTCTCCAAATTGAAGAATCCCCCGTATATCTGGCTGTAGTTGAAACTTTGAAATTTTGGAAAACATTCTTTAAAATTTGGGGGTACTTTACATGAAGCCCACCAAACATTTTCAATATTTTCTGAAAAACGGCTCCACATTCTTTTTTTAAATTTCTTGTAAGAATAGAGTAAAATACATCTATTAATGTCGCATATATTCGATTTTCCCAGTTAACACTGAATTTTAGAAAATTGCAAAAGTTAAAAATTTTTTCGGCGTCATCCTGCAACTACAAAATTGAAGACAGATTTTTCCTTCAAATAAAATTTGTTGTGCATAAATAGTTCTCTGAATAAGGTCATGTAGATTCTTTTGGAAATGTTAGTAGGATTCGTGCAATATGCCTGCAGTATTTGCATTGTTTAAAAAAAAGAACAATATCTAAAGAACGGCTCCAAAAATGTTCTTTAAATTTTTGGTAGTGTTAGTGCCAGTCAAACACTACACTATGAAATAAACGCCATATTGTTATATCCTTTCGTTTTTTCAAAAATGTCAAAAATGAATTTTTTTACTTGTCTCCCTCGTCGATAATATTTAAATTACAGTCGATTTCTTCACATTATTATATTTATGAGTACATGTGATTTAAGAAATGTCAATTAAAGTTTCTCGAAAACTTAACAAGATTTCTGTAAAAAAGAGCTCAAAATTCCCCATTATTGGAAACGCTCAAACGCAATTATCTCAAAAATGGCTCCACATTTTTTCTTCAATTTTTTCCAAAAATAGTGCTAATTGCGCTATTTAATATGACGTAAAGTTCATTTTGGTGTATTAATTTGTTTTTCCTAAAATTAAACAAATGTAATTTTTTTTAAATACCTCTCAAGCCGTTAATATGGACCTTTCATCAATTTGTATGCATTATTAAATTTGAGAATGGATGTGCTTCAAATGACTTGAAATTAAATTTTTCAAAAACTCAATACATTCCTCTGAAAAAGTGCTTCAAATTTCGCATTTTTGTAATGCTTAATCACCATTTTCTTAAAAATCACTGCAAATTTTTCAATGAAAATTTCTTTAGGACTAGTTTTTACTCTTCATCAATATTTTTGAAGTAGTAATTCCGTTGCACTACTAGGTAAGCAAAGAGTTGAGAAGTATAAAAAAAATGTACTTTGAGCGACAATAGATGGCAGCTGGCTAGAGAATTGAGCAGAACATTAAAGCCAAACCACACCAAGGAAGTCAGAAAACTTTTTACGAGAAAGTCTGTGCCATTCTGTAGCACCTCTAGTTACATTATCGTATACATATGTATATATGGGAGTAATGTACGTATGTAGAGAAAGTTATGTAATTCTGCGGAAAATCGATTTGAAATTTCAACGGAAATACACGATTTGGAGTCCCCTATTACCGAAAAAGTTCTTTTCAAAACGTCCGTCCGTCCGTCTCTGAACATTACTAGCGCCTAAACCACACGTACGATCTTTTCCACATTGAAGAAATCCCTGTCGATGTGGCTCTAGTTGGGGCTTTGTGATTTTGAAAAACAGTCTATAAAATTTGGGGGTACTTTACATGAAGCCCCGCGGACATTTTCCAAATTTTCTTAAAAACGACTCCAATTTTTTTCTTTTAATTTCTTGTAAGAATAGGCTTTACGCCGTTTTTAGTCTTCTTTAATATTTTTAAAATAATATTTCCGTTCTAATTGGAAACCGAAAAGTAGAGAAAATGACAAAAAATGTACTTTGGGCTGCAAAAGATGGCATCAGGGAAAAAGGAAGGGCAAGACTGTACAGTACCAGTCCATACCAAGGAAATTAGAAAACTTTAGTACGAGAAAGTCTGTGCCAATCTGTAGCACCTCTAATTATACTATTTATGATTTTAAAACACCTACTATTTTCTGCATTATTTTAATTTTGGAGCCTCAAATATCTTGGCCAAAATCGAGCTTTTAGAATATAGGAGGGAATTGAACTCTTTTCCATTGTGCAGAATTTCAGTTCAATAGTTTTTTGAGAAAAATTGGTTCAAACATTTCAGAAAATTTGTGAATACAGTTCAGTTATACTCAACGATTATGAACAACTTACGTTGACTTCAGAAAACTATAATTAGAGATACTTTCAAGCTAATGTGTTAGGAAACGTATTGAACAATGAAATACATCTGTAATGTAAATTTTAACAACGGAAGAGAAAAGTAAAAAGAATTAAAATTCTGTAATTTTTGAAAATACCAACGAATAGAGAAATATGGCGAATGTGTCATTGTATACGGTATATATAGCACTACCGCTACCAAAAATTTAAAGAAAAAATGTTGAGCTGTATTTGAGAAATTCTTGTTTTTGCTATTTTTTAAAATTGCAAATATTGCGCGCAATTTGCACGAAATAATCTAAAATTTTCAAAATAATATACATAACCTTATTAAAAAACTACTTACGGACAACAAATTTCATTCGAAGGAAAAATCTCTTATCTTCAATTGTATAGTTGTAGGAAGACGCCGAAAAATTGGAACTATTGCAATTTTCCAAAATTCAGAGTTAACCGTAAAAATGAGACCTATGCCATCTTTATAAGTGTAATTTACGCTATTTTTACGAGAAATTTAAAGAAAAAAATTGGAGCCGGTTTTGAGAAAATTTGGAAAATGTCTGGGGGTTCATGTAAAGTAATCCCCCAAATTTATAGAATGTTTTTTCAAAATCTGAAACCTTCAACTAGAGCCAGATCGACAGGAATTTCTTCAATTAGGAAAAGATCCTACGTGTGGTTTAAGCGCTAGCAGTGTTCACAGACGGACGGACGGACGGACGTTTTGCTTTCAATTGGTTTTTCGGCATCAAGGACATACAAAACGGATTTTGAGTACACCAGATATTAGAGGATTTTCCCCTTAATTTAGCAACTGCATTTATCCCTTTTTTCGGTGACTGCGCGCAGCAATGAATTTTTGTGTGCCGAAAATCCGCATTTTTTCGCGCAGCATTATATAACTTTCTGTATACTACGTATACTACTGCATATTTACATAAGTAGACGAAAAAGTAATTAATGGAGAAACTATGAAAGTTTCTTGTTAAATGAAACTAGAGCTGCTACAGAATGTCACAGACTTTCTGGTAGTAAAGTTTTCTAATTTCCTTGGTGTGGTATGGCTTTAAGGTCTCTCACCATTCTCTGGCAAGTTGCCATCTATAATCGCCCAAAGTACATTTTTCGACATTTTCACAACTGTTTGTTTTCCTAATAATACAACTGAAATATTACTTCAGAAATCTTAAAGAAGAGTAAAACTTCGTCCTAAATACAAATTTTCATTGAAACAATTTGATGCCGTTTGGAGGAAAATGGCGATTTAACATTAGTGTAATTGCGAAATTTGAAGCTATTTTTCACAGGAATCTGAGTTTTCAAAAAACTTCATAAGTAGTCATATGAAGCGCTTCCACTCACAAATGTAATAATATATACCAATCCATAGGAATCTGCATATTAACGGCAAGAGAGATATTAAAAAAATTACATTTATGTAATTATTGTAAAAATACACCAAAATGAGCTTTGCGTCATATTAAACAGTACAATTAGCCATAACTATTGGAAAAGTTTCAAGAAAAAATATCGAGCCATTTTTGAGGAAGTGGCGTTTGAGAGTTTCTGAATATGCAAAATTTTGCGATCATTTTCACAGAAAACTGTTGAGTTTTCCAGAAATTTTATTTGACTTTATTTAAACATATGTACTCATAAATAAAATAACGTAACGTAATCGCCTTTAATATATTTATTACCGACGTGAGAGACATGTAAAAAAATTAAAATTTTGTAATTAAAAAAAAAAAGAACAAAAATGTGCAATACGGGGTTTATGTCGTCGTATAGGGTTTGTGTGGCACTAACCTTTCCAAAATTTTAAAGAAAAACTTTGGAACCGTTTTTGAGAAAATGTTGTTTTTGTTATTTCTTTAAATTGCATTACCTCTTACGCACTGTTGCACGAAGACAACTACAATTTTCAAAAAATTTACATAATCTTAATGAAAGATTTATTTATGGGCAACACATTTCATAGGAACTTTTTTCTCCAATTTTATTGTTGAAATAAGTCGCCAAAAATCATCAAACGTTGAATTTTCGGAAATTCAGAGTTAACCGTCAAAGTCGGGCCTATGTCATCTTTACAAGTGTATTTTACTCCATTCTAGTGTGGCGTCGTGCAGCGAGCCAGGCCAGGAATAACCGTTACACTCCCACGCCGGATGCGTGGTTGGGGGCGGTTGGAACGCGCTGGACCGAGGACGCGCTGAATAGGCCAAGGGGATAGGGCAAGGAATCTCCGCTCGAAAAGAACTATAGAGAAAAGTTAGGGTGCAAGGCAGGGACGATGTCGCAAGAACCTGGAGGAAGCTGGCCGCCGAGCCTTCGTGACGCCCGCCGGCATCGGAGCGCCGAGGTGAAGGGCGAGCCCGCAGGGTACAGGCTGCACCAACGGCGCCCACGAGAGATATGTAGAGGGTCAAAAGACTTAGTGATATCTGTGCTATATCTTTACTGAGTAAAGGCCTTGTGGGACTCAGTGTCCGACAGTTTCTCACCACGCGTTGCTTGCCTGCTTTAGAGCAGCAGGTCCTGGGATAGGCCTGGGGACGGACGCGGGGTTTTGCGGCTAAGGGAATAGAAAGATTGCCAGAGATTTTTTGTTTAGTAAATTCAACTTGTAAATTATTGTGTAAATATATGTATATTTTTTTTATTTTAGAAACAGTCGTCTGTGCTATTAATTCCCACTACCTCACAAATAACAAAAACTCCAAGATAAAAAATTGGCGCCGTTTTTGAGAAAATTTTGAAAATGTCCGGGATGCTGCATGTAAAGTACTCCAATTTTTTTAAGAAGGATTTTTAAAATTTCCAAGTTTCAACTAGAGCCAGATGCATAGTGGTTTCTTCAATTTGACGTAGATCGTGCATGCGATTTAGGCTCTAGCGAAGTTGACAGACAGAGATACAGAGGCTGCTGCCACCGCCGCCGCCGCTGCCGCTGCCGCCGTCGCTGCCGCCACCGCCGTTGTTGTTTTTGATGTTTTTGTTGTTGTGGTGGTGGTTTTCGCTGTTGTTATTCAGTCACTATCGGGAGGAGAATTCTAGCGGCCGGCTGCTCTGATCAGTAGTTTTCCGTGGTTTCTCCGATCAACACCAGGCGAATGCCGGAGCAGTACCCTACCAAACGGGCAACGGACCGCTCGCGATCTGCCTTGCGTCTTCCTTGTCCTATCCTCTCCTCTCCCCTTACACACACACTTACACTAACATGCACTGCACTACCACATATTCCGGGAGACCGGTCGGGAGCTTAGAGCTTGTCCCGGCTAGGGCGCGCCCTAGCAGTGATCACAGTGATCACAGTGATCAATTTTGCATTCGTAGGTGGACAAAAATCAAAAATTCATCTTTGTTATTGGAACTTGAAACATAAATGGTCGTATTCCCAGATGTCTAAAGTATCGGAAAACAGCTTGTGTAAGCCTCAATTGTTAAGCAGAGGCGGCATGGAAGACATTACTTCAGCAACTTTGAGTTCCCTTCATATTAGTCAGGTTTGGAGCCCCGTTGAATGCGTTCCTTGTAGATGCCCAGAGACTCAACCTACGAAGTTTGCAGTATGGAACGTGTTCCCCGGGGTATGTACAACACTTCCAAATTATAAAGTTAATAATTTCTTTGTTTTCTTTATTATTAATAGACCAACTTGTGACTCATGTTGTTCTAAACAATGAACGCATATTTTGAGTTGGATTATAAAAATAAGATCAAAAATGATATCTCTGATTTTTGATATCCTATTCCTGAATATCTGTTTTAATAGGTGTATAAATATCTTTTGCTTATCTTTGCGATCTTTTGAGAAAAGTTGATTTTTCTTAGGATCGGTGCGCCAAGTGACTCAGTTAAGAGCTACTAGATGGGACAGGCGGAGTGCTTCAGGCGCGGACGGAGACGGAGAAGAAGCTCCAGGAGTATGTGTTGTCACGAACAGCAGCAGGGGTGGTGTCAGATGATGTAAGGAAAGCGGTAGCAGAAAGTATGCATTTTTTTGCCTAAATATCATACGACGATGGAGGGTGTGTGGAAGGAAATTAAAAAAATTGAAGTGAAGAATCGTAAATGGCTCAATGAAAATTTAAGTGTGAACGTATGGCGTAAACATTTAAACAGGGCTAGAAGACAGTAAATGAATGAATGAATCTGAGTGAATCTAACTCAGATTTTGTCTAAAATCTCAAGAATATATCTATTTATTAATTTTTTACTAATTTATTTATTTTTGAAAGTGAAAACAATATATCATTTGGTGTTTTGTCTTAAGATGTGTAGATGTAATGTGTAGATCTTTGCTTCTTCAGTGCAGTTTTAAGAGATAAAAAATGTCAACAATAATAAATTTTTAATTTCGTGGCCATGCTTACCATGTTATTTTTATATCATACATGTGTGTAACGTAATTGTTGTTTTCCAAAAACACTCTTTTTGGTTGCTTTTCAAAAAGTATGTCTTCTAAGAACTTTCTTCTCTCTTTAACCAGAGGTGATTTTACCACTTGGTGCAGTATCAATTAAACCCAAACAAATATGAGACAGCTGACTCTTTCCTCTGTCACTGATGTTCAGTACGTCAGCATTACTGAACTTCTTCGGTGAACGAGACTACAAACACACCATTATTCAGCTCAACCTAAACATTTGAAAGATTGCAAATTGAGCCAACAACAAGGACGTCTTGTGACCTCAACCATGCGGCTAGAGGACAGATTAGCCTCAGAATCAAAATTATTTCTTTACAAACAATTTTATTGTATGTTGAATGTTTGTTTTATTTTTTAATTCATTGCGAAATATAAGAACCTATAATAAATTTGTTTAAATATTGTATGCGTTTACAAAGATTTGTGAAGCGTTTCTTAATTATCTTATTATACCATTTTTCAATTTTTGTAGTAGACTGAGGTCTTTGTATATGGTGATACTCCGGCATTCACCTGGAAAGGATCGGAGTCAGAGCTGTTAGATCACCATTTAAATTTCGGCAAGACCACAAACTCGCTCCAGTTTATCTCATAAAGGTAACTTTCGGCTGTTGCCCGGTATCGAACTGACGACCTCCCATTCGCGGGCATACTCGACCACAAGGTGTTGCCTTTACAATCGCCGATATCCACGTTGATAGTGAACACGTTTGTACCCAAAAACATTGTTAATCTCAAAGATATCGTCACTAGGATTTTTTCCACCTAGCAACGCAAAATTGATCCCTGTGGGGCGGTGTCCCGCTTGTGGGAGAGTCCTGGTTAGGGGGAAACCCCACTAGCCGACGGTAGGTCGGCGCCGGATCTCGCCATTCAGCGGGGGACGATCACCGCCATCTCCCGAGAAAAAACATGCACTACACTAACGGGACTAATGACCAATAGCAGTTGACGCGCCTGGAAACACGAAAAAACCAACCAACCTGTTGTTGTTGTTGTTGTTGTTGTTGTTGTTGTTGTTGTTGTTGTTGTGGTTTTCTAATGAAATATGGAAAATGTAGATGTGAAGTACACAAATTCTATGTCCAAATTGCTTGGCATTTTATTCCCTACGCGTCATACATCAAGCCAAGACCTGTAGGCGACAGATACGTAAGCACATTCTAATTGGCCCAGTAAATTGCTTTTGTCGCAACTGCTTGCCACGTATTTCACTGTAGTTGTCAATTTAGACGCACAGCACGCGATTCTTCTGGCGATCACAAACCATGGTAAGAGTTATTTAAGTGTTTCGATTCACTCTAGCTTGTCATTATAAATATCTTTCAATCTCGTGGTAATTGTTTTTAGGCTCAGAAGAGTTTTCTTTCTATACGTGACGGGGAGAAAATTCGTGAGATTCTACTGCAGTCAAGTAATGAAGAAGAGACCTGCGATTCAGATGACAGGGAGAATGACAGTATTTTAATTTCGGACCACAACACAGTTACGGAGGAAGATAACAATAGTGATCATGAAAGTGTGGAAGATTTAGACTCTGACGTAAATGTAAATAACACTTATAAGGTAGGTAGAGACGGGAGTTCCAGATAGTGTAAAAAACCACCGTTCCAGAATGTTCGAACTAGGGCCATCAACATTATTCGCTATCTGCCGGGAATAAAACAAAGAGCTAAAAGTGCAAAATGTGAAACAGACTGTTTCCAATTGTTTTTGAGTGATGATATTGTGTGTTTGATTATAGAAAACACAAATATTTACATTCGCTCGATACAACAAAATTATTGTAGAGAAAGGGATGCCAAGGAGACAGCGAAAGAAAAAATAACAGTTGTTGTGGGTTTATTGTTACTCATGGGTGTGTGGGTTTATTGTTACTCTTAGTGAAATTTGGGAACAAGATGGACTAGGGATTCATTTTATTCAAAGTGCAATGTCTCAAAAAAGATTCGCTTTCCTCTCGAGATCGTTATGTTTTGGTGATATTCGGAATAGAGTGCAGAGAAGGGAACAAGATAATATAGCTCCCGTTTGGCAAATGTTCGAAAAGTTTGTTTCCAATTGTCAAAAACATTATTGTGTGTAAACAGCCACATGGGACCGTACTGGGTCTCAAATACTACCCATGATGTGGTAATGCGCCTAGTGAGACATATTGAGAAGTCCAATCGCAACATCTGCATGGACATCTGGTTCTCCAGTATACCAGTGGCAAAGTCATTGTTGGAGAGAAAACTAACAATGGTCGGAACTCTCAAATCAAACAAACGTGAGATTCCGCCAGAATAACAATAGTGTTTTTGGATTTCAAAAGGACATTACTCTAGTTTCGTATGTCCCAAAAAAGAACAAACAAGTTTTATTGCTTTCTTCAATGCATTTTAGTGATGAAATTGATAGTGATTCCGGGGAGAAGAAGCTTCCAGAGATCATATCATGTTACAACAATTCTAAAGGAAGAGTAGACAATGTAGATGAAATGGTGGAAAAGTATAGTGTAGCAAGGCATTGCAAAAGATGGCCACTTAGAATATTGTACCATTTGATAGATGTAGCTTGCCTTAATGCGTATGTTGTTTTCTTGTTTAACAATCCCGACAAGAAGATAACAAGGCGTTCGTTCATTAAACAATTAGGAAAAGCTTTTGTGCAGCCCACAATAGAACACCTCAACACCTCAACAGCCAACAGTATCCAAACGCCTTCGAGAAATGGCCGCAGAATACACGGACAATATGTGCACTTCACCTGATTTTCAGCTGAAGAAACCAGGGAAGAAACGCAGTCTGTCCAAGAAATGAAGACAGAAAGACTACTTCATTCTGTTCAATGTGTGAGGAATATATGTGCATTAAACACATTGTAACAGTTGTTTAAAAAAGGAAACTCATAAAAATTAATTATTCACTTACTTTTTGTTTCCAAACTATGTATATAATCGTTAAATACACAAGTATTTATTAAACAAACAAAAGTGTGCATTACTTGCTGTTCTCCTATCACTTTTCCTGCGGGGTGACTCGGGCACCCCGCGCGCCTCAATACGTTACGAAACATGGCGCGTCTACTGCCGGGTTAAAATACCACTCGGTTTCGATCGGTTTTGAACCCGCGAACTTGAGTATAACAGTCCGATACGCTAATCCTCCCACCCAAAACCGCTAAATTTCTTCTAAGAATTGAGTGAAATACACCTATAATGATGGCATAAGACCGATGTGCACTGTTAACTCTGAATTTTCGAAAATTTCAAAGGTTTGAATTTTTTTGACCTCGAAGAAAGAAGTTTTATCTTCAAATAAAAGTTATCAACAATTATTTCTTTAATGCCATAAATGCGTTTCAAGATATTAGCTTTAACGTTTTCCCAGAATTTTGAGTGAAATATGGGCAAAATCGGAATCAGGATTTTCGCAAAAACGGTTTCAATTTTTTTATTAAACTTTTAGTACGGTTAGAGCTAAATGCACTGAATAATATGGCCATTTTGATATGTTCTCTTGAGTTTTCAATAATTATATGATTGTAATTTTTTTAAATATTGAGAATAAATTGCCTTCCTGATGGGGGAAACCACGGAAATTTGCTGAGCAGAGCAGCCAGCCGCTAGAAGTTTCCTCCAGACCGACTGAATTCGACCTAGCCATTTCGCCATTTCGACCTAGCCATTCGACCGATTTTGACCTAGCCAATGTCAAAAATCCTGCTGCCATCGCGACGGGAACCCTAAGACCTCCCGGTCAGAGACACTGCAGTGCATCAATTGATGCCCTGAGTCACCTAAGTCAGTTTAAAGAGACGACGGTGGTGTGTTTTCCCGAGTGAAGTGTCTCACCTGCATAGAGGTCAATTACTGGTCTGCCGTCCAAATTGTGAGAGGGCTTGGGCCTGGTTAGCGGGCGCGGCCGCGGAAGGCGAGGTGTGTGTGTGTGTGTGTTTGTGTATGCGTGTTCGTGCGGGCTGCGGGTGTTATGCATCGCCCTCTTGCGCCCGGGACCCCCTGGCGCTCGCGGTGAAAGTGAATCTTGCGGCAACTTCCTTTTCTGCGTCACCGCATGTACACATAAAAGTATTAGGTGGGTTAGGGTTACGTTCGGCCCTACTGAGACGTTAAACCAAGTTCTCATTGATTAAGTGATGCATTGCAATTAAGATGGAGCACAGTTTCCTCAGTATTTTGTATAGAGCCAACACGATTAGAGGAACTAGAGACACAACGAATTTTGATTGCACATTCAGGAAGATGTTCCATAGCAGTCGTGATCACGTGAATCGTCCTTGTGATAAGTGCCTTGGACGGGAAAGTTATATTATTCGAACCTCTTACGTATCTAACGCTTATTGCTATCAAAATCACATGTAAAATATAAAATAATCGATTTAATACATGAAATACTGATATTTCCCCTTTAAAAAGGATCTGAAACACCGAAAATTACTAAACTTTCCGAAGCAGTGTACCTGGCCTTATTGAAATAACTATTTATGGACAACAAATTTCATTTGAAGGGTAAATCTGTCTTCAATTTTGTAGTTGTAGGAAGACGCGGAAAAAATTCGAAACTTCAGAGCGAAAATTGGACCTATGCCACCTTTGTAGGTGTATTTTACTCTATTCCTACAAGAAACTTAAAGAAAAAGTTGGAGTCGTTTTTGAGAAAATTATGAAAATGTCCGGGGGACTTCATGTAAAGTACCCCCAAATTTTAGAGAATGTTTTTCAAAATTTCAAACCTTCAACTAGAGCCGGATCTTCAGCGGACTTCTCAATTTGGAAAAGATTGTACGTATGGTTTAGGCGCTAGTAGTGTTCACAGACGGACACAGAGACAAACAGACGGACGGACGTTTTGGAAAAAACACTACACCCTTTCAGTATCAGGGGACCACAAAACATTTCCGTTGAAAACTCGAAATCGACTTTCCGCAGCATTACATAACTTTCTCTATACTACGTATATTTCTCCATATATACGTATGTATACGAGAAAGTAACTAGTGGTGCTACAGAATGGCACAATCTTTCTCGTACTAGTTAGTTTCCTAATCTGTTTCGTCTGGATTTCGGTTTTGTCCCCATCTCTCCTACCGGCTGATTCCTATCGGCATGAAAAATAGTATGTCGCAATTTATTAATTTTTCGGTTCCCTAGTTGCAGAATATAACTTGTGGTGCCACAACAGATCATTTTTTGCGCTTAATTTATAGCTCATGTAATTTTCGAAACTTAAGAGTTCAACGAAAATGGACCGTTTTTTTAGTCTATCCGACGAAAAAATTAGAATGAAATTTTGGAGAGCATTTTGAGAACAAACATTTAAATTCGCCTTTACTTCAAGTATCAATCTTCAAGTATCAAGCTTCAATCACTTGAAGCAGTGAAAGCAATACGTAATAACTAGGCGCCGGATAATTATGTAATAACACATGTTCCTAACGTAACTCTGTCAAGTCGAATCAACGATATATTCACGTTTCAAACCCGTTAGTGCCAAAAACGTCGATTTTTCAGTACATATTTTTACATGTTATACATATTTTACACAAAAGAACATATTTTTCCATATTACTGCAATTTTTTAATTTGGTCTTGGACGTACTACGCCATTTTTAAACGTCTTTTGCTTCAAGGAAGAGATTTACAGAAAAACAATTGGAGCTCTTGTAGAGAAAATTTGGAATGTATGATGGGTTTTGGTGTAAACTTCCGTCAAAATTAACAGATTCGTTTCACATTCAAGGATTCGTGACATCCGCCAGATCGTTCAAGGAACATCCATTTTGATGAAAATCCTGTTTACAATTTTCGGCGAACAATCTAAATTTTCGAAAATTGCAAACAAATATTAACATTGTCGAAAAACAATATTGACGCAAGAGATTTTAGCGATTTTTTTCATCGTGAATTTTGTTTTTAAAACTAGATTGTGAATTAATGTAAATTAAATTTTTAAGAACCTCAAATGCAAATGTTTCACTTTCTTTTTGCACCGGGAAGGAGGAAGTTCAGCTGTGTAACTGGTGGTGTTGGGGAAACGTGTCAGGCATGTTAGTTGTAAGGACCCGAGACCAGCGAGGAGAAAATAATTGCTGATGAAATAATTTTTTGCAAGATACGTAGCCCGTATTGTATATTGCGTAGTTATTTCAAAAAGACGTGAAAGTACGTGCTGTTGAAGCAGCACTAGTTTTGTCTAAATAGTATGTATAGACACACTGTCTAAATAGTATGTATAGTAAGATAAACTTTATTAATGTGGGTAAACTTTGATTGACCATTCACTTTGATTGTCTTAAATCAAACTTGACGAAACTGAGATCAGTGTCGTAATAAGAGTTATTACGATACATGTATCCAGTGCTTTATTTTTAAAATTGTAGGTACCGGAACGCTCCTCAAATTAATTATTAATGTAATAGAATAGTTATTTATATATAATAAAATTTAATATTTATTCCCGACGTAACGGAACGTCGTTCCGTCGCGTTCCGCCAAAATCAAGCCCTGCATATATCTATTCTTCATAATAATGCCAAAAAGAATCATTTGCATACTGCAAGTAATATTAGAACAAACCCATGGCATAAGAACTGTCAGATGTCATCTTTCACAGGACAAGGAGTCAAATTTAAACAAAAATAATAGTTCACTTGAATTTTGACAAATTGCGTCTAACTTTCTATGATATTCAAATCGTAACATTGAATTACAATATTCAATTGGTTATCAATTTCGGCTTAAGTGCCTTGTTTCATAATTCTTCAATTTCGTCTTGTAATAAGATGAATCGACGTTTTATCGATAATTTTACTTTTCAAAAGTTTCATTAATTTGAATGTTTAAATAGATTTATCACGTGTAATTACATGTTTATTAAACAAGGAGGCATTATATGAAGCAAGAAACATTGTTTTTCATTTGATCATTCAACTTCATCAATCACCCACAATTACTTTAATTTTCTCTGCTTGTCAGTTTTTGTTTTAATCTCAGACCTCCGATGAATGCATGAATCAAATAACATCATTGTTATTTGATCATTAAAATCATGTGATCATTAACATTGATTACTTGATATTTTATTTAGGGGTAGGTTTTATTGGTTAATGTTTTTCAACGGTTCAACAGATACCTTGAATGGCCGTTTTCTTTTGATGAACAGCTACGTCCTTCAAGTACAGATGGTAGGGCAAAATTCAAGGTTTCGGGAGTTTCATAGAGTGGAGAGTAGCGCCCTAAATACCACCTTCGAACTCTGACGATATTTGTGGGATTGAAACTGAAATGTAGTCTGTGTTTGGAAGGTAATATAACTTGACCACCAACTTCGTTCTAAGTATTTTCACTGCAAAATGCTACGGCATTGATATTTACTAAACTGTAAACATAAATGCTAAATCTCTTTGAATTGTTTAAACATGTGTTTAGTTTTCTTTTAGTAGTAACAACTCGTTTTGACGAGTACATATCTTTGTTGTATTTTCAGACGCTCCAATAATTGAATTTTAGTAGTATTTATTTCCAAGCATTTAGAAATTTACGAAACTTCATTGAAATATTCGCCAAACTAAAAAATGTTTTAAATATAATTATTAATATTGTTTAAAAATATGTATTAACAATGCGAACAAATACAATTTTGCAATGAAATTTCATTGCAGATGAGATATGTCATCTATCGAATAAGGTAGTTTAACCTTGGCCATTCTTTTTAAATGTATTAAGAATTCGCAATGATATTTCACATTGCAATGGAGGTTCCCTAGTGAATTTCTGTTAGTTAACGTTAGAATTTTTTAAAAAATGTGCAATTTTACTGAATTTATAAAGAACAAATATTTGAAAATTCGCATTGATACTTACGAGGTCCGCTAGCGATCTTTAATTTTTATAACAAAAAATCTATTTGCTTGCACTTACTAATCTAGAGGAAGAGAGAATGCGAATAGTATGTTTCCCTATTTTTTAACGGTAATGGTTAAACAAGAGGAACAAATAGTTTATGACTGTTTTAACAGGAGCCTTTAAAAAAAATTAAAAATACAGCTATTCGGTTGCTCAACATCCCTTTGATAGAAAAGCAGAAACAATCGTTTCGGCGTAATGCACCTGACAAATAATTTGTTTATAATCAATTTCCTTCCTATTTGATAAATATATCGACTTCCAAATTGCAGGACTTGAAAGAGAATATAAAAACAAAATAAAAGTTATGCTCATATTCGCCGTAAAAAGAATTTAGCGTAATTAAGTTAGCCACAGAATTTGTTTACAAGCAAGTGCATTTTAACCGTATGTGGCAGGCAAAAGCGCGGCATTGGAGAACTGTTTTTTCACTATGCTTATGTAGAGCGAATGAATTATGCGCCAACAAATGGTGTCATTGTAAGGTGTTAATTTCTTATAAACAATCACACATATCTCGAGAACGAAATATGATAGCACCGATCGGATTCCGGAATTTTGCATAGCATTTAAACGTCATTCAGATGATATATTCCAAAAAGTTGCAACATTTCCAAATTTATAAACAATTTCAAACTTTTGCAAATATAAAGAGGGGAGAGTCTCCCGATGTCCCAGAGCAAAATATCGCCAATTAACAAATTTGCAACAATTTATAATTTTATAAACAAATTCGAAATATGCGTTAGAACGGCCGGGAAGGATTCGCAAATTGTGCCTGAAATGAACTTCTCAAAATAGCAGTTTGACAGGAGTTACAAATCGATTACTAAAAGTTAGAATAATTGTTGCTAAAATGATAAATATTTACTGGTCTATTGAGAGTAATTATGGACGGAAAACCCCGCTCAGAAATATTTTTTCGTCGTGGAGTACGCGCAGGCAAAATTTAGGCAGGGAAATTTGACGATTCGTACGTAAACGAACTAGCCCTCTCCCCCTGAGACAGCGTGATTTCTTTCCCTTGGGATGTTGCACCAATCAGAAACAACTGTGGTTCTACCTGCTAGCGATTGGTCAACACGTCCCTCCTCCAGCCCTCCCTCTGGCCGCGGGGTGTGCAAGTTTGTCGGCGCGGCTGGGAAATTTTTTTTGGGGGGGCCAATTTTTTTGAGGGAAAGGGTACTTCATATTTTTTCTCTTTTTAGTACATAATTATTCGGGCCCCTAGTAATAACTATAGTCTAACTACAGACGATGTAAAAATTATGAACGCAAATAGCAGTAAAATTTCAATTAATCTACTGAACTTATTTACTTACGTACCAGCGGTTTGTTTTATGATACACAGAAGAATTGGGTACATTTTTTGGAACCACAAACAGCATACGATTTATGCAATAAAGTGATTCCAACGGATGCACAAGAAAAAAGTATTACGTAAGTGTTACACTACAATGACACTTAAACCAAAACACGAATATGTATTATGACATACACTCACACACACACACACACACACACACACACACACACACACACACACACACACACACTTAAACATAATATTTTTTTCAATATTCCACAGATATTAGCTACCGTGCTCAGACTGAATCAATACAAGTTCATTGTTTAATAACAACGTTCTTGTCATTGTAACTGTTTTATCCCCAAATCACAGGCAAATTCTGTAGGCGAGCGAATGCAGAAAAATCACATTTGCGGTAATATTTACAATACATCGAGAAAATGTTATAATATTAAATTTTAGAAGTTTTTTCAATTGACACCATGGTTTACTTTTCGTGTTTCTGCAATATATACTTTTTATCCTATTTATGATTTAAAAACACTTAAATTTTTCAGCATTATTTTGATTTTGGAGCCCCAAATATCTTGACCAAAATAAAACTTTTGGAATATCGGAGAGAATTGAACTCTCATCCATTGTAGAAAATTTCGGCGAAAAATTTTCCATAGTTTTTGAGAAAATTGGGTTCAAACATTTCAGAAAATTCGCCAGTTCAGTTCAATTATACTCAAAGATTATGGAGAACTTACGGATATTTAAAAAAAAATCATTAGATATACTTTGAAGCTCATGTTTTAAGAAACGCATTGAACAATGAAATACTACACCTGTGTTGTAAATTTTAACGACAAGTAAAACTAAAGGTGCTACAAAATGGCACATACATTCTCGTAGTAAAGTTTTCTAATTCTTTGGTGTAGACTATGGTTTCTACTTCCTTGGTTTGGTGCCATCTCTACTCGACCAAAGAACATTTTTTTAAACATTATTTCAACTTTTCGCTCTTCTAATAGTGGAACCGAAATATTACTTCAAGAATGTTAAAGAAGAGTAAAACCTCGGCCTAAATAGAAATTTTCATTGAAAATATTTCAAGCTGTATTTAAGAAAATGGCGATTAAGCTTTACTGTAAATGCGAAATTTGAAACTCTTTTCCTCGGAAATCTATAGAGTTTTCGAAAAAGTTAATTTGAAGTCATTTGAAGCACTTCTACTCGAAAATGTAATTATGGGTACAAATAGATGGAAATGCCAATATTAACGGCTTGAGAGGTATATCAAAAAAATTACATTTGTGTAATTTAAAAAAAAATGAAACGAATACAGGAAAATGAACTTTACGGTATATTAAACAGTGCAATTAACACTATCCATTAGAAAAATTTGAAGAAAAAATTTGGAGCCATTTTTGAGAAAATAGTTTATGTGGTTCTGAAAAGGCGGAAATTAGAGCTCATTTTTACAGAATACTCTTGAGTTTTCGAGAAACTTTATTTGATTTATTTAAAGAGAATGTATTCATAATGGTAATAACGTGAAAAAATCGCCTCCAGATTAAATATTACTGACGTGAGAGACTGGTCAAAAAACTCTTTTCTTGAAACTGCATGTGCTAATGTTAGGCCATTATCATGATAACAAAATATTTCTGTCCAGAGAACGGATCACATATTCTTGTAACAGATGATTCATCGTACAATGACGCAGTGGCATGTACTTTTTACTTTCTCGTATACATATTTTTCTATATGCTACATTAAATAGCATACACTTCCCACTTAAAGGCGTGGTAACTTGGTGTATTCTAGGCATTGTCGGATCCCCTGGGTTCCCTAGACTTCCCCATGGGACCAAGAAGTTCATTTTCTGCATTTACTGCCAGCAATGCTAAATTGCTCCATCGTAATTCACAAATTGTGTGTAAATCTTAATAGAGCATCTGAGAGCAATTAACGAGATAGTCAGTAAATCTCCCCGAGACATGATCCCCAACGTCTTGAGGGCACTGACTGTTGATCCTGGCATAGCCCCAGAGGTTCCAACCACCACAGGCAGGATTCTGGCGTTGGGCACTCCATGAAGTTGGGCTGCCAGGGGAATGACTGGTTGGTACTTTACCACTTTTTCCTCCCCTGCTTTTAGAAGGTTAGACCCATCCTCGTGGCGGACAGTCACATCGACCACATGGACCCCCTCCCAGCTTTTTATTACCAGGTCAGGTTTGAGTCTAACCCCTTCGGCAACGGAGAAAGTGGCTTCCGTAGACACCACAGTGTCTGATTTCCGGAGCATCTTCCCCTCTATAAAGTTCTTTATCTCGTCATGACGCTTTATTCTAGCTGGTTTCGTAAAAATGCATTGGCCGAGGATGTGATTCATAGTTTCTACCGCTGTATTGCACTTCCTGCAGTATACATCCTCTCTGGACCTTCCTCTACTAAGAGTAGTTTTATTGGCAGCGGTATTTGATCTCAATTGGAGAGCAGTGATAAAAAGACCAGGTTTCAGAAGATTATAGTCTTTCAAAAAGGCATTTCCAATCGGATCGTTTATATGCGACTTAACCGCTCTCCCTTGGGATCCCAGCTTCTCCCAGGCGGCTATCTCGTCATCGGCGCATTTCTTCTTATAAGATCTTAAATCTTGTTCGGTATAGGGCAGTGAAATGAAGTAAAGTGGAGTGATGTGAAGTGTTAGAAAAGCTATAAGTCAACATATAGATAACTCAAAATTAATTATAACTAGGATATCAATCTCTAATTCTAATTGTAATTATATTTGTAAATATTCGTAATAGTTTTGTAATTGTCGTATATCTAGTTGTAATAATGTTTGCCACCGAGCATTAGCTCAAGCGAACTTTAATAAATCTATCTATCTATCTATCTATCTATAGGGCATGTTGAGTCTCAATGCTTTGGCGGTTTTAAATGTCCGTTGGTAGAAACTCGGACAGGAGCTCAGCCATCTGCAAATGGGATCTGCAGATTTCTCTAGTCGTAACCCTAGGTTCAGCGCTACCCTAGGAACGTGTTGGGCGAGCCGCAGCAATCCCAGTCCTCCATCTCTCTTGGCCAGGTAAAATAAGCCATCTGCAGTACTCATATGCAGGTGTAGGAACTGTTTGACTGCCACTCTGATTTGACAGTCCGCTTCCCTGAGCATCGACATAGATGGCATCGATAAAACTAATTGGTAGAGGTAATGTGGCATTATGTAGGTGTGAAGTAATGCCAATTTCTGAGTGGGCTTTAAATGCGCCTTCTGTAGCCTCGTCACTGCTTCCATCAAATTCGATATGGATGCTTTACATGGGAAGCCGTTCCAGATAGAGTAGTTCACTCCCAAGTATGTTATGGTATGATCATCACTGACCAGAGGAATTCTCTCCCCCAACCTTTCCAGACAAGGGTCTTCAATGAACCAGGATCGTTCAAAGGTTGTAATTTGGAATGATGAGCACTTCGCGACTGACAATGTCATTCCGAGGGCCCCAAGATATTCCACCACAATATCAACCAATTCTTGAGCTCGTGGGGCATCTTTTGCTAACAGCACCAGATCATCAGCAAATGCTAATACGGATACACTCCTTTCCAATAGCGGATATCCCGACATGTTATCCAATTTCTCAAGCAAGCACTCCATAATGAGGTTAAAAAGGAGTGGGGACAAGGGTCCCCCTGTTTAACTCCTCTACGAATTGGCACCTCAATGCCTTTCGAAGGGTGCTGAATGACTGTGGAAACTTCGGTGTAAGAGTCCATTACCAAATTGGTAAAGGCGTCGGGGATCCCTTTCCTGGATAGAGCCCACCGAATCGCCGCGTGAGGAACAGTGTCAAATGCTTTAGATATGTCTAGCACAGCGCCGACACCACCCTCTACTTTTTCATGTCACTGACTGCTTCGTGAAGAATTTGAACGTTGGCGAAACAGCCAGGTTCAGGAATAAACCCTTTTTGCCGTGGATTGAACGTCACCACGGATCGAATGCGTTTGTCCATAATGCCCCAAAAGATTCTGCACAGCAGGGAACTAATTGTGATTGGGCGATAGTTAGTGACAAACTTATTATCCTTACCCTCTTTTGGTATAAGGACGGTGCGATTTGCTTTCCACCCAGAAGGCACAAAACCAGTGTATAAAATTTGGGTGTACAATAGGGACAATATTTCAATTTTTGCTCCTGAAGATATATTGCTAACTTTTATCTTATCTGGTCCTGGAGCTGTGGCATTTTTCATCCCAGCCAGCCGACTTTTAATTTCGGCAACTTGCACCGCGTATAGAATTGTGTCTGGGTCCATTTCAGGTGTCGAAAATTTATCATCCTCTCTTAATTCGGAAAGCCGAATTGGGGGCGTATTACCCCAAATGGAGTTGTACAGGTCCTTAACCTCATCCCTGTTAAGGGGCTGTTGGTCGACACTAGTACAGTCAATGCCCGTTCTAATGCACTTTGTCAAAGCGCTGGATCATTCTTGAAAAGATCCTGCGCCCTAGCATAAGAGTAGCGCTTCCTGGCGCGTTTGCCTCCATGCCTACGGGGCTTTTTAGGCCTGGTGGTGGTGGGTACAGAGGAGCCCCCCAAAATCTCTACCAACCTGGCATAGGTCTCGTTCAATTGGTCCTGGGATTGAATATTTCTTTTGAGTTCATTTCCCACCTCAAAGAGTTCTTGATCTATATTAGTTTGAGAAATACCCCATGTTCCTATCCATGTTGAAATGTTTTCCTTCCAGTTAGGTGTGGCATCTAGTGTGGCCCTGTTAAGACTAGTTTCAGTAGTTGCGTCCCCGGGCGTCATAGCAGCCGGGGACTCAATAAAAGTTTGGTCCCATCCTAACCGACCAGCGGTGTCAGAACGGGCCGTGTCAATAACACATAAAACAGAATCAAAGAGGACGGGCACACCCGAAAGCTCCTGATTCATCTCTGAAACTGTAGCGGCCTCCTCGTAAGGGAATCGCCCCCTATCTGCTTCTGGGGAGGTAATGTCTACTTTTGCAAGTTCCTCTGGGTCACTGTCTGTGGGCCGACTTTTTGGAAGGGAATCAACACGAGGCTGTTTGCTTATCTCTACCTGTAAAGACGTTTCGGCCCCCTTTGGAAGAGTGTCAGAACAGGGGATCACCGACTTTCTTCTTGTCTTGAGGTTAGGCCTTCGATACAGGGGAGAAGAAGAAATCAGCATAGGAATTTGGCTCACTGGAGTTTTCGGAGGGCTAATAACCCTGGGAGGCGATGCGATAACAGCAGCACTAGTAGAAGGTCTAACTGAATCATCGGACCTCCGACCATCAGATGGGGACAATGATGATTCAGCAATCACAGTAGCTACATCTCCAATGGCTGCTAAATATCTTCGATATGAAGTCTCTCTTCTTTTCTCACCCACCTGTCGGGCAGTCTTACCAAGCAGAGCAGCCAAATTCTCGTTCGACGCCTCTGGTTGCTCTTTCTCCAATGCAGCCATTTTCATAATATCATCCGAAGAGAAGATTTTCCCTGCTCTAGGCATAGCAGTCCTACCACTACGTTGTGCCTTGGCAGCTCGAGCTTTATTAGCTGCGTCTGGATGAGCATGGCGCAAATGTTGTGAGAGCCCTGATTTAGTTGCAAAGTTGGCGGAGCATAACTCACATATAAAATCTCCTTTAGATGTTTTCGGACCTGGACATTTAGGAAAATGACTCAAAGCGGAGAGCTTACCTTTGTAATTCTTGCTGCATTTGGAGCATGAAAAGATTAGGGGGACATCACTATGGATAGTATCGTGATGTCGAACCATGTTATTCAGATCAGTGGCCATATAGCCTCCACCCCTTTTCTGGGCACAATATGCGCAACGACTCGCCTCGAAGGGAATCCTAATCGTGAACCGTTCCAAGCTAGGGTCGTCATATACGGTGGCCTGTTGTTCACGGGGCGCGCCACCATGCGCTCCCGCGTCCGAGGCTTCGTCCAAAGTGTCCGCTGCCAGTCGCTCCGAGGAGCACGACGGGGTCGTGGGCTGCAGACCCCCAACTCCCTTCCCCCGTGACGTGGGGTCCCCGAGATGGTTTTTCTGTTAGGGATTTCCTTCCCTTAGCTAGATGCTCCCGTTTTAAGGCGCCGGAGACTCGCCTTTCGCCCATCCCTCTTGGCTGCACCTCGAGTTGCCCCGAGATGCATTACCAGGGGCACCGCGAGGAGGTGAGAGAGTGGACTTGTCGGCCACGCAACGGCAAACCCATTACAGGCGGCTATTACGGCCATACGGTTGCGATCCCATTACAGGAGGGCTTCTCGGCACTTACTGGTGTAGGTTAACTAGCATTGCCTACACTACCAAGACCCTGGGCGACTTCAGACCCCCAAATACGGTAGTAATATACGGGAGTATATACGGGAGTAATATACGTAGTATAGAAAAGTTATGTAATGCTGCGGAAAATCGATTTCGAAATTTCAACGGAAATACACGTTTTAGGGCCTTCAGAAACCGAAAAACTGGTTATTTTCAAAACGTCCGTCTGTCCGTCTGTGCGTCTGTGCGTCTGTCCGTCTCCGTCTGTCCGTCTGTCTATCCGCCCGTCCGTGTGTCCGTCCGTCTGTGAACACTGCTGGCGCCTAAACCACACATACGATCTTTTCCAAATTCATGAATCCTGTGTCGATCTGGCTCTAGTTGAAGCTTTGAAATTTTGAGAAACATTCTTTAAAATTTGGGGGTACTTTACATAAAGCCCCCAGGACATTTTCAAAATTTTCTGAAAAACGGCTCCAAATGTTTTCTTTAAATTTCGTGTAAGGATATAGTAAAATACATTTAAAAATACATTTAAAATCTACATTTAAAATATGTCCGATTTTCACCGTTAACTCTGAATTTTCGAAAATTGCAAAAGTTTGAATTTTGTCGGCGTTTTCCTACAACTACAAAATTGAAGAGAGATTTTTCCTTCAAATGAAATTTGTTGTTCGTAAATAGTTATTTCAATAAGGTCATGTACATTGTTTCGGAAATTTTAGTAATTTTCGTGAAATAGTGTATGCAATATTTGCAATTTTAAAAAAATTACAAAAAGTCCGCCTGTCTGTTGCTGATGCTGGGCTATTCGTCGCACCCGCGGCTATGTAGTGATGGGTGGGGCGAGCAGTGCGGCGGCGAGGGGCACCGCCGGCCCAAGCCCGGATAAAGGAGGAGAGTCACTAGTGTGGCATTGCTTCCACTTACTCCTGCCAAACGTCTTTTAACTTTCCTATTTCGTCTCTCTTTTTCTCTTGTGTTCTTCGATCCCGATACTATTAAGATGCGAGGGCTAGGGAGTCATTCATTTCGCTTCTTCTTCTTTTCTTGTATACGCGGTTTCTTCTTCTTCTTCGAATCTGTTTTTTTTCTATTTCTTATGGAGGTAGGGTGGACAGGACTGTGTAGGTGAGGGGGAAGCCAACTTGTCTAGGGGAAAGTAACCCCAAAAAGAAAATCTCTGGCCCTCCAGGTTGAGGGCTGGGGCGTCGGATCTGCACTCCGTCACCCTTAAAAAAGAAACAAACTGCAAAACTTCCCGACAAAGCCTCGGAGCCGGTTGGATCATCAAAACGGAAACACGCGCGGAAAAGGACTTTGAATATCGGTACCTGGAATGTTCAGGGAATTGCCACAAAAACTTAGGAGGTATTTAGAGAAATCAAAAAGTATGACATGGACGTAGTAGGATTCACAGAAACTAAAAAGAAAGGAATGGGTACATCTACATTTATAGTGGGGTGCCGAAGGAAGAGAGAGCTCGAAGTGGGTTTTCTAGTATAACTATCAAAAATAGATATAAAAAGAATATCACCAGCTCATATGCACCAAATTATGATGCCGATATGGCAAGTAAGGGTGTATTTTATGTCAAATTGGCAAAATCATTGGAGAAAGTAAGTGACCGAAAATAACTTTTGTTAGTTGGTGATTTAAATGCTCGCACTGGATGGGGAATTGCCGATCCTACAGTAGGGCAGCATGGGGAAAATATAATAAATAATAATGGAGAGAGGTTGATAGAATGTTGCCAACAAAATACTCTCAGAATAACAAATGGTTGGTTCAAGCATAAACAATAGCAAGCAATATCAATACATGGAAACAACCAACTCACAATTTAAGATCTATAATTGATTATATTATATTAAGACAAAAACCAAAACTCTGGATAAAAGACGTAAGAGTATTGAGAAGCCCTGAGTGAAGATAAGATCATCAGGTGGTGATAAGTGTCTAAATCTATTCACAGTTCAATTTATTTCCAATATTAAATCACCGTGCTAATTAATTTTCTGAAAGATTTATTCTATTTCTGTGACAAGTGATTCCGTTTTTTGAACGTTACGAGGACGGTGTATCAAAGTGAATTTGTTTCAAATCTTATTCTATATATTGAAGACAAACTTTCAGATATTATCTTTTATCTAATTACAGTAAAGTATAATCTACTGATTGTATTAAACAGTTGCAGCTTAAGTTGACGAAATTCTACGTAGCCACATTGCCAAATTTCGTAAGTACTAGCTCCATTAGAATTGTGTGTAGCATACCTTCTAGTTTTTGTATTGAATCTTGATTTTTAATTTATTTAATACACATCAATTTAACACTTTTAAAATACAAAGCTAGGTTTTTGTTGCTCTTATCTGGGTTTTCTTGTATTTATTTCAATTTTTATCACGTACTACATTAAAACGCATTCGTGACATGGCTACTGTTCGTTCTACTCTCTTTACTCTCTACAATCTCAAAGCCGACCTTCTGAAAGCCTTCACACACGTAAACAATAATTTAGATCAACATATCCGAAGGTTGGAAGAGGTCGTTCTCTACACAGACGGTTGGGTACACGTCGGCAACACTGCGAATAATACCAACCGTACACCCGTAACTGTACAAAAGACACAGACACCGCATCCAGTCACAACTCAAAACAAATTTAGTGTTTTAGATTATGAAACAGATTTTCCTCGCCTTCCTGATCCTCACCACCCTTCTCTACCATCGACAAATACATGCACAAACCAACGCAAACAGGCTAGGAAGCGCGTCAAAACCAAAACACGTAAAGCTGCGCATCCTAGCTCACTTGAAAACAAAGACATTCCTACTGAGCCTAAAAAACAGGTACTTATTTTAGCTGACAGTCATGGCCGCCATCTTTCCTCCATTCTCAGTAGGAAGTTACCCTCCAATTTCTCAGTCTCATCTATTTTTAAACCTAACGGGAGGTTTGCAGATGTGACTGCAGAATTGGACACCCACACAAAAACAATGACCAATCAGGACACAGTCATTATCATAGGAGGGCAGAATGACATTAACTTGGGCGGTAACTTTACACCTGAACAACATGTTAACAAATTACAATGTGCCACCCAAAATACTAACATTGTAGTCTCGACTCTGCCCTTCTGGTACAACAGACCAACACTATGCAGCGAGATTAAGCACGCAAACCAACAATTGAAACTGCAGCTGAGAGAAACAAATGTCACACTTTTTGAAATTAATTTCCTCTCAGCAAAACACTTCACCCGGCATGGTCTTCACATGAACCTTGCTGGAAAACATGCAGTCGGTAACAAGCTTGCACAATACATCATCAACTCCAGTCCTACGCAGTCTCCTGCCAAAAATCCATCCCTTTCACCTTCCTTACGTTCTCCACCCCCACCCTTATTTCGAACCCTGTTGCCTCTTCCTCTGAACCTACTCCCGTTTCTCCCATTCCCACTACCAATTCGTCTACATCTGATGCCCCATCTTCCTCACAACCTGTCACTGCCGGGACACACTACAACCTTCGACCACGCACTCGAGGTAAAAATGGAGTAAATATATAGCAACTACAGTCAGATGCAGCAGAAAAACATTCGTGTAGGTACTTGCAAAAAATAAACATTCTTCACCATAATGTTCAATCCCTTTCAAATAAAACTGAGTTTATCGAGGCAGCTCTACAGAGCGATCTAAATCAAACGAACGTTCTTTGCTTTACAGAACATTGGTTATCTCCCGGAAGCTTTGGTAAAGACTTGTGCGTATGCCATTATACACCCGTTAACTCACATATTTAATGCATCTTTATGCACTGGAACGTTTCCAGATATTTTCAAAACAGCTAAAATTAAGCCGCTCTTCAAAAAAGGCAACAAAAATGAAATTCAAAATTATCGGCCTATTTCTCTTCTATCAGTTTTTTCAAAAATATTAGAGAGACCTGAAATATTAGAGAGACGAATGGAAACCTTTCTCACTAAACACGACGCGCTTTCAGATTGCCAACATGGATTTAGAAAATCAAAATTAACGGAAATAGCTATATTTTCTTTTCTTAAAGATGTCGCCTCATCATTAGATCAAAACGAGGCACCTATTGGATTATTTCTAGATCTCTCAAAAGCTTTTGACATCATTGATCATGACATTTTACTTTCAAAATTACCTTCATATGGAATCCGTGGTATTGCTCGAGATTGGTTATGTTCGTACCTTAAACAACGATCTCAGAGAGTTGAAATACCTTACTGGAATGATGGAACATTACGTACGCACCTTTTCGACTCTTTGCCCATTGCATGTGGAGTTCCTCAAGGATCGATTTTAGGCCCTATTCTGTTCCTACTTTACGTAAACGATATGCCCTCGACGATTCGAAACGGAAGAACGATTCTCTTTGCGGATGATACGAACATCCTTTGCAATAAAGAAACCGTAAATAGTACAATATCAGATGTTTCAAATTGGTTCCGAAATAACAAATTAATAGTAAACGAAAAGAAAACGGTTTTAATGCAGTTTTCCATTTCAAATAAACAATTCTGTGCTCCATTGAAAATGAACGGTGTACCATTGACTGATGTTAAGGCAACAAAGTTTTTAGGTCTCTCAATTCAGTCAAACCTTAAATGGAACGTCCATTTAAATGAATTGAACACAAAATTAAGTTCATTATGCTACGCGTTCAGAATTCTTGCAAATTCAGTCAGCCTTCATACTGCTCGTTGTGTATACTTCGCGAATGTTCATTTCCGCCTGAGATATGACATAATATTCTGGGGAAATACATCTTATAGCTCCCAGACTTTTAGATTACAAAAACGAATTGTACGAATAATAACCAAATCCCACCTACGTGATTCATGTAAGCCTCTCTTCATTAATCTAGGAATTCTACCATTACCGTGTCTTTTTATTTACGAATCAGTGGTTTTGTAAAAAATGACTTGCTTAAGGGCGGGAATATATTTTCAGAAAATGCCGAAGTCTATTACTATAACACTCGACGTAGAAATCATATTCATCAGGTGACAGTATCAACAGATCATTACAAAAAATTCACATACAATACATGTACATTATTTTACAACACTTTACCAGATGACATTAAACGATTAAATTCAATAGAAAAGTTTAAATCCCAAGTGAAATAGTTTCTGCTGCATAACTGTTTCTATACAATTAGAGACTATACTGAGCATCACAAGAAAAGTAACATTAATTTTAACAATGATACATAATGCATTATTTACCATTTGGACTGTATAAATGAGTATAAACAACCTGTAACAACTATTGTACTACAGCTTCCGGGTCAATGACCCCCATCTCGATCAGGTTTTTCGTCCAGTTTCCCTGATCCATTGAGCAAATGCTGAGATGGCCCCTTGTTTTGCTTCTGGACATAAATGTAACTTCATTTCTGTGCACGTCTTCTAGAATTCAGTGGGAAATACAATTATTCAAATTATCGTTTCCATGTTGTCGCGGCAGGAAGTAATAAGAACCAAAATTTATTGCTTATTTATCCTTGAAAATAGATTTTATTACATGGGAGTTTTTTTTTCTCCCTTTCAAAATTCAAAATTTATTGCTTATTTATCCTTGAAAATAGATTTTATTACATGGGAATTTTTTTTCTCCCTTTCAAAATTCAAAATTTAAGTAGTATATGACTTATTGTAGGGATCACAGAATTTTGAAAATGTGCACACAATTCACTTTTCCCCATAGCACGTCATACGCAGTTTTTAGCTGTTTTTTGACGTAAATAAATAAATAAATAAATTTACTAATGTCCAGAATTTTCTTTCCTTTTAAAAATATAAAAAATGCTTACAAAATTGAAGGTGGTAATAAAAAAAATTATAATTTGCAAAAACTTCAAGATGACTTTACTTGTTTTCTTTATAAATTGAGATGCGGCGTCAACTGTAAAAAGATTCGCTGCATATTTATTAATTAAATTAAATAAATTACAAAAACAAGATTTTTTGTCAAAAAGTCTCCAAATATTTTCTTTACATTTTTGGTAGGGTTAGTGCCAAACGAACCCTAAGCTGTGACATAAACGCCATATTGCTGTATTCTTTTGTTTTTTCAAAATGTTTAAAAATGTAGTTTCTTTGACTTGTCTCTCACTTCGGTAATATTTACATTAAAACACTTTACACGTTACATTAAAAAGTAACTATTCTTTTCGTAATTAGTGTGCTTGGACAGCGTGTTGAAAAATATCTGTGATAGCACAGTGCGGTCGAGCCAGACCTACAGACTACAGGGATACGAGTTCAAATCCCAGGGACGCTGGAATATTTTTACCTCCACGTGTAAAGAGAGTTACGTAATGCTGTAGGAGGAAGTGTCGAAATTTTCACAGAAAACACGTTTTGTAAGTAGCTAGTTCGAAAAAAGTGGATTGTTGGTATTGTTCTTTTATTTTCTATACACAAGGCTGTCAAAACGCTTGTTTCTTGAACCCGAAAAAGTGATTTTCCAAAAAACTCTTTGTGAATCCGTCTTCGTGTGAGTAATTCTAGAGCCTAAAGTAAACACGATTTTCACCAAAATGGATATTCCTTGAACAATCTGGCTAATATTACGAATCTTCGAATTTGAAACGAATCTTTTAATTTTGAAGGTACTTTACACCAAACCCCATCATATTTACATAATTTTCTCAAAAAGAGCTCAAATTTTTCTGTAAATCTATTCCTCGAAGCACAAGATGTTTAAAGGTGGCGTACGTTCAATTTTGGCCGAACGATCTGAATTTTCGAAAATTGCAAACAAATACCTATTAACATTGTCGAAAACAAATATTAACGCTAGAGATTTTTGTTTCATGAAATCTCTTTTTAAAAATAGATACTAAATTAATGTAAATTAAACACTCCACTCTTTCCTAGTAATGATCCACTCTTCACTAGTAATGATTGCTGCTATTGGGTTTAACCGCTTCCTTATTCTTTGGAGGGCTACTGTTTTTTTAATTTTATTTCCAACAGTATTATATCAAAAGTAATGATATTCATAAATTCACCTGGAGTGCCAGAGGCCACAGATCACTTATAGATTATATAATTGCAAATGACAAAATCTGTAACCAAATAGAGAATGTCCAAGTACACCGAGGAAGTGACATATACTCAGATCACTACCTAGTGATTGCATCTATCACGATGATAGCAAAATGGAAGAAAATGAGGACAAGAAAAGAGACATGTCAAGAAATCTTCAAAGTGTACTTGTTAGAACACGAAAGTATCAAGCGATTTTATCAAAATCGATTACAACAGTATCTATTAAGTGTACCTACTGTTAACGATGTGGATGAAGAATGGCAAAACATAAAGAATTGTATAGAGAGGGCCACAAGCGAAACAATAGGAAAGAAAAAGAAGAATAGAAAAACAAAAGGACTGAGAATATGGAACGACTGTATAGCAAAAGCGGTAAACGATAAAGAAATAGCATACAGAAATTTCCTACAAAACAAAACACCCGAAGCAAGGGAGAAATACATACAAAAAAGGAATAATGCTAAACACTTAATTAGATCTGCACATTACGATTCATGGGATAGATTTATAAGTAATATAGAAAACGATATACATGGAAGGCAAATGTTTGCTTATAAGGTATTTCGGCATCTAAATAAGCCACAGAAAGATGTTGTAGATATACAAATCATTAATGAAGAACAATGGAAAGAACACTATAGAAAACTTTGGTGTACAGAAACTATCGACTCTCAAGAGGAAGAGCTCTGTTACAACAGTTCGGTGGACCTCATCTCCTTGGAAGAATTTAAGTTAGCATTAAAAACAATGAAAAACAGGAAGGCATGTGGCCCTGATGGTATTAACATGGAACTTTTAAAATATGCAGGACCTATCTGTGATTTTAGGTTGCTTCATCTGTACAATGAATGTTGGAAAAGCTATAAAACACCTAATAGCTGGAAAACGACGGAGGTTATATCTATCTTTAAAAAGGGTCAAAGAAATGAGTGCGGGAACTATAGAGGTATTAGTCTCATGAATGTCGCTTATAAAATATTTGCAAAAATAATTAATACTCGATTAAAAATCATTACAGAAGTTAAATTACAAGAAGAACAATCGGGATTTCGGAAAGGACGCTCATGCAGTGACAACATTTTTAGTATCAAAAGGATTTTAGAAAAACGACGAGAAGTCAATATGGAGACCCATTTAGCCTTTATTGACTTCGAGAAAGCCTTCGACAGTGTGGATCGAGTCAAATTGTGGAATGTAATGAGTGAAAGTGGCTATCCTGAACACCTAATAAATACCATAAAAAGTTTATATATGGGCACAAAAATTATAATTAACACTGGTACGAAGAAAACTGAAGAAATTTTGACAAATGGAGGACTCAAACAAGGATGTAGTTTATCTCCAACGCTATTTAATATTTATGTAGATGATCTTATTAAAAAATGGAAATGTATGGTGGGTCCTGGAATCCAGTTAAAGAAGAACAAACATCTAAATGTTATTCTTTATGCAGATGACATAACAATACTGCAAGAAAGTGAAGACGAATTACAAAAAGCCGTATACAAACTACATCTACTGGGAGGGCTCGAATATAATCTCCGGATATCAAAAAAGAAAACAAAGGTTATGGCCTATTATGGTAAACACCCCGTTCGCTCAAAAATAGTAATTGACGATACAGTAATCGAACAGATTTCTAGTTTCAATTATCTTGGTTGCGAGATCAGTTATGACAGAGATAAAGACATAGAGAATAAGACCAATAAATTTCAATCACTATGTGGCATAATAAACCGAACACTTCAGAACAAAACAAGGAAAGACACCAAAATAAAATTTTATAAAACAATGGCTGCTCCAGTTCTCATGTATGGAAGTGAATCGTGGATAGCAAAAGAGAGAGATAAAAGTAAAATCCAAGCAGCGGAAATGAGATTTCTTAGGAAAGTTAAAGGCTGCATAAAACAAGATCACATAAGAAACGAAGATATCTGTAAAGAACTGGATATATATAATATAAATGAAAAGATAGAGGAATACAGAGAATCATGGAGACGTCACATTGGAAGAATGGGTGAAGAAAGAATTCCACGCTTAGTAATGCAATACCGACCGAAGGGTAGGAGAGATGTCGGGAGGCCCAGAAAGAGATGGAGCTGAAGTGCAAGTGAAGACGGAACAGGCATTCATGCCTAATCCCTGAAAGGAAGAAGAAGAAGATTATATCAAAAGTACTGGATGAGAACAGTTGATATCTGGAGTTGAAGGGATGGTGTTAGCTCCTATTGTAGGCCTGGTTCCTTGTGATTCCAGTGAAAAATCAGTAACTGCACTGAAACAGCAGAAGCTTCCGCCAATGGATAAACATTAGTCAATCACCATGTACTGGGTAGGGAGGAGAACAAGGAAATCTATATGAATTGTCGCCTGCTCTTTCTTTCTCAGATAAACACTTGAATAGTTTATCAACATCAAATCGGAATTTTAGCGCCTTTGATGTAATATTAAACATAAAAAAATTCCTTCCAGTTGTCTGCGTGTTAATTTTTAGTGTATCAAAATAGCCCCGACACCCGTATTACATTAGCCTCTTAAGTTGTATCATATTAGCCCCACAAATTTGAGGCTGTATATATCATGACGCGATTAATATTATTGCATTATTTTAACGCAGAAAAGAATATTAATTCTTTCTTAATGATAACCTATTTTCAAAAATATCGTGTCATAAAAAATAACGAAGTAACATCAAAAGATTTATATCACGGTGAAAATTAGGAAAAATTATGGAAAAATTAGGCATTTTAGTTTTGATTTTTTTCCTCCCAAATATTGTTACATTCTGAGTGTTTGCTATATGGTCATTATAATAGAATATATTTCCTATCATTTGTCATTTTCTTGTTAATTTTGGACATAAATAAATAACAACTCTTAAAGTGTAATACATTAACCCCAATTTTCTACTGTATAATATTAGCCCCAACTGATCTTTATAACATTGTCGAAAAACAATCTGAACGCTAAAGATTTTTGTGTAATGAAATCTCTTTTTGAAAATAGATCTTGTGTTAAGATAAATTGAACACCTGTTTTTTTTTAAAAACTGCAAATGCTTCACTTTCTTTTCGCATCGGAAAGAAGGTAGTCTTGTAGTGTACCTGGTGGTGAGGGGGAACCGTGTGAGGTGAGTTAACTTTAACGACCCGAGTTCGAATCCCGACGAGTAGAAAATATTTTCTGCTGCAGTAGGCCTTTTTTTGTTTCTTTTTTGCAGGTTCACATAGTCCGTATTGAATATTGCATAGCAATTACGAATAATATGTGAAAATATATGCTGTTGAGGCAACATTTGTTTTGAACATAAAACACTTTCTAAATAGTATGTATAGTAAGATAAACTTTATTTAGGTGAGTAAACTTAGACCATTCACTTTGATTCTCTAAATTAAAACTTGACGTAACTGAGAACAGTGTCGTCATAAGAGTTATTATGATACACATATCCTTTATTTTTAAAATCTTAGACCCCGAAACGCGTCTCCAATTAATTATTAATATAATAGCAATAGCTATTTATATATAATATAATTTCATAATTATTTCCAAAGAACCGGAACGCCGTTCCGTCGCGTACCAACAGAAATCAAGCCTTTTATATACAGGATATTCGGGGAAGAAATGTCGAATCTTCGAAAATAGCTGTTAAGACAATTTTAAGCTTATTTTGTCTAATAAACTACACGGATATTCCAAATGGCTAAGCCGCAATAAACATTCAAAAGTTGGTTTGGATATATGTTTTCTAGGCAACTATTTGCGTTGTAGAAGCATATAAACACTTCATTAATATCTAAATTGTTTATGATTACCAAAATAAATTAATACATTTGATCAGAAAGAAAAATTAACCTAGAAATAAAAAAGCACCCAATTTTCACAGTTCGACTCCTTTTTTATTTCTCGGTTAATTTTTTTCTGAACTAATATATTAATTTATATTGTTAATAATAAACATGTTACATGTTTCTGGTATGTTTACAGGATTCTAGAATGCAAAGTTTTGCGTAGAAATCATATTTTCAAACCAACATTTGCGTGTTTATTGCAGCTCAGCCATTCAAAATATCTATGTAGTTTATTAGACAAAGTATGATTAAAATTGTTTAAACAGCTTTTTTCAAACTTTCGACGTTTCCTTCCCCGATACTCTGTATAACCATGCTTCTTTAAAAGCAAAAACAATAATTTGCGTACTGAAAACTAATTAATTAAACCCATGGCAGTATAATTGTTAACATTAGTACTGTCACACATCTTTCGCAGGATAAGGAGTAAAATTTAAAGAAAAATTATAGTTCACATGTATTTTGACAAATTGCGTCTTACTTTCTATGATATTCAAATGGTAACATTATATTACAATATTCAATTGGTTAAGAATTTCGGCTAAAGAGTCTTGTTTGATAATTCTCCAATTTCGTATTGTAATAAGATATCTTATGATACTCATGTCGTAAATAACTATTTGACCACTGTTATGTTTAGTGTATGTGTCTAGCAGGTTTTGTATTATTCTTAGAAACTGGATCATACGAATCACGTTTACCACGTTATTCACACAGGAGCACATGAATCTCAAAAAAGTATTTTATAATATAATCCTTGCTGATGAATCAACGTTTTATTGATGATTTTAATTTTGAAAATTTTCTTTAGTTTGGATGTTTAAATATAGGTATCACATGTAATTACATGTCTGTTAAACACGATAGCATTATATGAAGCAAGAAACATTGTTTTTCATTTGATCATTCAACTTCATCAATCACTCAAAATTACTTTAATTTTCTCTGCTTATCAGTTTTTTAATCTCAGATCTTCGATGAAGACATGAATCAAATAACATCGTAGATATTTGAGTGTTTTAAAAATAATAACGTGAATAAATGCTTAAATTTATTGAATTGGTTTTATAATAACCTGTAAAAACATGGGTTTTCTGTTGGTTTTGGGGATGTTGAAAACATTCAAATAGTAAAGGCAATGTTAAGCTGGTGACCTTTAACATTGTTTATTTGATATTTTCTTAGGGATAGTTTATAATAGTTAAACGTTTTCAAAGAGTGCACATTAGATACCTCGAATGGCCCGTTTCCGTTTAATAAACCGCTACGTTCTCCCTGTGCAGATCGTCGTGCAAAATTCAAGGTTTTGATAGATTCGTAGATTGGCGGCCAACAAACCACCTTCGAACTCTGACGATACTTTTTTTTTTTTTTCATTTATTTCTGCTTGGCCCGAAGGCCCTCAGCATCCGAGTACGATACAGTTATGTTACATAGAATTACATTAACTTTGACTGAGAAAAATTATAGACACGAATACATTGAGTTCATGTGAATTAAATGTGAGAAGCCACATCGGGTACATGAAAATCAAGGAGGATCGAAGAACTCGCGGTAGTTTTCGCTTTAGTCTATTGTGGTGAGGATTTTGTTTACCGATTTTGAAATGTACGGCTGAGGGAATCTGGGGAATTTTAGGATAGAAGCGAGAGGATAGGAGGGAGAAATGGACGGGGATAGGAGTAATGCCGAGTTCGTTATGTAACTGAGAGTTAGGTACAAACCATGGAGCTTTTGTGATGGTTCGGAGGAATTTATTTTGGAAAACCTGCATTTTTTGGATGTTGGATTTGCTGGCTGAGGCCCAGATAGGAGAAGCGTAGGATAAAATTGGGCGGATCATTGACTGGTATAGGTGAGTGGCGACATGGAGTTGCAAGGGTGATGACTTTTTGAGTATGGGATATAATTGGTGGGTTCTACGGGTTGCCAGGGTTATTCTGTGGAGAATATTTGGTTTCCATGTGAGCCGCCTATCAAAAAGTACTCCCAGATATTTAACTGGCTTGTTGTTTGGGAGCCAAGTTATATTTTCTCCTTGATATTTGAGAGGGGAAGGATTATTTGGTCTTCGGAGCGTGAAGATTTTGGCTTGGCTTTTCGCAGGGTTTATCCGGATATGCCATTTCTTGGCCCAGTCAGAAAGCTTAAAGAGGTGGTGTTGCAGGTCTTCTTGTGCGGTATCAATATCACGGTTTGAGGAATATATTGCGGTGTCATCAGCAAACAGAGCAATGGAGGTATGAGGGGTGGATGGTATATCAGCTGTATAAAGATTAAATAGTGTGGGAGAGAGAACAGATCCTTGGGGTACTCCCGCTTTTATGGGAAAAGATAGTGAAAGGGCTCCAGGAAGGCGGACAGAAAAGGTGCGATCGGCAAGGTAGCTTTTGATGATGTGAATAAGATAGTCGGGGGTTCCGATGTGAATAAGTTTGTATAACAGTCCTGGATGCCAGATGGTGTCAAAAGCTTTAGCAATATCGAGGAAGATGGCGACTGTGTGTTTCTTTTCATGGAAGCCTTCGATTATATCCTCGGTTAGTCTTAATATTTGGTGATTTGTGGAAAGTAGTGGTTGAAAACCGAATTGGTGCGGAGGTATGGCTTGGACTGAACTGAGATGGGAGATTAATCTGGTGAGGATACATTTTTCAAACAGTTTTCCTAATGAGGGCAGAAGACTAATTGGGCGATAACTTGACGGGTCGTTTTTTGGCTTGTCTGGTTTCAGAATGGGAATGATGTGGGCGTGTTTCCATTTGCGAGGGAAATATGACAGACGAAGAGATGCATTGAATATTGATGTTATATGCAGAATGGCTGTGAATGGAAGGCGTTTAAGTACGTACGTTGGAATTAAGTCGTGACCACTGGAAACTTTTGGGGCAGCGACAGATAAATGGTTCACAATTTCGATGGGAGATATGAATTTTGGACATCTTGGGACTGTTGTTCTAGTTCGGCGGATTTCTTCGAGGAGTAACTGATCATGAAGGGGATTTTCTGAAGGATGGGGAGTGAAGGTTGCGGCAAAGTATTCACCTAGTATTTTGCTTTTATCTGCAGGAGTAGTTGCTACGAATGCCGCGGTTGTTAGGGAGGGTATATTAGTTGGCTTGCGCAAGAGGCGGCGAGTGATATTCCACAGCGTATGATCGGTTGGGTTGGCGGTTTGAGTTTGGAAGTGGAGATATTGGGCGTTAGATATTGCCAAAAGACGTCTTACTATTTTAGTGAGTAGGTTTAGGTACGATTTTAAGAAGGGGGAACGATGTTTTTGCCAGTGATTACGAATGTATCTTTTGTGATATAATAGTCTCTGTAAGATTGGAGAAATAGGAGGTAGTGGGTTGCGTTGACGTATTGGGGGAGCTGTTAGATCTAAACTATCGAGAATGGTGTGGGTGAGGGAGTCAATGGCTCTATCAATTTCTTGGAAGCTTTTCAGTGATGGAAGTGGTGGCAGAATGCGGGAAATCAGGATCTGAAAGTGAGGCCAGTTGACTTTTTGTAGGCAGTAGGGCTGAGCTGGGCGATTTTCTTTTATTGAAGTATTCAAGGAGAAAAGAAGAGGTCGATGGTCTGAAGGGAGAGCGATGTGTGGCTCTACAATAATATTGTAGCTAATGTTGCTTGAAATACCGAAGTCGAGGATGTCTGCTGGTATTGAAGATTGGTAGGGATAATAGCTGGGAGAATCAGGAGCATGCACTGTTAGATTTAATCTTTCAATATCTGCAAGAAGAAGGATGCCGGCAGGAGAATTGAGTCTGCTACCCCATACTGTATTCTTGGCGTTCCAGTCTCCAACAACAATTGTAGGTTGATTTGATAAAAACAGTGGATCGATGTCGCCTGTTTTATAAGGAATATTGGGGGGCTTATACACTGAGGTCACTATAAGGTGGGATTGTCCGGTTTGCTGTACTGCAACGCTTATATTTTCAAACGTGGGGTTTGTATATTCAGGGAGATGATGATGGGAGATATTATTTTTCGTAAAAATGGCTACACCACCACTGCTACGATTTCGTGGACGATCATATCGATACATCGTATATCCAGGAATGAAAATTTTGATAGAGGGACTCAGGTGGGTTTCTTGGATGCAAGCTATATCGATTTTATTACTATGGAGAAAATGTGCGAGTATATGAATATTGGTTCGTAGGCCATTTGCATTCCACGATATTAGGCGGATTGGATGACGGGGGTTTTTAGACATAAATTTGAGGATAATAAAATTTCAGAGATTGGAGAATTGAATTGGTAAGAACGGGGATTATTTGATTTAACAGATTTGAAAGGAATATTTCAACTTGTTGGGAAACAATTTGTGAAATTATTTGGAAGTGAGAGTGAGTTGGGAATGTTGAAGGTTTGAGGAAATCTGAGTACAAGGGCGATTGATACGAGGACGGTGGTCTCGGTTCGGTCGGTCTGGGTATAGTGCGTCGAGAGGAGAAATGTTCGGGGGTCTTTCTCTGGGGTGTTGTGGTGGTGAGGAGGGGGAAAGGGGCGGTGAAGGGGTTTGGGGGAGTGAAAGATTGTGTGGGCAGAACTGTTGGAGGTATGTTTGGAGGTTGGTTGCGCGACTGGGAAGGAAGAACTTTTCTGGATAGAATATTTTGGTAAACCTGACATTCACGGCTGGAGGCCCGATGTGGCTTATCACAGTTTACACATTTTGTTTCTTCATTAGCGCACTCGATAGTAGCGTGTTGACCCGCACATTTTCCACAGCGCGGTAGAAAGCCACAGTTTTTCTTAGAATGTCCGTAGTTTTGACATTGCCGACACTGAACTGGACCAGGTCTATGACGACGCTCTTCTATTGTGATGACAGCATTAAAAAGTTCCTTTAAATTGTAGATTGCATTTCCTTCGTTTGTTTTTGCGAGAGTTACTGCACATAATGGCCATGGTTTGCGTTCACGGTTTGTTAATCTTATAACTGTTATTACAGGTAAGTTTTTTTCTACTAATTCCTGAAGTATTTCTTCTTCTGAATAAGAAGTTGGTACGTTTCTGAGTACTACTGAGATGGTAGCTTTGGTTGGGTCTCGATAGGTATGGTAGGATAGGCCTTTAGTTGATAGATTTTTTCGGAGCAGGGTGAAATCATCAACGGAGTTTACAACAACTTCCGTGTAGGATCCTTTAACTCTAGTGGTAAAATTTGCATGCTTTAGTAGATCTTTAATTATTTTCAGGAGTTCCGCGTGTGCAGGAGGGTTGTGAATGAAAATAGGGGGTATTTTTTCGATTTGTGGAGGAGAAGAATTAATATCGGCATCTTGAGAAGAAGGATCTTGTGGGATATTATTTGCCTGATCAAGTGGAGTGAATCTGTTGCTGGTGGTAATATTATATAACGGGGTTCCAGGAGTAGGCAGGCTACTCGGGCACTGTTCACTGGTATTTGAAAACTGCAGTCGCTGGCGCTTAACTGAAGGCGATTCTGTTTCACTTATCTGGTGAGCTGGAGGCTGCCTCTCGAAGGATGATTGTTGCGCTGCTAACGGCTGCATGAAGTGTGGGTAGTGGAAAAGTTGAGGTGGATTAGGATAGAAATTATTCAGAGTATGTAGTGCTGAGGATACAGCTTCGGGGAGCGGTGGGAACGGATCTCTTGAATCTTCCATGGCCGGTGATGAAAAAGCGTTGCAGAAAAGTCGTCGATGATCAGACGTTTTCGTCACAAAGCAGAACTTGAAGTATACACAACTAATAAGTTCACAGATTTAAGAAAAAAAAAATATATAAATTTAGTAAGCACTGAACGCACTAAGAAAGTCACTATGAAAGGCACTTGACACTGAACGCGCTTCGGCCCCGGCACGGGGCTTATCTCTGGTCGCCGCGATAACTAGCGAGAGAGAGGTGTGCACAGGTCGACGGTCAAGCTC
>BLKR01002075.1:95000-225270 GCA_011170035.1 Teleogryllus occipitalis | reverse complement strand
CAATTTGTAGTATTTACACTCAGACTTCCTCTGCTCTCAACACGCATAAATGAGCTGCTAGGATATAGAGTGGTTAAGTCATTTGCCCTTAAGTTTACCGGACAGCATTTTTTACGTCTGTTGCGTTCTTTGATTCTGTTTCGGTTCTCCGCGCAGTGCTGCTGTTAAGCGGCCACTATGAAAGTTAGACGGATGCCACTTTGCTTCATGATGTAAGTCACCCAGTACTATCCAAATATTGAATTAGTCAAAATCGGGATTTTAGTGGCTTACACCGCACAACCTCAGCAGCTCAATTAGCAACGATGTTCCGTAGCTTCCTAATACTACTGGAGCTACGTACTGAACAAAAGATTAATATGGAAAAATCACATTCAATCAAGCGCTAATAAAACCCATGCTTAATTGTGGGAATGCTGGTCGGATGTTTTTGACATTATCCATGGATGAATTAATGGAAATAATTTCTGTCAACTTAAATTTATTAAGAGAGTCATCTAAATATCTGCAATAGAAATTTTAAAAATATGAAAAAATATATTTAAAAAGATAATGCAAATAATGAAATTAAAGTAACATAAGTACATTTAGAACAATATCCCGTTAAATTTCAAAAAGTAAGGCATTAGCATTAGGTGGTGCAGATCGGGACACAGCACAGGGGAAAGTTTGAAACGGAATTTAAATTTTTTGGGGGCTATGGGTAAGGGATATATTATTATATCTGATATATTACTATTTCTATACAATCAGAGACTATACTGACCATCAAAAAGAAAAATAACATTTAACAATGATATATAATGCATTAGTTAATAATTGTATTGAATAATTTTAAAAATACTTAATAAGCTTAATAATTTAATAGATACTTAATATTAATATATAACAAAATGCTTCGGCTTCCGGGTCAAGGAGCTCCGATCTTCATCAAGTTTCCATCTAGTTTTATTTAAACTTTATTTCGGTGTCAAGAATTCTTATAGTTTATCACAATTGTATGGCCATCAGGTTTTAAGACAGACGTGAATGTAAAGAAACTCTTACTTTTAGGAAATAGTATTTGTCAGATCTTGAGATAGTTATTTGGCAACGTTTCAGGGAGATTACCTCCCCTTCATCATGCTACAACAGACAAATGCATTTCCTAAAATCAATGAAACTATAAACGGGATATGTTAAAATATGTATGATATTGTTGTCTCAATAGTGACCGGAAGACTTATTTTACTGAAGAAGACGTTAAAAAAACATACTAAACTTTTACAATATCGCAAACACAATTATGTAATTGACCATATTATTTCTTTTATATAAAATTCCACTGAAACGGAATGCTAAGTTCGACGTGTTTATAAAACGAATAGAACTGGCGATGCTGTCGGAGACGTGACTCAACTTGTAGCAATGTAGAAATAAAACCTCCAAGGTGGGGTAGGGGATAACAATAGGGGAAAGGGGTAGGGGATAACAGTGAAAGAAAAGAAGGTATTATGTTAAATTGTATAGTATTGCTTTTTCGCCAGGGCAAATATTGCTTTAAATATGCTCAATTGTTTATTTGTATTCTGTGATATTATAAACGTTTAATATGTTTTATACATCTTTTCGTGCAAGGTAAGTCTTCCAACATCTATAACCGCTGAGATGGCTCTTTGTTTAGCTTCTGGGCATAAACGTAGCTTAACTATGCGTACCTTTTGTTGAACTCTCCTTTCGCTAGTTGTGGTAGAAGTAGAGTCGGGTTTAAGAGATACTATTTTGTTAGCAATACGAAAAAGTTATTACATTTTTTCATACATTTATTACTGTTCTTTGACGAAGGTAAATAAAATAAATCAGGAATGTTATTTTGTTCTCTTTTAAATGAGAGCATACTGTATTTCAAGTGAATTTTATCTCTTTTCAATCGAGTGGGGAAATGATTAATCTTGGCAACGGGTCATGAAATGAGACGCCGTTAGCTACCACATGCCGACGATATGGCTATTAAGTTTACCTTTCTTCAAGCCATCTTTTACTTATTTTTTTCTTCTTCAGGTCAGTAATATAGTATTGGAGCATCCTCATCTACATCGCAATCGTTCAGCATCATCCACCGTGCTAATACAATTTCGCCATTGCTAATGCTTAGGTGTTCGCCGGCGCCTAATTGAATCTAACATTTTCACATTTCCTAAATCACATTGCAAAAATGCATTTTTCACCAAAATGCTAACTGATAATTTTGTCCCATACATGTTATACTTCAAAACTTGGAGCTCCTTTTATAATTCCGCACTTAATAATTACTTCATTTCAAACAGGTTGGCTGGTTGTTCATGGCTTTTATTTATTTTTCTCTTCTTCCGGTCAGTAATATAGTATTGCAGCATCCGGGCGGGTCAACTACTGAGATCATTAGTTCCGTAAGTGTAGTGCATGCTTTTATCGAGAACTGGCTGTGACCGTCTCCCGCTGGATGGAGAGATCCGGCGCCGACCTACTGTTCCCCCAACCAGGTGTCCCTCAGCAGCGGGGCACCGCCCCAGACGGGACAAGCTCTATGCTCCCGATCGGCCCTCCGGCATACGTGGTAGTGTAGTGCATGCGAGTGTAAGTGTGTGAGGAGAGCACAAGGAGGAGGAAGGAAAGATTGCACACGGTCCGTGGCCAGTTTGTCAGGGTAGAGCTCCGGCATTCGCCTGGATTCGATCGGAGGAACCACAGAAAACTACCGATCCGAGTAGCCGGCCTCTAGAATTCTCCCAAGCTGACTGAACTCGACCTAGCTGACAAACTAATGCCGAACATCTTGCCACTGTCGGAACTCGAACCTAGGACCTCCCGGTCAGAGGCACTGTAGTGACATCAGTTGATGCACTGAGCCACCTCTCCCGGTCAAACAGGTAAGACTCGTGTTTCCGTATCATAGAAACGGAACCGCAGCACGTGCAGTTATGTGATGTGGCTATATTTAGCTGTAAGAGTGGATGTAAATGTCTCGAGCGAAGTAATAAGAGTGGTAATGAAGTAGGAGTATGGTGTGTGGTGGGAGGACAATGGCCCGGGCCGCAGGAAGAGCGTGGGCTGTGTCCACAATGCTGCGGCATAACATCCACGCGGGTGTCATCCGACACCGGGGCCATGAAGGCAGAGGCACAATGCAGGAGCTGCGCGCAGATGAATCAGCGGATGCGGTAAACCGCGTTGGACTGGGCGCAGGGGAGCGGGGGAGCCCATAGCCGCCGGGCCAGCCCGCGCCTGTCCACGCCCACGCACTCGCAACATCTCGCTCCTTAGAGAGTTCCTTTTCCACTCCTCGCCTCTCTCACACCTCCCGCCTCATTGTTTCGCTCAAACTTGCCCCTCCCCTCGCTTCACTTCTAGCGCCTTCGTTCGAGTCTTTTCTCTGCTTCTTGACTCTTTGTAGCGTCTTTATCCCTCTCGCCTGTTTCACATTCCTTTGTCTTACCTCCTGTCTCGCAACTCTCTTGCCTCATCACGCCTTTTCTCCCCTTTTCTCATCACGCCTTTTGTCACTTCCAGCCGTATTTCTCCACATTTCTCACTTCTCACTTGCCTTGCCTCATCTCCTCTCTCACTTTCGCTAGTCACTCTTAGCTCCTGACGCCTGCATCACTTTCGCTGATTCTCTTTTCCGACACTCTCATTTTGCTCAAACGTCTTTCTGCCCCCCCTCGCGTCTTCGCGCCTCCCTGTAATGTTCTAAAGAATTAACATGTATTCCTTTCTAAAATATTACTCATTTCAATATTCTACGTCGTGGTTGCACAACTTTCAACATTAAATTCCCTTTTTTGACGTAAATAGTGAGGACGACTGCAACGGTTAGGATACCAATTCTCCGCAATGGCATTGATTCTTCACGTTGCTGCTCTGGCGATGAAAGCTAAGGCAAATATGTATTGTGTAATGGATGGATGTATTGTCCTATGGATAGATTGTTCTTCTAGAAACGCATTCTATTGTTTCAAAAGGCACATCTCAATATGTTTTTGTTTTTGTATACTATTTAATGCCTTAAATAAATTGAGTTAGGCTTATCTACGATTATGACCTCTCTTCAGATCCGGATTTTTGCAGATTCCTTTGATCGAATTGCAAATGCTGAAATTGCCTTTATCTTTGCTTCTGACAATTTAGTTTTTAAACTAAATTTTAAATAGTTTTTTTTACTGATTTGTCGTTAAATATATAATCTACTAAGCGTATCATATATATATATATATATATATATATATATATATATATATATATATATATATCACATTGTTCATTATTTCAACCAGTGAAGCCAAACATACGTTTCCAGGTACATAGTCGCCAGAAATTCTCAGATATGGAGTGTTATATGATATATTTCCGAACATTGGAATAAATCTTTTTTTCTACCTCTTATCATTTACTCGTTGATAGTTGATAGAATGACACTGAAATTAGTTCTTGACGGAGATCAGTCCGCACAGAGTTTTCCAGGAACAACAACCTCACATTACTCTATTTGGCTAATCTCAAATATCCCAAATGGTATCGATTTCTGAAATAAAACTTTTCTAAATATTATTCTTTATTTACTATACTCGTTTGGTAGTTACTTCATCAAGCTTAAAATCAAGCAATCACTGTATTCCTCCTAAGATTGTACTCGTCCTTTCATTTCCACGCTACCCTGCTTCTTCTCGTGGTTCTTCTCCACAACTGCTCGAATTCCTTCAGGGACCCAAGCTCCCCCCTGAAAAATCAGCATTCCTGGTCGCAGTTGAAGCGAGGAGTGCTCCATGATCATTCGTTGTGCCTGGACAATGGCGGCGGCGGAGGCGTCGAATCTTTTTCAGACGACAGCAAGGAAGAAGAGGCGAAATTCTGCGCAGAGTGGGCCGTGGCAGGGCGGAGCGAGGAGGGCAGGGCGGAGCGGGGCAGAGCGGGGTGGAGCGGGGCAGAGCGGGGCGGAGCGGGTGCTGTGGCCGCGAACGTCTACCTCCCCCTACAGCGGCTGATGGCGGAGAGGGGGCGACGGGGGGGTTCCGCTCCCACGAGTTCGTTTCCCAGGCGCTGCTGGGGATTAGGCGTTGGCGAGGGGGCGGCGGGGGCGGCGGCATTTCTTTCCGAGGACCCCAGGGATCGTCGCCCCCGGTTGCTGGCGCTTCCCTTGTACCTTTGTCCCCTTCAGGGCGGCTGAAGGCCTCTGGGGTCCACGGCCCCTCGCAGAGGTCATTATTTTATTTGATTTTGCGTTGGCTTCAAATTGCACGCGGCGCGACAAAAGCCGTGTCAAGGAGGCCGTCGGCCATCGTCGGGGATCTGCGGAGCGCTAGCGTCGGGAGTTCATGTAATGATAATGCAATGACGGATGATGCAGTAAGCAGTGAGCACAAATATGGAGTTTTAGTCGAATCACAGGCAGCGGCACCGGGAGAGCCACGAGGAAGCATGTTGGAGAACGCTTTGCCTGTGGGCGTGACGTGGCGACAAATTGCATTTGCCGCACCGGGAATCGAACCCCGGTAAGCAGGTGGAAAGCTATTGCACTTGCAGCGACGTTACAAGTAACTAGGTTCTCGCTGGTTTAGTGCGTTTCAAAGAGGTGCGTTTTTACATTTGTACCGAATCTAAATAATAATGCTTAAAATATAAATGTTAATTCTCTAATTAATAACATTAATAATTTTTATTGTGAAAATATTAATGTCTTAAGAAATGGCAATTAGGGAATTTAAGGAACAAGGAGATATTATTTTTTTAATTAAAATAGAATGTCCGATTTCTTGCTGCAAAACATTTCTTGAAATTGGGCTCCCTTCCCTACAATACTTCTAAATCCTGATCTACCTCTAAATCTTGAGAAACGTGTATAGATAATGACATATGAAAGCTTCCGCAGATTCATGGGGGGGGGGATAAATCTTTAGTATTCGCACATGTGATTTGAATCGTGAATCTTACGAATTTTAAATAAAAACATAGTACAAAACATTCTTCAGAGAATTTGGTAAGAATTTGGAATTTGGTTTGGAATTGTAAGATTCGTCCTTCCTCTGAAAAGAATGCATGCGCTGTGACGCTTTCGGCCCAGCGGAGAGCTCTGTGCAGCCAATGGGAACGAGGGTGGGCAAAAAGAAGGGGACAATTCGGTTTCGTCCCCTTCCCCTAAATTCGTTCAAGAATAATGACACTTTTTGAGATGGTAAATTTCTTCTTGGAATTTCGTACATTGGAGTTAAATAGGAATAATATTTTGGAATGTGATGCGGGTAATATATGGTAAATGTTTCAAATAAATTCAGTAAATTACTACATAATATTGGTTTTGGCAGGATGGAATATGGTCCTTATGCTTTTTCAAATAAATTTGAAACGGCTAATGAGTCTAATTCGTTTTAAATAAACAAGGGTAAAACATGCAAAAATAGTATTTGGCTGGATAAAGCTGTTCTACAGAGGTAAAACAAAAGCTTGTCAGTAGTCTGTGGATGTGTTACCTTACACTTTCTGAATTGGATAAAAAATTCTCCGCCAAGGTGGCCATTGGTTCAGAAATTAACTGTTTTGTTACTCTGTAACTATATTGTCACAGTTTATTTGTGATATGAATTTGTTGTATTATTTATAACACCTAATAATCTTTTAATTTGAAACTAAAAACAAGAGAGTATAATCTTGACGTCAAGAGATGTAAGAGTTTGTTTAATTCTTATTGTTGTCCTCATCGCAAAATGTTTCGCAGAAAGCGTCACGTCGTTCTACTTTGAAAGATATGGATGTCAAAGTTCGCTCCAAAAATGTCCCAAACTGTAATTTTCTTCCAACAAAATTCCAAGCAACAGATTCGCTCGAATTCAGTGCTAAAAATCAAACATTCCAGATTCGTAGCATTCAAACTACATGTTATGTCGGGAAGTACTCGCAAAAACGATTGCGTGATCTCAACGCCGCGCGGAACAAAGAACAAAAGTATTTCCGTTTTCCTCTCGCGCAAAGAATGGTGCCTGTATCTCAGAAATTTTCTCAGAATATCCGGCGTGTTAAGGGCCAGCGAAACACATTTACAGGTTGATTATTGCTCAATTGCTCGGTAGTTTCATTTATTCGATGCAGGAGTCAAATTCAGAGAGTATGAATAACAAAACTTTACAGCCGCCGCTTAGAAAATGATTTTTTTGCCTCCTATCTATATGCAGCTGTTACTAACTTCACAGTCAAACCGAATTAGAAAGTTTTTCAATGTTGGAACAAAGTCTAACGGCAAATAACTCTGAACTAGAGGGACAAAGTACTACTCGAAGAGTCTACTCACACATAAACATTAATATTAAAGCGAGGACCTAAATATGTGACATGATGATTTCCACGTTAATGATAGTATCAAATAAATTTATTAACGCAGTTTCGTCATACATTTACGAGAGTACAACATAACATGTAACAAGTGCATGTAGAGACTTCTTACATTTCACATTTTCATTTCACGCATCAGAGATTGCAATGAAATCTCCCTCACAATGAATTGCACTTGAAGGCTGGAATGCTGAAAGTCGTTAAGCACCGAAAGTAAACCTTTCCAATTAATGAAAAAAATAAGAAAAAATATTTTAGGGGTTCTTAGGAAAGACATCGTCACTTACGTCATAGTATGTGGTAGGTAATAACAATTTTGCTAGATGTACAATCATCCCTGAAGTATAATTATATTATATTTTCTCTATACCCGACAATTAGTACATTTGGCGCGTAATACCTTTGAAAATTTTAATCTTCACTTGTATTACAATGTAGTTTCCTTGAGTATGCACTTCACCAGGACAATCTGCATTGTAGAATTTCAGACTCGATCACCGTTTGGTCCCTGAGGTGCACAAAAATTGCGAAACGCGTTGTTGAATGTGCTTAAGAGCTCGCTCTCCAATAATGATTCTGTAGCAAGAAAAACAGCGTGGCGTGTTCTTGTAACGTCCGTTCGAACTCGACGGCAGTTTATTTCACGGCCTCCCATCTCCGCGCGCGGCCTCCCCCGCCCCGCCCCCTTGCGCCCCGCGGCGGCGGAGGCGACAAGGGCCCGAGGGCGTTCGGGGCGGCGGCGGCGGCGGCGGCGGACGCGGACGCCGCGGCGGCGCCGGTCGGCCGGAAAATCGAGCGGCGTCCTCGTGCCCAGCCTCCGCTCCCGCCCCTGCCCAGCCCCACCCCCTCTCTGCGCCCCTCCTTATTAACATTCCGCGGCGCTGGTGGCGGCGGTGGCGGCGGCGGCGGCGGCGGGCAGCGCGGCGGCAGGTGGGCAGCCGGCCGCCTCCGCCTCCGATTTGAGCGCACAAAAAGCGGAGGCGCCGAAGGCCGTCGCGCTGCGGCGGCTGCGAGGAACGCGCGCCGAGAAGACGCCGCCGCCGCCCCCGGCCCTTCGGCGCCACTCGCGCCCGCCAGCCCCAGCCAGCTTCAGCCCAACCCATCCAGTCCAAGCCAGCCTCAGCCAGCCCCCGCCAGCCCCAGCCAGTCCAGGCCAGTCCCCGCCCCCCCCAGCCAGCATCAGCCAGCTTCAGCCCGGTCCACTGAGTCCAAGCAAGCCCCAGCCAGCCCCGGCCAACCCCAGTCAGCCCAGGCCAGCCCCAGCCAGCCCCCGCCAGCCCCAGCCAGCCCCAGCCAGCCCCAGCCAGCCCCAGCCAGCCCCAGCCAGCCCCAGCCAGCCCCAGCCAGCCCCTGCCAGCCCCTGCCAGCCCCTGCCAGCCCCTGCCAGCCTCAGCCAGCCTCAGCCAGTCCAGACCACTTCCCCCCAACCCCAGCCATCCCCAACCAGCCCCAGCCAGCCCCGGACAATCCCAGCCAGCCGCAGCCAGTTTCAAACAGCTTCAGCCCGACCCACCCAGTCCAAGTCAGCCCCAGCTAGCCCCGGCCAACCCCAGCCAGTTTTAGCCAGCTTCAACCCGGCCCCCTCAGTCCAAGCCAGCCCCAGCCAGCCCCGGCCAACCCCAGCTAGCCTCAGCGAGCCCGAACCAGCCCAAGCCAGCCAGCCTCGCCCAGCCAACCTTGTCCAGCCAGCCTCGGCCAGTTCCGTCAGCCTCAGCCAGCCCCGGTCATCCTCGGTCAGTCCCGGTCGGACCCGGTCAGCCCCCACCAGTCCCAGCCAGCCTCGGCCAAACCCAGCCAACTCCGGCCAGCCCTAACCCACCCCAGCCCGTCCCGGCCAGCCCCGTCCACCTACCCCAGCCAGGCTCGGCAAGCTCCAGTCAGCCCAGCAATTACCACAGATGAATTATTTACCATTCATCTTAAAAACTGTTTATTTTTTAAAATTTTCAACGTTCCAAAAAATACGTTTAAAAACATTTGAAACTTTATGAAGGTTGTGGGAAAAGTACAATTGAGTACAATCTTCTGTTCCTAAATGCTCTTTACCCTCGTATATTTATGAACTAAGTGAAAGATGAATAAAAGTACCAACAATTGGGGATTATAATCATGAGTGAACGTAATTATGGTATCAAGCTGTCTTGACCGTTTTAAAAAACTATCCGAGACCCACTCCCTACTAAGTAAGAAGGCGGGGAAGAAGACTGGAAACCCCTGTGGTTACACTTTCAGTTATGGACTAGTTTCAGGGCAGTCTGTGGCTTATGGAGGGACTAGTTTCAGAGCATGGGCAACAATAACATAGAGCATCGACTCGTTCGCCCCTAAGGATGGGCTAGAGAGCAGGATGTGAAGTAGTGACTACATCGGTCTGTGGCTCTTTCTTTAACGTACTGCTTCGGTTTCCCCTGGAAGTGATCGGGAGAAACCTGGGAAACGGCCGATCAGAGCAGTCGGCCTTTCGGGTTCTCTTGCAGGATGCGGCGGCTCCCCACCCAGCAACTTGCTTAACTGGTGTTGCTCCGCCACCACGGAATGAGCGATCGTCCAAATGCAGATGTCTAGGGATGAGACTAGAAACCGGATGGGAAAGGAGCGGTAGTGACCGTTTAATCGGAGCCCAACACATAAAACGCTGCTTGGCATCCGCTCCGGCTTGATCGCAGGAAGCCGCGAACAAGGCTCACCCGACTTCGTCTTTGGAAGTCTCTCCTCCACCCCCGCCAGCAGAAGAATCAAATTTTAATATTAGCCTCAGTGCCTTGACTTTCTGGCTGTTTTTGTTTTTCAGATAAATAGTTTGATGGATTGATGATGGGGATGGTTAATGTAATACAGCGTTATTTGTCCCTTTCGTAGTGTGTTATAAAGTGTTCGTAGTCCTTAATGACACACTACTTGGCACTTCACACTCAGGCATACATAGCTTGCGAAGGCGTAGAATGCAGTACCTTATTAAGGTAGACAACAGCACTCCCATCAGCATCCACAAACTTTAAGTGAACTAAGAGTACTTGTGCCGGGAGGATGAAGCAAGCCGGCCAAAGGCCTTGGCACCCCGGCCAGCGCTAGAAAGAGAGAGAAATAGATGATTGGGAAATATGTCGTAGGGGATGGGTCTGGCAACTTTTCGGCAACGACCGAAACATGAAGCTAGCGGAAACAAAGTATCTAATTTTGATTCTGTTTTACGCCGAAATTTTCAACTGGAGTGTAGTTAGAAAATTAAGGGTTGAGGAAAATTTGTAGATCCTAACGTAATTCACCAAGAAAACAAAATAGGTAGAAAACATCACATAGTTAGCCCTATATGTCGACATTAATTAAAATTATATTTTGACGTATATTCCCACCAGGACTTTTGAACGGTTATCAGAAAAATTTATTTCGTATTACGGTAATTTATACACAACGTATACAGAGTTTCAGACGTGATATCACAAAAAGTATTTTTTTTTTTCGGTTTGGGGGCCTTAGTGCTCGAATGACCGTCTGACCAACAGCATTCTATTTCTCTACACTCTCAGAAATTTCTGCATTACTTTTAATGTAAAGTACATGAAGGTAATTTTCATGTACGTAAATTAAATTTAATGTAGACACGTAAGTTAAGTGAACAGTCGTGCATTAAATTTATATTGATTTTAATTTAAGCATTACATTTAATGTACAGGTACATTAGGCTCCCTTTAATTTACAAGGTACATTAAAATTCATGTACAGTCGTACATTAAATATACAATAAATTTAATGTTATTTCTGACTGTGTAGACCACAGATTTCGTGTACGAATTACGAAACATGGAGCAAAGACTGATGCTTTGGGGCGATAATTATCCTCTCATTTTTCCGCGGGTATTTTATTAGTAATGAAATTGTGGTCAGGTATCACAACAGAAGGTGACGTGTGGGTAAAACATTGACCCTCGTGACGGTTTAATTCGGCCACATCGCTGAAGGTGCTCGACGGTAGAGGGTTGAGGACACAAGAAACAATAAGCGCTTGGCGGCATGTGAGGCAAGTAGCGGAAAATATTAAATGCAGATTTCATAGTCGTCACAAGGAGAAAGAGAATCCTTAAGCAACTGATAGCTTAATGTAAATGATCACTCGTAGAGGCACGTAATATGATTTATTTTATTTATTTTTCGCCAAAGAACAGTAAAGATGTATGGCGACATATTGGGGAATAGGGAGAAGTACAATTTACGCACGTTTTCTTGAGTTCTAGAATCTCTTCACCACCTTCATAAATACTTGAACGATGAATGAAAGTTCCAACAAAGCTAGGTTACTTGCATCTGTAAATGAACTATAGATTTTTAGTATTGCAAACAAAATAGTAACCCATATCCCCGACTCCACTCTTACAACAAGAAGCAAAAGGAGAGCTGAACAACAACACGTACGCATAGTGAACTATAAGTATTATTAAAAAGTAGTATTTCTGTTCAAATGTAAAACAAGGGGCCACCTGGGCATTTGCTCAATGGATCAGGGATATTGGACGAAACACTGCTCTGTATGGGAGTCATTAACCCAAAACTTTGAAGGCCATTACTAGTTACAGGTACATTATTTTTAAAACTGTACAATTCAAATAAAAAACGCCCAATTGTAACGCCCGTATTGTTAAAATAAACATTACTTTTCTTTTGATTGGTCAGTATAGTCTCTAATTGTGTAGAAAAAGTAATGCAGGAGAAAAGACTTTGTACTATACTTCAATAGCGATTTCAATTGATTAATGCCATCTGGCAATGTGTTGTTAAGAAACGCGCTTATGTATTGTGTGTGGATTTCTTGAAGTGAGCTGTTGTTACTGACACATGATGAATGTGATTTCTACGACGTGTGAGGTAATTATAAATATCAGTGGTGAATGAAAATATGTTATGCCAGTTTGACAAAAATTACAGATTCGTAAATAATCATGCAAGGCAACGGTAAAATTCCAAGCAAAATGAATAGAGGTTCTGAGGAACCACGTGAATGGCATTTGTTTATTAGTCGCAATATAATTTTTGTAATCTAAAACTCTGGAAGCTACAGGATGAATTTCCCTAGAATATTATGCGGGATTGCACCTTTACAAAATGAGTATGAGTTGCATGAAAAGAAATCTGAATACGTAACACAATGACCTTAATTTAGTATTCAAATAATTTTCGTGGATATTACATTCGAGGTTTGACTGAATCCAAAAATGATTTAACCCATAAATGTTTGTTCCTCTAAATCAGCCAATTGAATATTGTTAATTTTCAATGACGTATGCAATTGCCGGCTTGAAATTCAAAACTGCATTGAAACACTTTTTCCTTCGTAAACTATTTTTTATTACGAAACCAATTTGGAACTTCTGAAATCATACTATTTTTTTTTTCTTTTTTGCAAAAAACATTCGTGTCATGAGAAAACCAGTTTTTCCCCTTTCAATACACGAGGGCATATCGTTTACGTACTATAACATAAAGATGATAGACCTAAGATCAAACCCTGAGGGAGCCCATACAATGAACTGGAAAACTCGGGTATATAAAGATCTAAAGTTCTAATACGTATTCCAATAGGAGCTTAATTTTGACTCATTGAAGAAGCAACATATTTAGGAAAAGAAAAGGAGGCATTTTCGTAGATTTCGTTTGATTTTCAAAATCCGTATTGAGAGTCTGAATAGACTTCGTTTTCTTGAGAAATGTTTCCATTTGTAGATAGAAATGCCTCTCGAATATTTTTTAGAAAACTGTCAAAAGAGGAATTTGCCGATTATTTTGAATTTCATTTCCGTGCTTTATTCATTTATTTATTTATTTTACAGTTAAAGTTAAACAGTTAAAAACTGTGTGTGATGTGCAATGGGGAGAAGTGAATTTTCGAAAGAGAGGCTTAATTCTTGAAAACACGTAGAAATCTTCTTGTTCATAATAAGGCATTAAAAATAGGAGTCAACAGGTATATAAAGGCAGGTGCACATGTTTTTTTATTTATTTATTTAAAGTCAAAAACAGTTAGAAGCGATGTGTGACGAACTACAGGAAGAAGTGTTTTCAAGAAACAATACAGAATTTTTTCTTAATCATCCGAATATTAATTTTTTAACTTACTAACTGTTGTGAGAATTTTACTTGAAGTTACCGTAACAGTGCCGCAAAAATTTTAGGAAACATACGATGTTGAAATTTGTGGCTTTAGTCCCTCTGTAAGATCAACCGCAATTCTCGGAAAGTGTTGGTTAATGCGACATGCAATTTATCGGTCGTTATTCTTTAAAACAACATTCTTTAAGATTATCGAGATGTGTTTTCTTACGATATTCCGTATTGATTTAATTTTGTTATTATCATTCAACATATCCTGATAAATTTTCATAATTTTTCTCTGTGCTATTACTTTCATTAAAATGCTATTGTATTTTCGGTTGTATACATGTAAAACGGGTGATTTGTTATGTTTCGAAAAAAAGTCATGTGTACGTTTATTTTTAGACGATCTAATTCCTTATGTTATCTAATGAAATGTTTAATTCATCTATTTAAAAGGAAAGTACTCATGAAAGTGAAATGAGAGCTTCGAGAAAAGTAAATATTTGTGTCAATTGCGTTATAAACTGTAACCTATTATTCCTGCAGTTTCAAGTAGTCCGTAATTCATAGACGTTCTCATGGATGGTGTACTCGGAAATATTACAACGTGTCATTTTCATCAGCAGCTTCCTACTTGAGTGGTCACAGAGTTTGCACTCACAATATTTTTCTTACAAAGAACGTCCTATTTGATTTTTCTCTTTCGGGATTGATCGTAATATTTCTAATGTATCCTTTCGCAGTAAAAATGATGTGCAGCGTCCTAAATTCGCAATACTCTGCAAAGTCATTGACATCGTTTTAAATAGCATAAGTGAGCGCCCTCTATGAACATATACTAAATCCGTGCAGGCGAGGTCAAATGAAGAATATTTAAGAGAGCAGGCAACCTCCTTTATGCGAAACAGTGGTCACTCTTTTGAGAATAATCTCTGCTTGTGAAAAAGAATCGGTCACTTAAGGAATACTCATTTCAAGCGCAGTAGAGTAAGTGTAAAGACGGGGTGTGGAGAGGGAACGGCGTAGAAAAGGGGCCAGGTTTGGAGGTAGAGTGGGACCACTCTCGAAGAGGAACGAAGTGGAGAACGGCTAGAAGGGGGACGGGAGAAGGCTGTGCAGCATTCGCGAAGAGGGAGGGGAAGGTGCGGCGTAACGAGAGAGGGGTGGGGCGGGGAGGGGAGGGACGGCGACATTTGCCGCGTGGCCTGTGGCTCGTGACGCGGCCTCGGAGCGCATCCGGGCGCCCCGCCCCCGCCCCGCCCCGCCCCCTCTGCGCCGCGCGGAGTGCGTGGGCGGCGGCCCTCGAGCGGGAAGCAGCGGGGAGGAAACGGTGGTAAGCGGGCGGCGGCCGGGTAGGGCGGGGGACGGCGGGCTGCGAGCGGGACAGTGCGAGGTAGCTGGTGGGAGATAAGTAGGATGCGGACTCATATGCAGTAAAAATCTAGAAAATATGCATGCCAATATGCTTTAAAAAGTAGGAAAATATGCACTTAAAAAGAAAAATATGCATAGAGAAAATTAGTCTCAAGAAAATAGTTGAATTTAAATGTTGAATGATACACACTGAATTTAATTTCAATTGCAAGAGGTTATAATTCATTCCTCCAAATTTTCTGGCATAAATCATTTTTTGTTACCCGCAAAAACGTTCTTATACAGACACAGTTCTTTCAACTTCGCTTGAGTTCAGGGGACAATACTTAAAAGCTTTAATTTCGATTGTTGTGTAATTTTTAACACCGTTTCTCCCTGTAAACTACCACATTACTTTTTCATTGTTCTCAAACAAGGATATTTTCTTGAATTTTCTTCATTTCTTCCGTTAAGACTCGTCCTATTGGTTCTGGCACATTGTTGAATGGCGTTGCTACAAAGTTCAGTCGGACATGATTCGTTCTCACGGACATGTTTGAATCGACTTTCTAATGAACTGTACCGCTCTAAACACACTGATATGATTGAAACTCGAAAGCCATCTCAACGTTCCTCCAAATTTTATGAAGGAACAGATATATAAAAAAAATAAAAAATGTTCAATATATGCTCTTAAAATGAAAATATGCTCAATCATCATAAATATGCAAAAATATATAGCTATAAGAACATTTATATCGATCCCAAACAATAAGAAATGAATGTGTGTGTTTTATGCATATCATTACGTTTAAGGAAAAACATGCAAATATGTAAAATCCACAGCCTAGTGATAAGTAGCAGGGGCGGGCAGTGAGCGGCGGACGAGGGCGCCCTACTACAGGACGTAGGTGGTGGGACAGAACGGCGAGAACTGAGATTGATTGATCATTTCGTTTCTCCTGACGCGTCAACAGCTATGGTCATTAGCCTCGTGTGTGTAATAAAAGTTTTAATTACGAGAAATGGCAGTTGTCTTCCCCGGTGAATGGCGATATCCGGCGCCGATCTATACGTCGGCTTGCAGAAATTGCTCCAAGCAGATATCTCACACCAGCAGGGCACCGCCCCAGTCGAGACAAGCTCTAAGCTCCCGACAGGACTCAGCCAGAAATCCTGCCAACCTCCGGACTCCAATCCTAAGATCTCCCGCTCAGAGGCACTGCAGGAAGCCTGCACAACGCCTACTAACGATAGTGTTTGGAAAATTAGAGATTTTTATGGGGCTTGTTAAATAGAATACAAAGAGGCAAATTTGTCTTTAGCATCCCACTGAATTTGCGATTACATCGTAGCAAACCGAATTACATTATCAGCTCCACAAGCAATTCTAATACTTGATGTCCAAATCAAAGTATATGTATGTCTAATTCGTTTTTGGTTGATATTTCACATTGTCATCTATCAACAACAAACATTTCCAATATAATACAAAAAACAATATTACTTGAACTGTATGTGACAGTCCGTCATACTCTCACACATTGTTCTTTCAATTTACGTGTTACGGTTCAAATTGTGCACTTTCATTGCTGGTCGCCACTCCTAGAATGAGTCTTATCCCCACCCTTCTCTCCCCTCCCGCATTTGCACACGAGTGGCTCGCGCGTGGCTCCCAACGTCAGTGAAAGTGCAAAATGCTGCGCAGGTCTGCACTGCATTGACATCAGTTGATGCAATAAACCATGTAAACCGGTTGTATTTTACAAAATTGCAAACAGTTAAAAATTCGAAAACAACAATATTGAAGATAGAGGTTTTTTTCTTAAAATCTGTTCTAAAAAATCAGGTTCTTAAAATAGGTCATACACGATTATTTGAATGAACGATTTTGTTTTCGCTTAATTTCGCGGAAGAGCAGACCCTACGTCCTGAGCTTCGCCAAAAATAAAGACATTGTTAATATAATTCCTGTGGGAAATTAATGTAATTTTTAAAAAAGCATTTTCTCAAAAACTGCTCTAAATCGTTTCTTCAGTTTTTTACATATAGAACAAGGAACGCTTAAAGAATGGTACAGGTCTCATTTTCACTGAACTCCCTGATTTTTTGTATATTGCAAATTTAAAAATAATGTGCGAAAATATGTGATTTGTAGAACAACTATTTTCTCACCAGGAGTAGCCAATAACAAAAATCACAATTTTTTATTGGAGCCCTTTCAACCTAGCTTCAATGAAGTGCCCTCCCCCGCGACGTCCTGCCTGCCTCTGACGCCCCTTCATCACCCCACCCCCGTCACTGGACGGGAGGAAGGGGCATCGGGAGGCCAACGACCGCGTGGGTGGAGGGAAAGCGAGCGCCCCGTTTTCATGCGAAGCATCCGAGGAACGGCGGGAATGGCCGCCGCCCGGCGGGAGGCCCTGCCTGCGATCCGTCACCCGGCGCCTACATCGGGTCACAGGGCGCGCGATCGTTCCTTTCTCTTCCTTCTTCCTATTTTCCCCCTTTACTCTTACGAGCACTACACTCCCACAATGTCGGGCGACCGGCCTGGCACTTCGAGTTCTTTCCGGCTGTGTCGCTGCCTCTGCTAGAGTAGACCTGGAGGTGGAAGTGGCCCGCAAGCCGCCGCGTCGCGACGATAGACCAGCGGGGGAGGAACACCGCCACCTCCCGGGTAAATCACTTCACTAACGGGTAATGTCCGTAGCAGTGGACGTGCCCAGAAATCGATGAATGAAGCAGCGCCGTCGGGAAGGGTCCAGGCGCAGTAGCCGAGGCGGACGGTGCATGCGGCGCGGGCGCTGTGCGGATGCCTCGCTCCACGGGAGGAAGGGGGAGGTCCGTGCTTGATAATTGGAGCCAGACTGCCTGCGGCGTCCCTCCGCAGATGCACGTGGGCCACTCACCCCTCTTCTAGACTAGAGCCGAGCGCCTCCTCTCTCCTTCCTTCGGGCTGAAGCAGCGGAGCACAAAGCTCACTGGAGCAGCCCGCTCACTGGAGCAGCCCTGGGCTACACATCACGGTCGGGCCTTGCCCAAATGCGTTGCTGGTAGGTTTTCTACCTTTTCTATTCCTTTCCTCTCACATTAATAATAATAATAATAATAATAATAATAATAATAATAATAATAATAATAATAATAATAAGAAGAAGAAGAAGAAGAAGAAGAAGAAGAAAGGGTATAGGGTAAAAAAATCACTCGAGAAAATAGTTCCAAGAGACGAATTTTTGGAATAATAATTAGGAATTTTAAGAGTTGTCAGAGAGGGCCCTCCCATATTCAATAACTGTATCATGTAAGTACTGATAAATTATTTTCTTTGCAAGTTAATAATCATTGTTTTTGGATGGGCCATAATTCTCCATTATTAAAGTGTTCCAACTGTCGAATTATTCCTTATCGAAACTGTTAGGTAGCGAAATGTAAGAAGGTGGTGGGGAGAGTAGGTGTGCAAGACAATCTATATTTTCTGCAACCTGTTACACGTTACACTATGCGAATAACTATTACATTGTGTCTAATAAATACAAAGGAAAATATATTTTAGGCAACACATTAAACTGAAAATTTGATCAAGTCACACTTTTGTTATCATTTTCGACGAAGTAAATAATTCATCAGCTGAATAGATAATATTTAAATGAATACGAACAGTAAAATGTTTTACGTTTATAGTGGCGTGAGTAAAGTGATCTTGTTATTTAACTTTCCAATAGGGTGCTTGTAAAAAATCGACATCCGAAATTTCTTTAACGGGAACCCTTAAAAGTAGACGAGTGAAAACATTTGGGAGAGATGTTGGAGTGAAGAAAATATTGACATACGAATTAACTATTTATTACAATCAAACCGTAATTAATTTAAAGTTCGTAGGAACGTGTTATTTTTTTAGTTCTGTGAAGAATGGGTCTAGCTTGAATTTTGATCATTGCAACTTGGTTTTTCATGGACATCATGGTAACTTGATCTCCATGTGAGGCAAGTGGTGTCAGGGACAATAAATTTGTCGGAGTTTTTGACAAACCAATCGAATTCAACACGTCCGCAAAACTCGTATATCCTCAGCAAAACAGTGATGATGAGGATGATGATAATGCAAAGGAGGGGTAGAAGGGGGAGCAGGTGAATTGCAATGCGAGCATTACAAAAGATGAAGAGCAAAAGCAGTGTGTATTGCAAGTAGAAAAATATGGAACACTATTCCCTGTCACTATGAAATCTCTCTCAAAAGGTGTACTTCTTAGTTGATTCTGGAGAATTTCTGACAAATCGTATCAATTTGACCCACCCGCGTAATGTACTAAGTATTACTCCGATAGTATAGACATAAATTCTGTTCTGTTTATTTCTGAAAAGCCTTTGAGCAAATTAAGGCCAATAATGTAAATCAATAATCATTTAACTGGAACAAATAATTGAATTATATGTCAATATTTTCGTCACCTCTTCCTTCGCAAGTCTTTTTACCCATCTAGTTGCAAATCCTTATACATTATTCGAGTAACCTGCGTCCGTTCCTGGGTCCTCAGGACACCATCTTCTTAACGTCTGAAGTATATAATGTAGCTTCACTATGCGCACGTTTTGTTGAGCTTTCCTTTTGCTTGTAGTGGAGCTTAGGGTGAGTTTCTGTTTAGTTAGCAATACAGAAAAATCAAATCTGCAGTTCATTTACCGTTGCAAATAAGTTTTCTATAACTCGAAAACGAAAATATCTAGTTTTTGAAATGTTAATCCCTCGCTTTTTTAAATTTATTAATATTATTACTATTATTTTTTATCTTTCAACTATTAATAGTTAAATTGTTGGGAAGGGATTCTGAAACTCAAGAAAGCGTGCGCAGATGATTTTCTCCCCCTTACGTCATATACAGTTTTTTACTGTTTTTGACGAAATAAATATCTATATCTAAAACATTTGTTAGTGCTTCGGGAATTTCCTAGATAAGCGCTATCACAGATGTGGTGGTTATAGACATATGTGTGGCAGGAACGTTTCGAAATACTCATAATTTCCTTCGATTCTCTGGCCAATAATGCGGGTTAGGTTACGTTCCTAATCACTGACGTTTTAATAATCAGTTTTGTACTGACGTTTGAGTAATGAGTTTGACTTCCTGACGTAAGAAGTTTTAGTTTGCTTCTGAACTCAAGACAGCGTGCGCAGATGATTTTTTCCCCCATACGTAACATACAGTTTTTGACTGTTTTTGACTAAATAAATAAATAAACGTAAATGTAGCTTTACTATGCGTACGTTTTGTTGAGCTCTCCTTTTGCTTGTAGCGGTAGGAGTAGAGCTGAGGGTGAGTTACTATAGTGTTAGCAATGCAGAAAAACCAAATCTGCAATTCCTTTACCGTTGAAAATGGTTTTTCTATAACTTCGGAACGAAAATATCTAGTTTTTGAAATAATAATTTCGCGCTTTTTAAAATTTTAATATTATTATTATTATTATTATTATTATTATTATTATTATTATTATTATTATTATTATTATTATTATTATTATTATTATTAATTTTTTAACTTTTTTCATCTTCAACTATTGTAGTTAAATTGTTGGGAAGGGAATCTGAAACTCTAGAAAGCGTGCGCTGGTGATTTTGTCCCCCACACGTCACATAGAGTTCTTTTATTGTTTGTTACTAAACAAATATCTAAATAAATAAATAAATATCTAAATCAGTTTGTATTAACCGTTTCATTTCGACACGTCATACGAAACCGGAATGATCAATGGCTTCATTGCTGCGAGATGCGCTGTTTGCTCTACTCGTAATGTGATGATCGCCACAGGTTGACAATAGGGTGGTCCCAAGAAATCGACTTCCGACATTTCTTCTAAAAAGTTACTAAATGGTGAAAAAATTAGATTCGCGCAGTTTCAGCTCGACCGGATAACCTGCCTCATCAACCCTAAAATTTTAATTGCTTCTATTTTTAACCGAGTGACAGTTTTAAATACTGTGCGTCGTACACGGCGAAATATGGCTATTAAGAAAAAAAAAAGAAATTTCTAACATCTTATACAAAGCTAGAAATATATGCGATACTAGCACAGACACCAATGCGTTGCTAGCAAGAATATACAATATAGGAAATCCAAACTCTCTAAATCAGCGATAGCTTCACACAAGAAATACGGTGTCCTTTAAATTAAAAATTTCATTTTGAGGTGCTAGATTGCAATATAGTATGGCGAATCCTTTAGGATTATTATCAAAAAGAAAACTCAGTTTTATGCACTATTGTATTTCTAGATTCTAATTTATTTAATTTATTTAACGTCAAAAAACAGTTAAAACTGTGTATGACGTGCTATGGGGAGAAGAGAATTCTGTGCACGTTTTCAAAATTCTGCGATCCCTACACTAAATTCTGTTTCCCAAATAGCTGATTATCCGATCCACAAGTGACCCCAGTTTGATCAGATAATGGATGTTACACTGTATTTATAAATGATGTTTTGACTGTTAAGAGAATTGACTGCCCTGGCAGGGAATCGAAAACATATCTCCGGATTTACTCCTTCAATCTCCCTTTTCTGCTGGGGAAGTCTATTCTTTGAACAGCCAAAACATCACTTATAACACTTGTCGTGTTAAAGATAGATATAGGGTACACAACGGTAGTTGACAATTGAGAAAATGAAAGTATACCCACGAAATTGTTGAGCTTGTAACACTTTGACTAGATGGTGAAACGCACACTATATTTATATATTTCGTAATTTCATGTATATTTTAGAATATATAAATGCAGGCTGCACCAATATTACTGTATTACCGCAGTAAAATGTTAAATTGATGTCTCTAATTTGTCTAGTTTTCCCAGTGAAAAGACAAAAATAATAATATAGTCCAGGTTTCCAAGAAATTAAAGGTTGGTCAAAAGTTGCATTAGTTGCAATGATATCAATGTGCCTGACATTGTATCCAAAGATTCAATTAATAGTTCCCAGATTTTTCATTGTCTTCCCACTGTTTCCTAGAAAACTGCTACCCGGATCACAACTTCTCATTTTCTTCGCAATCCTCAATGCTGCTGCAAAAATAGGAGAGGGCCTCGACTCCTCTCCGCCTCTTGTGTGAAGTTGCAAAGGACGCGATTCCGCTGCGCGTTCCGTTCTCACGCTAGCAGGCGCGGGGATGCCCTAGCGGCGACCCATTTCACATCCCGCACCGCCATCTATTTCGTACAAGCATTATACAAATCACGACTAATTAAGTGAATAAAACGCTCGTCATGCGGCGTTCAAGAGAACGTTTTTAGCCGGTAATTAAATAATGCAATTCCTCTTGCGCTCCAATTACGGGTGGTGCGCCCATCCGGTGGGTCGCCCCATTATCGAGCCTATGCTAATGAAGTCATTACCCCTGCTGTGGAGATCCCTCTGCAACCAGTAATGCACGAGCGTCTAACGGTACGAGGTGATATGGCCGTGTTTCGTCAAGCAAAGCCCTCGGAGCATCAACTGATGTCACTGCAGCGCTTCTGAGCGGGAGGTCCTAGGTTCGAGTCCAGATGGCGGCAGGATTTTCGACACTAGCTTTTCAGCTAGGTCGAATTCAGTCACTGTCTGGAGGAGAATTCTAGCGGCCGGCTGCTCTGATCGGTAGTTTACAGTGGTTTCTTCGATCAACACCAGGCGAATGCCGGAGCAGTAACCTAACAAACGGGCCACGGACCGCGCGGCATCTGTCCTTTTTCTTCCTTGTCCTATCCTCTCCCCTTACACACACACTTACACTAACATGCACTACACTACCACATATTCCGGGAGACCTGTCGGGAGCTTAGAGCTTGTCCCGGCTGGGGCGGTGCCCCGCTAGTGGGAGAGTCTTGGTTAGGGGGAAACCCCACTAGCCGACGGTAGGTCGGCGCCGGATCTCGCCATCTAGCGGAGGAAGATCACCGCCATCTCCCGAAAAAAACATGCACTACACTAACGGGACTAATGACCACAGTAGTTGACGCGCCCGGAAACACGAAAAAATCAATCAACCAATGTAATACATATTTCCGGTATCCATAAACTATAAATCATTAATATAATGAACCTCAGTATTATCTTTAAATGTTAATAAAATGCGTTCATTTCGATCTTTCATAACAGTTTTCATATACAGTTTTGTTCATATGTTTTAGAATATGTTTTCTGCATATGCAACGAGGATTTTTCTCGGAGGGGAGCTACAGGAAAGTGTCCAGTCGACTTGATGCTTTTTTGTTAAGATTTTTTTTCAATTATGCCGAATTTAAAATGTATTTTACCTGCCTACTTATAATTAATATTTATAGCGTTGACAATTGAGATATTGAACGACTTTCGTTACTGTACAAAAGTCAGTAAAAACTATATTTTTTATATGTACCATCAGCTTCTGGGAGGGAGGCTGATGCTCCATGGGTGTGCCACTTTTTTCTCCGTATCTTTGGTGGTTTTTTCTTAAACTTCGTCATTGAAATTAGAAACATAAAGAGCAGTCTTCTAAATTGCGTTTATAGACGACGGTACATAGATGTTCAGTTAGGGCACTCGTGCGGATATATAAGCAAGCTTCGTTAAAGCATGTGAGTTTTATTGAGTTACAATACAATATGAAAAACGCTACTGAAGCAATGCCACTTATACTAATGTAGTATAATAGTATATTAGTAGAAAACAGATGTGTGCAAATTAGACTAATGTAGTAGAATAGTATATTAGTAGAAAACAGAAGTGTGCAAATTAGATGCTGCTGTATCAGGCTGCTGTTTATGTGCAGTAGGAGATTCCGTAACATATTCTACAATATTGGATCCTCAATTTGATAATCTTCCGATTACCTCGTCATTTTGTTTGACGTTGTCATAGCCACTCACAGACAGTACAGTTTGTCTCTGTGGGACTGTGATAAAAATGATCAATTACTTATTTAAATTATTTCCGTTTTTTTGTATTCGTGGTTCCCTCTTTTAGTAACAGCTCCCTTGAAGGAAACAACGTCATGCGAAAATTATAGATCAATTATCCTAATATTCCATGCTGCATATATCCACATCACAATTATTAAAAAAACCCAATAAAAGGTGAAATCGACAAAATTTGGATGAAGATCAATTCGGATTTAGGTTAGGAAGAGGTACGAGAGAAGCTATTATTGCACTCAGAAACATCGTAGACAGAAGAATGGCTATGAACAAGGTCACATATATAGCATTCATAGACTTGGAGAAAATTTTTGGCAAGGTTCCCTGGAATATACTATTTCAGATAATGAAATGCGTACATCTAGACTGGAAGGACGGAAGAATTATCTTGCATTTACATAAAAATCGGTAGGCAAGAATAACCATCAGTAACCAGAAGACCACAGGGAAGTTCAGAAATGAAGTAAGACGAGGATGCTTCCTTTCGTCCCATTCATTCAACTTGTTTATAGAAGAAGCAATCAAACATTTTAAAGGAAAAATAAAGGGCATAAAATTTAAATACACTGCTTAAGATATGTTGATGATATAGCAATCTTAGCTAGTTCAAGAAAAGATTTACAGAAAACGATAAACGGCCTTGCAGGAATTCTGCAAAGGTTCCTCATCAAAATTAACATAAAGAAATATAAATTCATGATATTTGGGAAAGACAGAAACTACACATAAAATAAAATAATGTTAGATACAAGAGAAATGAAACATTTACATAATTGTGGGTATTTAGGTTGCACTTTCACCGAAGAAAATAAAAGCACAACAGAAATAAGAAAGAGAACTACACTAGCAAAGGATAAAATTTAAAAAAAAATTGTTCACAAATATGAACCTAAATTTGGATATTACAAAGAAATTTCGGAAAACATATCTGGAGTGTACTATTATACGGATGTGAAGGATGGACACTTTTACAAACGGACAGGAGTCGTTTGGAAGCTTGTGAGATGAGGTTGTGGCGAAAAATATTGAAGATTTCTTGGAAAGAAAAAATTCTAATAATGTAATTTTAGAAAAAATGATGGAGAACTAAACTACTAAAAACCGGTTGGAACAGGAAAGCAAAATTTTTTCGACACATTTTCAGACATAACCGATTCTTAAGCTCAGTTTCGGACTGTAAAATATTTGGAAAGAGAGGAAGAGGGAGACCTAGATAGAAACTTTTAGAACAACTTTAAACCGATCTACACTTGAGAAAGTATAGAGATGAAGAGGACAGCGGACGACAGAATGTCTCGGCGGCTGCGACAAGGCAGCGACATGGTTCTCTTGCTCCCAGTTCCCTCGAATAATAATCATGAGTCCTTTGACTGTGTACAAATGATTTTTTAAATAACTTTTCGGTCCGTATCACACCCTCCCTAGAAACATCGTATACTTTCTTCGACCAACAAAAGATGTATGAATTCAAAAATTATTAGGGTGGGAGAAACCTCTCACAGTTCACGTTCTTCATTTTTGAAATTCCATTACTTTTCTTGATTGAAACGAGTTGTTTCAACACAGCGAATTCGAAGTTAATTTTCATCAAGAAGAAATTATCAAGAAGATAGACTAGTCAGATACGCGGCAAATCCTGCTATTTTCATAAAAAACAAAACAAATAATGGTATGCATTAAACTCCAACTTGAGAATTATATTTTTCTCATTTGAATATTATTTCATTATTTTTAATACGTTAAAAAAACTTTAAAAATGGTTCATTAAAAATACATTAAAAAACAAAATTTTAATTGTCACTATTCTGTCATCTTTGTGGTTATGTCCAATATGAAGGAAAGTTTTTACTTCTCACCAATTGTTACGATGAAACAATGTTAAATGCGTAAATTATTCAAAGCTTAGGTTGTTCTTGTTCAATGTTCTGATCAGTTGGACGTAAACCATGGGACTTGGGTTCAATTCCCGCTTGGGGTCAGGTATACTTTGGACAATTTACTTAGTGAATGTTTCATAACAGTATTTTTTCAATTACAGTTCGTGCATTAAACCATTTCATTATTTTCAGTTGAGTTCTTGTGGAAAGGAAAACACTTTAAGTACCATGTAGAAAGAAAGAACTTGAGATAACAGAGTTACTCTCCACAACCTGTGATTAAGAACTTTTTCCAATTGCTTTGCAGATCCCGGGAGTCTTGTAATAATTTAAATTAAGATTTAAGCACTTCAAAATAATAAAAGTTCATTGACGAACGAACGTAATACAGTTAACAATAAACTAGTTCATGCTTTTTATGTCTGACTCTCTGGATCCCTAATTGAAGAATAACACGTACATTTCTGTATGGTTGTGTACGCTTGGCTACTTCTATTCTCTCGTCAGGTGGTGGAATAGAATTTCAAGTCGAGCTACTGTTGGTGGGCTGTTACAGAGGGCGCTCAGAACGAGAGAACGCAAATGTGCCATAGATCTCTTTGATCGACACAAATGCTTACAAGTCTTTTGATGACTTCTTAGTTATTTTGATACTTTTCTTTTAATGGAAATAAAATGTGATGTCATGCTATTCATTACATTGAAATTCGGTGTTTTCCAGAACATGGACAGAACTCTAAGGGGTTTCACAAAAAAAAAAAAAGATTGAGAAACGTTGATTTCTAAAATAACTCATTAGATTGCGAGTTACGAGGTCATGGTTTACGGATAGGGAGAAATGCGGATATGTAATTATTGTGTAATATATATTTATTTGGTGAAATCTGTAATTTCTGACATGTATCCTGTGGGCACAGTAACATTTACTGTTGCAAGCCTATCATCGCAACCTCGCCCCATTATGAGGGCTTGACCGACAACATTCACATCCAACCAATTCAACCAATGCTGGGAAGAGATATATCCAGTCCGCTAATGAAAAATGTCGCAAACAAAATGTTATTGCATTCAGTTGTTAACAACTTAATATTTTTAAAAAATCTATGAATTGTACGGACGATCAGTATGCTGAGCAATGCAAGAATCTGCAAAGGACGAGAAAATAAAGTAAGTTAGGACTCATAAAAGCTGTGTTTATTTACTTATCGTTAAAAAATAGTGACTATACAAACTACGTAGAAAGATGTCCAACAAAGGAAGACGTCATAATAATTCGTGAGACAATAGGCTAGTCATCAAGCTAATTAAGGTCTACAACAAAATAAGATACGATTTATAATAATTATGTGGAATTCTCTAGAGCGCCAATGATCACACATGGGTTCTGCGAGGGAGAGAAAAAGTAGAGAACAGTTGACTTCAACACTAACTGTTGCTGCAGGTGGCGTGGATCCCCAGAGCGGTGACGGGGATGACAGATACAAAGTTATGATATAACGTTACAGATGGATCCAGGTTTTCTAAAACATGTGTATTAAATAAAAAGTTCGGAAAGATAAAACAAGTAGAAAAATGCTTTTCAGCACTTGGAGCAATGGCTGCAAGTGGCAAGGGCAGATGCGAGTGTGGGGCGGCTCGAGTGCGGATGAAAGACCTTTCTTCGCTTCATTTAAATCATTTGCAAATTCTCATCTCGCAGGTAGCACAATCGCTCCAGGAGGCAACACGCAATCATGAGGATAAGCGAGGGAGTGAACACCGGCGGATGAGCGGGGGACGGGGGGCCAAACGCGGGTGTATGTTTAAGTGAGGTTCTTTAAATCAAGGATAGTAAACCATCGCTCACGCAAAGACCGAAAATATTCTGACTATATTGCCTGGGAGTGAGTCAGAAAGTGCGGAACGTAATTATTACTGTAGAAGACGTGCAATAAATATTTGTGTGTTCTTGATCATGGATATGACATGCAGAGCTCCACAAAGCCACGACAGTTTCCCCGGTGGCCAAAGGCGCGAAGGGAAGGACGGGCGCTGCTGGGAGGGGTGGGCGGGGTGCGACGAGACGATGGGAGTTGGAGTGGGCGTGGCGGGGAGGTCTTGAGCGTGGCGGAGCGGTACAGCGCGGGCGAGGTTCCCAGGCTCGCGGCTCCGCGCCGCGGCGCTGACTCACCGCCCCGCCACGCCGCGCCGCGCCGCGCGCCGCCCCCGCGCCCTTACGTAACGCACCGCGGCCCGCGAGGGCGACGGCGGCGACGGCGGAGGCGCCGGCGGCGGCGCAGGCAGGGGCGGAGGCGCAGGCGGAGGCGAAGGCGGAGGCGGAGGCGAGGACGAGACCTGGCCGCGGCAGTGCGCCCGCCCCAACTCGAAAGAAGCACGCGAGAAGCCCTCACATTCGCTGCGAGCATCCGCCATTGTTTCCGTTCCCCGCTGCCCGGGCGGAGGCCGCTCAGCCCGCGGCCGCACCGGCGTTTCATGGTCTTGAGGAGAAGTGAGCAAGATCTCGAAATGATGGTCGTGCCGTCGGCTTGGCCGCCGAGCTAGCCCGCCGGCGCGGCACCTCCCGACCGACGGGAGGAACACGTGACTCCGTTGATGGAAGCCGACACTTTTATCACCATTGTTACCGCTTTCTTTGTGGTTGATTCCCAGGAATTCAACTTCATTATTGTGTAAGGCGTGGAAGCGTTATATATGTATTCTTCATACTCGAATATGGCATTCTAAAATTTACAAGTACAGTGAGTAAAAAATAAGCATTTACTATTAGTTTTAAATTTTAACGAAACTACTAAATTATGTCAAGCATTTGGTGAAAGCAAAAGCATTTCCTCAAAATTTTGTGGATAATTTTTGCTAATGCTATGAAGTGAATGCTGGAATATTAAAGTAATTGCTTGTCAGTTGTTAGCAAGAACAGTTGACTGTCTCTGTGATGTTGGTGTGTTGCGAACAACATGAAAAAAAAATGTGTCGCCTGTTTATGTCCGTGAGGAGAATAATAATGTGAAGCAACGCCAGTTTGTTGATATTTTTAAGAATTATCTTCTGTTTTATAACAAATCACTGTCACTGAAAATAAAAAGACTGCCTGACCCATCCTATTTCACAATATAAATCAATGTATGACCAGTCTATTTGGTATATTCCACGTGTACAGTCAATATTACCTAATGCCAATGGAAACTTGTGGTGATCCAACCATTCTTTTCTTGCTACCGTAACATCGTTGCCTTTAGAAAATTCATAGGTTTGTGGACGTAGTAAAAGTTCTCGTCATAAATCTTAATTTGGAGAAAACAAAAGTTACATTATTCAAGCATTTTTAAGGAGTGATAACTTGAATCTGTGTTGTGGTCTCAAGGTTTCATTTACTATAATTGTTTTTAAATGCAAAGTATAATCACCAACTAGTTTACTGGAACAAAATCTATGTAAATTATAATTAAAAAATCCTCAAGTTATTTTAAATGATGAAAGTTTTGGGCTCACGTTGTTTGGACCATGCTTCGGAATTCGTGATCTCACGCATTATGAGGATCATTTTTGATGATTTCTTAGGCATGACGTAAAAGACAATAAATATTTCTTCTCTCTTTCTCTATATTTTTTCTTTTTTTCTCTTTCTTCATTTTTCTCCCTTCTTCTTCTCCTTCTCTTATATCCTTGCAAATTCCCGGTTGATAACTAGGATTACTCACGAATCTCAGAAAAATCTCGATTCTTTCTTTGGGTGTTAGAGCACCTCGTTGACGTCATGCATCTGGGGTAAGCTGGGAATTGATGCCTTGAAGATGTGAAGCTCTAAGCGTAAAGGCAAAATAAACTGGAACCGAAGCCTCGTTCTCGTTTCAGTTGCATTGCCAAGAAAATGTTCAGTCAACCACTCAACATTTTTCTTATTAAATCTGAACAAGAATGAAAATTACATTCTGGAATCTTAATCCGCGTACAATCCTGTTTTGCTCTTGTAATTTGCATGTTTGCAGCCACCTCCTCTACGTAATTGGCATTGTAGCAAGGGCAGACTCCCAGTAGAACATTTTTTAAAGCATTTGCTCTCGTGTGAAATAATAGGTTAGATTTTATTTACACTATTTCAAGTAATTGCTTGAAAATTCAGCGTTTGCTAGACCCTTTTTTATCCTGTAACATCTCTTCTATATACACTAATTTTCAAGCAATTACTAATTTTTTCTAGCAAAAGTATTTACTATCTCGTTCACTCGGCCCGGTGGGGTCGTTCTAATCAGAATTCAAACTGAAACTGAAATATATTTCAGTTATTCACAGTTATGATTCACCAACAAATAAAATTTTAAAAAATCAGTTATTTCATAGTAATGTCTCAAAAAATTAATAAGTTGTCACATTTATATACATTTACATCATTTACACTGCAACAAAAATATCGTCGGGAACGACAGTTTCAGTTTTTTTCCTTTACGCTTAGAGCTTCACATTTTCAAGGCATCAATTCCCAGCTTACCCCAGATGCATGACGTCAATGACATTCAATGAAGCAATGAAGTCTGTGACGGCGCCCGGCGAGTTTAAACCTCATCGCGATAGATGCTCGAGAGGAAGATGCGAAGGTATTCCAAAAGCGAAGCACCAAGTTTTTTATTGAGCAGGTGACGAAAATGATACCAACGTACGTATACGTTTCGCTGAAGAAAAATGCGGCGAGTGAAACAATGTTAATGATGGTGGCACATAAAACAAATACCTATAGAAACCAAAAATAATCAAATAATTAATAAGTACACTAAATAACTGTCCCCAAATTTGTTCTTGAATGTCACAATGGGAGCGTAACAATATCCTCTGTGACGAAATTTCTAATACACTATTGTTGAAGATCGACAAGACACTATGCGGTCCCTGAGTGCATAGGGCACATCGTTCGCAGTCATGCAGTATTATGCCATTCTTGTTGTATCATGGATAGAAGTGTCAACACCTACAGAGCCTAAAAAAAAGGAACATCTGCAGCAAATGCATATCAGAGCTGATCGTCATTCTTATGGGTATAACGAAAACCATCGAGGGAAACATAGTCAGGGCTCTCTTTTTTTCACATGTAGCTTCTTGGGAGGAACAGCTGGTTTAAACAGGAACATACCTACAAGCAGCGAACTTGTAACGGTTCAGCACCACTTAGAACTTGTAAAATCCTTCAAATACGAATACACTGATTTCATTAATATCAGTCTCACGGTCATTTAATCCTTGAATTTATTACTACTTTTAAATCACAGTATATAAACATTGTCCAATGTGTTCCACATCTTTCGACTGACAGTCAGTGTTATAAGTAAACGATATAAATGCTTTGTGACTGACTATTTAGTAAATTATCTGATTTTCCAAACCATTAGTGCAAATTTAACGAGACACATTTGAGACAAAAGAGAAAACTTCATCTCCAACTCAATACTGACGACCGGTTCACATTAGAAGCAATGATTTTTCCCATGGTGCAATGTGATCTACATTTTAATTTATCGAAGGCAACGGAATGTAAAACGCCACGCAAGCCCCAAAAAAGAGAACAGAAGGGTAAATGGAACCATGATACAAGGTTCATCCTAGATCCGATCCGCTTGGGACAGCCGCGGGCACGCGGGGCTCTAACGAGGACACGCGCAAATTCGTCAGTTCTGGAAAGAGCAAGTTCGCTAGGAGCGACCCCCCCCCTCACGTGCTCGCCCTACGAAATGCGATTGTCTCGAACTGTGCAAGCCGTCCAGGAAAAAAAACTTATTTCTTTTATAATTAATTATAGGATAATGTACGCAAAATAATTATTGTCTTCAGTCAACAAAGATTTTCTCTTTTTTCTGCTGATTTCGTTTACAATAATTTCAGTTTATTCACCGTCTTTCATCTTGTTCTCCAGAACAGACAGCAAACATGGAATTGCAAGAGAAATCGCTGTGCGTTGGAGTGCGTCGCCGAGATTCGCCCACAGAGGCGAAATGGGACAGGGGAAGGGATTTTGGAGCTCGTGAAAACGTGTGCAGTTTATTCTTATCCTCCATACGTCACATTGTTTTTTACGAAAAACTATCAAATGAAATGAAATCAAAGCAAGAAAGGCAATTGAAGGAAGTGTCTGTGGGGATCCTCCGGACATTGGTAGGCCAGATTAAGTTGTATTCTATTAATGTACGTGAATTATTGCTTGATCCGCATAGGGTCGCATGGTAACAATGACGCATTGATTCAAATAAACAAATTTGAGTAACAAAAATTCCACGAGTGTAATAGTTTAACGATGAGCACTCTGGCAGTTAAAAGAAACAAACCATATTTAAAACAAATATTCCGCAATTTATACTATTTTTACAATTACATCATAATCAAATTCCGCCTTTAATCACATTTTAAAAAATCCTCTCAGGACCCACATTACTTCATTCGCGCTTCTTCACAGCACTGCTGCCGTTGTGGAATATTATGCCTTGATCGTGCATCTTGCATGTTTTTTAAACAGTTTTTTGTCGTTTTAGAAAAAAAGCAAATAAACATTTCGTAATATGCCTTGGTTGCTTTCATAGCTTGGCCATCATCTTATCATCTTCGGATTTGTTGCATCAAGATTTGTAGTATACCATAATTTCATTTTCACATTCGTCAACAAATGATATTCTTTATTATTCCTCGTTGTAAATATCCAGAAGTTCATAATAGTTTTGCGAAATATTTAAAAATACTTTGATTTCATTCACCATCGTAGAATTCATTAAAAACGGGTTGTCCATATTGCGGACAATTATGGTTTATTGAATTTTCGCCAACGTTTCGATCCCTATGTCAAATAAGTGAAAATATGGCTGGTTGAAAATATAGTCTAACGAGAGAAATAATGAAACTAGACGTCTGAAGCAACAAACACGATGGTGAATAAAAGAAGTGACAATTATTTTCCACAAAGTAGCATGTACACTGCTCAAAACCATAAATAAATACTCGTTTATAATGCTCCAGTGAATTAAATTTTTCAACAAAAACAATCTTCGTGCATTGGAAATTAGTAACATAGATTCAGTAGAAGAGTGGTAAGAATCACATAGTGGTCTGCCCCCATTTTAAATGAATTAAATTACAACGTATGTGTGTTTAAGACACGCGCTGTCCCGCAAAAGGTGGCAATGTTTACTGCTAAATTAATCCATGTGGTATTCACGTGCGCTATCGTTGTTGCTTCTGTACACTCTAGCCTGAGAAGATCCTACGTTGGCAGTAATTCCATAAACAATAGATGTCGCCGATAAGGAAGATCTGTGTTTTTAATTACATCAATATACTTCCGTCCGATGGATTGAATGTTCTCGGGTTAACTGTTCACCTGGCTTGTTCCCCGACAACAATACTTGATATGGCGCTGCCCGCGGACGTCCCTCACAGAGATAGATGCCTGAGCAAAGGCAGGTCCAGGGCGAAGGTGGGGGGGTGGGGGGTCTCAAGACAGTCGAGCTCCGTGCGAATGCAAATTGGGCTACAGATATTTACGAGTCCGCAGAACTAACGATTATCTGACGTAATTGGAATACGAAAAATCTTGGAGAATCCGGAGTTTATTTTGAAAAAAGGGCGAAAAAACCGGCATGATGTTCTACGCATAGAGAAACACAAATGCGTATTAACATTCTAAAATGACACAATACACAACATACTCAAAATATGTAGTACAAATCTATGAACATGTTTACCGCAGTCACAGAAAGTCAACAAAAACTTGGTATTTCGTAAACGTGGTAATTCCCAACAATATACAATGTTTGACGAGCGAATACGCTTATCGAAATCAGGGAAGCCCCATATTCCTAGAATCGGTGACGGCAGCGCCAAGCAAACGTTCGGCTCGCCACAACTACAGCAATGAATATATATCCTTAACTGCTCCATCCTACAATGGCTTTCTTTTATTCGAGCGTCAGTTAACACAAAGACTCGGTTAACCGGGAATCGTACGGCGATGGCACAGTCTAATGTACGTTCAAGAAAGATCGGTTGGATGATGAGTCTGGCCGAGAGCGGATGCTGAGGGGATGAGGGGACCGTTCGAAGCAAGGGAGGTAATCGAGCTCCCCCCGAAGGGCGATTCTGCGTAGGGAGATGGGTTGAATGTAGTTGGGACCTGAGAGTAGCCGCGAGGCAGGGTATTGTCGGTGCTTAAGAAAAGTAACACATACACAAAAGTTCGTCAGTTTCTAGCTAAGCAAAGATATACAAGATATCAAAATCTTATATTTTGAGGAATAAAAATTTCATAAAGATAGTTCACAAGATTGCCGGTAAAAGACTAAGACACATAGTTTTTCGCGGCGAAAAGAACGGCTCCGTTCAGAATAAAATGATCTTTCTACAAAATACATCATACTACCACATCATAATATATGAGTTGTCAATTTTTTGTCACGGACTATATTGGCGGCTTTGGAGGGAGTCGGGCCTCCTCGGAAAGAATTCTGGCTTCAGCAGGGCCCAAGCCCTTCATGGAGAGACGGTCAACCAAAGTCAAGCGGTTCTCTTCGACAAGGGAAGAATGTCGTTTTAGGTCGAATCCCACGTTAATTTTTTTCACAGATGGCAACAGGAATTGTGGTTCAACTGCAGAATTTTAGCTGCGAAATGAAACTGGAAGTTCTTCTAAAACTTAGAAACATTGGGATTATTTTATGTTGCCTTTCAATGAGAAATTTGTTCTCCCTCAGAAGACATCGCCAACACACCTTTATCCGGCAGAGCAGGGCTGTGCAAGCGGAAGATTAAAGCGCGAAAGAACGTTAAAAACGGTATGTTTCATTTATTTCTTTGATGAACTTCCAATATGTTCCGCAGTTAAAACTGTACTTATCGGCTACATCCGACCCCGACCATGTCTGAAAAAATGATGAGAGGTTTCGACACGACACAACAGGCCCTTGTTGAGTGGAGCCTTCCGTGCGCGGAGCGCGAGCGCGTCAGAAAGAGAGAGGCAGGGGGAGTCGGGTTGAAGAGGGCGGGGTGCTGCACCAAGCGGAGAGACCTCGGGGAGAGGAGCACATGTCGGAGGGACTGGAGGCGAGGGATGCTGCTGGTGCGGCGGCGGCGGCGGCCAGGCGCGCTTCCGGCCAGGTGCGCCCGCCCGCCCCGCCCTCGAGCCCTCGCCCGCGCCCGCGCCCGCCCCCGCCCGCTCCGCGCTCGCCGTCGCCGTCCAGCGGCGGGCGGCGCGAGCGCTGACCCGCGCGCGATGCTCGGCCGATAGCAAGTGCCGCTTCCGGGCCGCGGGCGGCGCCGGCGCCAGAGCGTGGCGCGGAGCGTGGCGCGGAGCGTGGCGTGGCGGGCGCTCGCCTGCAAACGCGGCCGAGGCCGCTGCCGCCCCGCCTCCCCCGCCCCTACCCCGTCACCGCCTCCGTTTCCTGCTGTTGCCGCCGCGGACGTCGCGCGTTCCCACCACCCCCGCGCTGCCCCCCGTCCCCCGCCGCCACCGCCTGAGAACGGCGCTCGCCCCGCACGGCGCAGCGCGTTGCCGCAAAAAGCAGTCGGGTTTCCTCCTGCGGCCGGAGGACGAGGACGAGGGCGAGGACGGAGGACGAGCGGGGGGGAGGGGAGAAGGGGAGCGGCGCGGAGGATGCGCCGTTGCACAAGAACGCGGGTCTGCGGCGGGCGGCGCGGCGGGCGCGCATGGGCGACGGAGCGCACCGCCGCACCCGCACCACCAGCGGCAGCCCACTTTCCAGCGGCGCTCGCGGCAACGGGGCGGCTGCGTGCGTGCACGGCGCAGCGGCGGGGGGGGCGGAGCGAGCGGGCTGGCACTTGCGTGCGCGGCCCGACGCCCAACGCCCGGCGCCAGCTGCGGTCCCGCGCCCGCCCGCGCCCGCCCGCGCTCCGCTCGTTCCCCGGGGCGGCGGGCGGCCCAGGTGCGCTCTCTCGACCGCCGCCCCGTGGCCCGGCCACGTCGCCCGGCCCCCGCCGCCGGCCTCGCGTGCGGCCGCGGCGTTGCCTCTCGCCGCTGCCAGCGCTCTCACACGCTCGCTCACTCACCTGTGCGGACGACGGCGGCGGCGGCTGCCAGCGCGACGCACACGACCAGCACCGCCCCCGGCGGCGACGCGCGGCCACTCATCCCGCGGCGGCGACGGCGACGGCGACGACGGCGGCGACGTGCGCGGCGGCGGCGGGCGAGCGGCGGCGGGCGAGCGCTGGAGGCTCCGTGTGTCTCGGGGCGCGCGGCGGCGGCGGCGGAGAGCGCGGAGGGCGCGAGCGCGAGAAGACGCGAGTGCGGCGGCGTCTGCGCGGCGTCTGCAGCGGGCCGTCAATGGACCCTCCATGAATGGGCGGCCGGGCGGGCGGGCGCGAGCGCCGGGAGGGGGCGTGACGTCACGCGCGGCGCGGCGGGGGAAGCGGCGGCGGCGCGCGCGCGGCGGAGGCCCCGAGGGGGCGGCGGCGGCCGGGCCCCGGCGCGCGCCCGCCGCCGCTTCCCCCGCCGCGTCGCGTCGCGCCGCGCCGCGGCACCTGGCCGCCGGATTTCGGGCGAAGGGCCCGGCTGGGGCCGGGGCGCGGGGGCGGGGCGGGGCGGGGGCGACGCGCAGAGATTTATGCGGGGCGACGGCGGCCGGCGCCCCGGGCGGTAGGGCGGCGCGCAGGTAGGGCGCGCAGGGCGCTGCAGGTAGAGGCCAGCGGCCGCGTGAGCCGCGGCGGCGGCGGCGCAGCACGCGCGGCAGGGGCGGGGCGTGCGGGGCGGGCGGGGCGGGGCAGGCGGCACCGCCGATGGCATTCCTGGGCTCTCGCGTCAGCGGCGCCGCCCCCGCGCACCCAGGACGTCTCCGCCGCCGCGCGCTGCCTTCAGCCCGGACGGATCGCCGTCCGAGGTGCGTCCAGCGGCCGTGGAATGCGAGGCGGCGCCCCGCCCTGCCGTTGCTGGGAGAGCGGTGGCAGGTGCTGAAAGACGCCGAGGCGCGCCTGGAGGTGCAGCCTAATCCGCGCCGGCCGCTCGCGACGAGAAAAGGGCTGCGAAAGAAAGGAAGAAAGGCGCGCGCTCTTGTGAATGGAGCTGCAGGGCCGCTGCCAGCCGCTCGGCGCTGGGGTGAAATTGCGGCGGTGCAGTCGCGGGCACGCGCGAGAGCCCTGGCTGCCTTTTGCGCTTCTGGCGGTGGAGCCACCGAAAAGCGGAGCGAGCGGGGGAGAGGGGGCAGGAGGGGAGGAGGGCCCGCGCTTACGCGTTCCGCTCTGTCGCCCGTCTTCGATTCCCGGCTGATCCAGGTCCCGTTTCTGGAAGACATAGTTCTTGCTCTCTCACCCCATCTCGCTGGTTTCTTCACTCGTCCTTTTCTCACCGCTGTCCAGCGTTTTCCCTCACTAACCCCTACACTCTCACCCTTATTTTTTATTATCGCACTCCAGAGAAGTTTAGGACATCACACCCGATGGGTGACGCGAGAAAAAAACGCAGATTTAGACATGTGAGGCCAAAGAAGAGTTAAAACCGTTTGTAATAGCCTATTTATAGTTCGAAGTCTCCTTTATGTACTGTAAGCCTATTACTGAAAAGTTATTTCATTTAATTTGGAACTTAAGAATAATAGATGAGACTATTTAAAAATGCGATTCACTGAAGACATGAGTTAGTAAATCATGGCATGCATAATACTAATAACCCAAAAATGGACCAAAATTTGGTTTCAATATTCTTTTACGTCCATAATATAAGTAAAATATTACCTTATTTGAAACATTTCTGTATTTACCACAGTTATTTTCTTTTCCAACTGTTTCATTTTCATAATAAAATTTCATAAACATATAGCCCAACACATTTCTTATGTTCTTCTCGAAACATTCTTCCTAAAAATACATTACACTCTCAAATTTTCTCACCAGTCAAACATTTCCAATCAATTTCTGCGTAAAACATTGCCCCTGTCTGCTCTGAACTCTCTCTTTTTCTCTCTATTTTCTCTTTCGCTTTATTTTTCTCTTTTTCTCTCTTTCTTTCTCTCTCTTTCTCCTCCTATTCTATTTCTATTATTTCAACAATGAACTTCAAAATACGTAGCAAGAATTGTATTTCAATGCCTCTGATATACCTTGGAAGGACAAACTGCTATGTGAAAGGGAGAAGATTGATGTTCGTATTGAAGTGTCGCCCGCTCTCAGTGCCTTCCTCAGAAGGGAAGGGAGGTGTAATATTCTTTTCAGACGCACCGGCTATAGTGAGGACAGGAAATACAACTTCGAAGAAAAACAATTCTTCGCCCTGTAACACGTAGAATTTGCAGTTGGAGTTTCGTGAGTTATTTTTGTAGCTAAATTCTACGAAACGAATGGAATTAGAGTGGAGGAATATACTTCTAAGAATATTTTAGTTTCAGATCATCTATGGCAATTCTGTCGAGCGTGAGGACTTAATCGACGCGAACTACTAGAGGAAAACTAGTGAAATTCCATTTGAATATGGGTTTGGAAGGGTGTTTCAGAACAGAACTCGACTCAATTAACAAAGAGAATACAAATAAAGAAAATGTTCTAACAGTGCAAGAGTCATTCAAAGGAAAAATCTTATATGTTTTGAAATATATTGTGTCTGGAAACTGTTGAATCAAGAGTCGAGGAAGCACAGGCTGTGGAATACACTCTGCAAAATGTATTAAGAAAAAACTATACAGAGCAAACGGTAATGAAAAATTATTATTTAAAAGCTGTACACAGTTTCAATTTCTTCTGTTTGAATTTCTTCTGTTGGTATAATGAACTTAAATAAAGGAATCAAACATTAAGAGAAATTAGTTTTTAATAACGCGTTATCGGATGTACTGAACCTGTGATATAGTGAAGCAAAAATATTAGTTCCCAGAGGATCACTTTAACCTGAGTCGACTGTTTGTGAACAATAATACTTATGGATATTCAGCATAGTACACATATCTGTAAAAATGAGTGTGTAGCTGAGATGAATGCTTCTTGCAGCAATCGTGCAAAAGGCCTGTGTATCCCTCACTATCATGCAACACACACACACACAAACAATTTTCTCATCTACCAGCATTCCCTTACAGTTTTGCTTCGTCAATTCATCTGCCGACACAGGAGTAACATTTTAAGGAAAGTTTATTCACGTTTTCTTTAGTAGGTAGTATTCTTCTTTTATTCTTATTTATCGTACGTAACATACAGTTTTTTACATAAATAGATTAAATTAAATTAATAACACCACGCATTCCTTTTTCTTTTGTCCACTTCGTCACAACAACACACGACAAAGATTCCACGAATAAAGTAATAATGTCATGCCATGTTCATGATGATGCCTGATTAAAACAAGGCGTAGATTAAAACTAACCAATAGATTTTCTTCTAAAACCTCAACGCCAAGTTCAAATTCATGTAAGTATCGTACCAATATTTTCATTAGATGCAAAAAAAACTCATTTCATCATCTCAATACATTGATTATAAAATGTGTTAATTGTAACATATCTTATCTGAATGTTTTGGCACATGCTTCAGGAATTGTTGTGAAACTCATATTTGTTAAAACTTTGATAAAATAAGTAAATGTTGGTACTTGCAGCAAGATCCTCTCAATAAATGAATGAATACACTTATGTCGTGTACGAAATATATGATATTTTGAAAATTATTTTCTAAAACGAATTACAAACGATAATGACGAGCTCGAAATCGCAAATAGACTACCACTCCCATCTGACTTAGGATTCTGGAATAAATTTTATTCACTGCTACTGCGCATCCTCAGAAACGTTTCACCTTGTAACTTACATCAAGAGTAATTCCAGTCGCCATATTTCGCAGTATACCGTGCGACCTCCTTGCTTCCTGTTGGGTAACTCATTCTGTTGCCTAACAGTTTCTGTACAATTAGAGATTATGCTGAGATTACAGAACTAAAATAAAATTTGTTGAATAATATATACCCTGCAGTATTCAGTAATTTTTATATTAACACATATAAACGACTGCTGTTGCCTGTGACAAGTATTACTTCTTCTGATCTGCCACGTCTATCTCGATCGCTTTTTGATAGTTTCCCTTGATTCATTTAGTCATTTAATCAATGACCCAACTCCTTGTTTTGCTTCTGCATACTTTTACTTTTATATCTGCCCTAGAATGTCTCTTATATGTTGATATTGTTTTTATATTCAAATAAATACATCAAAATAATTAAAATATCTCAAATTATATAATTAAACCATTAGTTAATTTGCTCAACAAATGCATACTTTCAGGATATTTCCTGACCACCTGAAAAAAGCGGAGATAGTACCTATCAATCAAACAGGAGACTCTACATCTGCTGAGAATTATAGACCTATATCTCTTTTCTCCAAGTTTGCTAAAATATTTGAAAAACTTATAAAACTTAGAATGGATAATTTTATTACTAAACACAATTTAATAAACCCAAATAAATTTGGATTTAAAAGTAACAAGAATACAGATGATGCGATGAAAATAGTAACGGATCAAATATATAATGCAATTAACACTAATACCACATGTCTAACAATATTTTTGGATGTGGCTAAGGCTTTGAATAATGTCCACCATCAAATGCTTATTAATAAGTTATATCATTATGGCAATAGAGGTGTCGCTCTCCAACAGGAAACAAGTAGTTAGAATAAATAACGATATGTGATCAATTGATAGTTACCTACGGAGCTCCTCAAGGTACTATTTTGGATCCTTTACTTTTATATAATATATTAACAACTTTTTGAAATTTTACTGATGAAATTACTTCCTTTGCGGACGATACATGCATATTTATAAAAGGGGAGTCTTGGAACGTCGTTAAATCATTGACACAAACAAAAAATATTATTATAGCACATTGGCTAAGTTGTAACTATTCAAGTCCTAATGTTTCAAAAACTGTCATCTTATACGGTAGTTACCGAGATAGTTACCTGAATAATGTTGAGTTATAAAATACTTGATAAAAATTACTTAGTCACAAGGTTTCAGTCATGAGACGGCTTCAGCAGCGTGCGGACGTGCCTTACGGAGCCCGCTAGTGTTGTTGGAATTTCATATCCTCTGTTATCTGTGCAATGCTGGAAGGTTTTGGGTCGTTCTCCTAAGATACCTGTGTCTTATGTGTTACTAATACTGCGTTACTTAGTGACTTATTATTTTACTAATATGGGAGACTGTGGCAAGTGTTTGAAATCCCTACCACAGACTAATAAAAGTGGGCCGGTTGTCAAGATTGAATGTTGTGACTGTAAACTGTCGTTCCATGGCGAAAATGTCCTAGAAGTGGTCAAAGCGGTTGGGACAGCACTTGAATTACCAATTGAAGAACATATGCATATGTTCGTAAAATATAAAACGTGCGCATATTGAAGCTACATTTACGTTCAGAAGCAAATCAAGGGGCCATCTCAGCATTTGCTCAATGGATCAGGGAAACTGGACAAAACCCGATCGAGAAGAGGGTCATTGACCCGGAAGCTGAAGTACATTACTTGTTATAGGCATTTAAGTCTTTTAAAAAAATTATACAATGCAAATGTAAACTAATTCATTAAACTATATCATTGTTTTGTTAAAGCAAATATTATTTTTCTTTTTGACGATCAGTATAGTCTCTAATTGCATAGAAACAGTTTTGCAGCAGAAAAGATTTTACTTTTAACTTATATTTGTGTACCAATTTTACTTGTTTAATTTCATCTGTCAATGCGCTGTAAAGTAGCGTACATGTATTGTATGTGGATTTCTTGTAGTGAGCTGTTGAGACTGACACTTGATGAACATGGTTTCTACGTCCAGTGTTGTAACTATAAATATTAGTATTACATGAAAATGTTCCCACCGTTGAGTAAGTCAGTTTTGACAAATACTACAGATTCGTAAATAAATAGGCAAGACAATGGTAAAATTCCAAGCTCAATGAAAAGAGGCTTGCAGGGATCATGTGGATGGTATTTTTTCATTATTCGGATAATTTTCTTTTGCAATCTAAATGTCTGGGCACTAAAGGATGAGCTTCCCCAGAATATTACGCCATATCCCAGGCGGGAATGTACATTTGCAAAATACACGCAACGAGCTGCATGAAGGCTGACAGAATTAGAAAGAATTCTGAATGCATAACATAATGATCTTAATTTAGTGTTTAATTCTGTTATATGTACATTCCATTTGAGGTTTGATTGAATTGAGAGACCTAGAAATTTTGTTACCTTAACATCAGCTATTTGCATATTGTTCATTTTCAATCGAGCATTTACTTAACCAACTTAGCTCATAAAGACATGGAGTTGTTTGTTACCATGCCATGGGGCGTTAACTTAATATATGAGCCTACTCGCATTGTAGATAATTCTGCAACATGTATAGACCATGCTTTCGTTAGATTTTTTAAATATCGATCTATTAAGTATGATTTTAAAGGAAACGTGTTCCACTACAATATTACAGATCACTCAACTATTGTATTGACAGTTAAATTATCAAATTAAATTAAATTACTGGAACTAACGATTCTTATAAAAGAATGGATATGGAAAAGCTAATTAGCTTACTTCATTCTGAAGGTTGGATAAATGTTTATCTTCAAAATTCTGTGTCGGATGCTTTTGACATGTTTATAAACTCATTACAGTCATTAGTAGATAATTGTAAATATACAGAATGTGTAAGTAAAAAATTATTAAAGTTGAAGCCTTGGAATACTGATAGCTCAATAATAAGAATACAGAGAAGAAGGCAAATTTTTAAACATGTGATGAAAAAACCAAATGACGCTAAGCTAAAACGTTATTACACCAATTTTGCAAACAGACTGAATTTCGATATAAAGAAAGCAAAATATGATTATTTTAGGGAGAAGCTTGAAAACCCTGCTAATGACATGAAATCACAGTGGAACACAATCAATGACTTAATTGGTGAACTGCGAAGCAATTACGATATCAATTCTTTTTAAACTTTTGCACCCGAGCAGTGGATAAACCACTTTACAGGTCTGAAATTGGATACAAACACTAAACAAATGATACAATATTAACTGAAAAGCACCGAGGTACTTGCAAATTAAACAAACGTAACCCAATTTTATCTCTGAGAGGGAATCCCCTCTAAGAACCTCATTTATTAGGATTGTATGCACAGGGCAATGATGTGAAGGGAGTGGGAAAGGGGGAGGGGGAGTGAGCTGGGGATTACGTGTTCATGATGGTTACGGAGGTCTGAATTGTTCTTTGGGAAGGCGTGATTTCATTCTGATTGGACCATTACTGGATTTTCCCAGGTGGTAGAGTCTGGCACCGGGAGCTAGGTTTAGGTTCGTGAAGAATTTTTTGATAATGATGAAATATGCTGAGTAATGGTAACGATGTTCAGTTCTCTGGAGGTGTTTGTTACCATGCCATGGGGCGTTAACCGACGTTCGGAGAATTTTATTTTGAAAAACTTGAATTTCTTTTAGGTTTGTTAGGGCAGCACTGCCCCACACAGGACAGGCGTGTGTTAGTGATGGTCTTAATGCAGTTTTATAGATATGCAGAGTATGGCAGTTTGGAGCGCCGTTTTGTTCAGCCGATGGGTAATACGCGGTTTCCATGTGAGTGTCTAGGATGACTCCTAGGTAATTTTCGAGCTTGTTGGATGGGAGCTAAGGAACTGGTAAATTTCCTATTGTGATAGTTGGAGGGTTGGTTATTCTTTTAAGTGCGAAGATTTTTGCTTCGCATTTTGGTGCGATTAAAAGCAGGCGCTATTTTGCTGCCCAGTCAGAGAAAGTGTTGATGGCTGATTGTAAATTGTTGATTGCTACTGAAACATCGTAGTGTGTAGAGAATATCGCGATGTCATCTGCATATAAAGCCGTGGCACAGGTTGTGGTACATGGTATATAAGCTGTGAACAAATTGAAGAGGGTCGGGGAAAAAGGTGAACCTTGAGGTACCCCGGCCTGAATTATCTTAGGGGCGGAGAGAGAGGAATTTATTCGCACCGAAAAGCTATTTTCGGGAAAGCTGCTGATAATTTTGACTAGATATTTGGCAGTGACGTAGTTCCTTAATTTATAGAGCAGACCTGTGTACCAGATTTTGTCAAAGGCACTAGCAAAGTCTAAAAAGACTGCAGAGCTATATTGCTCATTTTGAAATGCTTGTCCTATGGTTCTACTATTCTGAGAAGCTGGTGGGTGGTCAAATGAACAGGGTGGAATCCTAATTGAAAAAGAGGGATAGCTTTCGTATCTTGAAGAAATTTATTAAGTCTGATTAGAATCAGTTTCTCGAATATTTTAGACAGAGTGGTTAAAAGGCTTATGGGTCTATAACTAGAGGGATGTTTTGGAGATTTTTTAGGTTTTAATATTGGGATTACAATGGATTTTTTCCAGCTTGCCGGGAAATAGCCTAATCTGAGGCAGCTGTTGAAGATGGCAGTAAGTTCATGCAATGGAATGAGGAGGTAAATGCTTTAGAAATATGTTGGGGATTCCGTCTATTCCTGGAGAATATTTGTTTTTTGTATTCTTAATTATTTTTTTGACATTAGAGGGAGAGATATAACTAATTGTTAAAGGAGCAGTATGGTGTGGGGATCTTAAAATCTCCTCTACAACGTTTTGGAAATTCAGATCTGTAGAAATATTGGAATAAAAAACATCTTTGAAATGGTTGTCAAGAATTTCTAATTTGTCTGCTTTCGTGTAATCAATTTCAGAATTGTCGAATAATGGGGGGATTGCTTGATTGGGGTGGGAGAAATGATGACAGAGTTTCCACAAAGTGTTGGAATTTTTATCAATGTTTAGAAGTAGTTTTTGGAAGTTTTGACAACTAAATTTATTTAACTCGTCGTGAACCTTATGCGTTATCTGATTTAAAGTGGTTTTTAATTGAGGTAGCCGGAGTGTTTGCCATTGTCGTCTTATATATCGCTTTTGTCTCGTAAGATTCAGGATGTTGGGTGGAAGGGAAATTAGTGGGGGGTGCCTGTCGTGGTTGTGATTGGGAGAAGCCGTATTTATTGCAGTGCCGATGATGTTGCCGAAGAAAGAGATAGCTAAATCTATTTGATCTGGGGTTTTTAAGAAAGGTGGTAAGGGGGTGGATGTAGAAAGATATTCTTCGAATAGTTTCCAATTTATATTCTTATGGGTATGTGGATGGGGTTGATTAGATACTATGAGATTAGCATCACAGGAGAGAAACACCGGGCAGTGGTCTGAGTTTGATTCTGCTAGAACAGATTGGAATAACGAATTCGTAATATTTTTTGAAACTGTAATATCTAGGATATCCTGAAGGATGCGGCGATTATACGAATAATGCGAAGGTTCCCGTGGAGCAGAGATAATTAAATTATTATTGATAGTATATCTGAGTAAAACATTTCCATTCGGGGTGCATGTTCTGCATCCCCATGCGGTATGTTTGGCGTTGAAGTCGCCTAAAGCTATGGTAGTAGTTGGGTTTGAAAACAGAATGTTAAGGCGTGTTTGTTTCAGGGGAATGTTAGGAGGCTTATATACTGCAATCAATGTGATTGGTGTACTGTGTGGCTGATGTAGCACTATTCCTATATTTTCAAGTCCTGGAGTGATAAACAGTGGCAGAGGATCGTGCCGAATCCTTTTTTAAATGAAAATTGCCACTCCTACTGCTGAAGCTCGAGAAGGTCTATCGGATCTGTAAGTCAAGTAACTCGGAACATTAACCTTATCTTTGGGTGTAAGGTGCGTTTCTGTGATGAAAGCAATATCTATATTATAATTATTTAGAAGATATTTTATAAAATTGATTTTGAGGATGATTCTGTTTATATTCCAGTTTAGAATAGTGAGAGACGTTAATTTATTTTGAGACATGTTCTTGATTGTTTTGAGTATATTGATCTGAGATAAATATGGATGTGACGCAAGCACTATTTGAATTTGGTTGTTGATTATGGGAATGAGGCTTTGATGACTTGGTTTATTATTTCTGAGATTATTTCAGGGGATAGGGATGTGCTATGGTGGGAGGGGGAGTGGGTGTGCAGAGTTTGTTGATGGGTGTTGTGAATAAGATGGGATAATATATTGTTGAGGAGGAGGAGGAGAAGGAGGAGGAGGAGGATGTATTGTTGGGGAAGAATTCTAGACTGACGATAGTGGGCTTTAGCGTGCAATGGGAGAAATGAGTAGGGGGGAGGGGGAGGGAAATAATTAAGTCCCTGTGACTAAAGATAGATGAACTTCTTTGTAACAATGCTTCTTGTCTTCTTTGGAAATATTCACATTTGCGTGATGACGCTAAATAAGCTAGGTTACAATTTACACAAGTGAGATTAAGTTGAGGGTTTTAATTGCATTTATCCGGTTCATGGGAGTTAGCACATCTTACACATTTTGAGGTTTTTCTTACAATAATTTTTCGTGCGTCCAAAGCCCTGGCATCTTTTGCATCTCACAATAAATGAATTACGACGTCTGAGTTCAACTGAAACTACGGCACTGAAAAGTCTATTGATGCTGAATAGTTTTTCAAAGGTTGATCTGTTACATTTACAAAAACTTTACATAATGGCATGGGAGATTTATCAATTCTTAACAAGTGGGTTACTTTGATGTTCAGAATATCGCCTCACTTTGATGTCCCAGAATATCAGACGCCTTGCTAAGTTCTTCGGTAATTTCACCTTCTTCGTTATCTGTCGGAACTCCATGAATAACTGCACTAAAGTGTTGACTGAAGGGTCCCTGAACGTGTGATGTTGACACTTATTCTGATCAAGAAAGTGAATCATTTTTCTGAAATCGTCTATTGAATTAAGAATAGTTTTAACTGAATTACCTTTTATTTGTGTGATAATGTTTTTTCCTACCTCGGAGGTTAATTTACTAACAGGTTCTTTATAGTTTGTAATTTCATGAATAAATATTGGAGGTGGCTTTTTGATCACAGGCTCTTTTGGGTGAGATGAAATTTGTGGATTTTTCTCGTGGTCATCGTCCGTCTGATGCCGGAGCGGGGCAATTCTGTTCTTTGTTGGAAAATCTATTACGCTGGGGAGAGAATGAGCCTTGTGTTTGGCGTCGGTTATCTGGAGATTGTCAAGACTGCATTTCCTCGGGTTTGACCTTAGTATTTGAATGTTGCTGTTGGCGGTTGAGTTCTGATAGAGTTGATGTTGATACACAGCAGAGACATCTGGGATGGAATGCCCCTCTAGGAGGGCTTGGATTTGAGCACTACGCAGCACTGTGAAAACTTTTGAGTTCTAGTAGATATAACCACTCACTGATTTAGTGGACACTATTTGATAGAGACTGACTGTTTGTCGCGCTGTAGTGCAAGCACCTCTGCGTCGGCGCAGGAACGTCACTGAGTAAAGAAACTTCACTGGTCGGTGCTAGTTGAGCTGCACGGTGTGGAGCGATCCGCACAGTAGACTGCTGGCCAGCTAAAAAGCCGAACTAACGGGACAACTTTTGAAAAATGTCACTGTCGGATGAGAACATACATTTATACTCGATTTAGGGTAGTTTCGTTTCGTTTTATGTTGGCAAAAGTTGTTGCCAACTGTCACACAAATACCCTGTATATATTACCTTCAAGCGGTAGGGACATTTTTTAAAATTTAAGTTTGCAATGAAACAATGACTACTTCCGTAGATTTCGCCAACATTCAAAGCCATACAAGTGAAGTTGTGTTAGTTTACAAGTGTTGCTAAGATTTGCATTTTGCGTTTTGGTGCTCTTCGTTCTTTGCGTTTTATCGTTCAATTTATTTATTTAGTAGTACTAGGCGTTTTTGAGTTTTATTTATTATTTTCCAATTGTTTTCTTTAGTAATAATAATAAAGTTAATTGAAATAGTTATTGTAGTTTATTATTTGTTGTTGTTGTTGTTAAGTGTCCCTTTAGTATTTCTTGTTTTAGATTAATTATATTTATTATTATTATTTTTTCTGAATTCATTTTAATTATAACTGGAAAATAATGGATAGCCCAACAACATCTGGGTCTATACTTATCTTTGAACCTTTGAAGATAACACATATTCAAAGTTCTCTTCAAAAGGGAATTATCAATTTATTTTGTGGACTGTGGAAGGAAGCAGTGGAAGAAAAGGTCCATGTTACCCACTCTTGTTTAATAATGCTAGTGGCAAAATTATTACAGGTAAGATTGATTTTTCTCTTTTCTTTTCTACATCTTATCTTTTAAAACATACAAGTGTAATTTTCTTAATTAAAATTGGGATGAGTATAGTTGTTAATTATCTTTACCATTACTCATGTATTAATCGTAATAAATATATTTTTTTCAAGATGTTGTGTGTTTACAGGTGGGTGTAAAGTCAGTTGATAGTATTATCAACAAATATGAAAAACAAGAAGCTCTGACCACACCCAAAAAGACCCGTAAAAGATCCCGTCCAGTCACAGATATTGACAATTTCACTAAGGATGCAATTGCCAATAAAATTTATTGTAGTTTGAATTCAGGTAATCAATTAGACTTTTTAATTAGTTTGTTAGTATACAGTTTTATTAATATAAACAATGATAATTTTGTGTTGTTTTATGTATTATTTAACAAGTACTAAGGATTATATTTTATGTAGGTTGTGGTATGTCTATAAGAAACCTGTACACAGAGATTGTGGGAGATGAAACGTTAAATTTTGAAGGCTCTCAGACTAAAGTGAATAGTGAAGAACATGGGTTTTACTTAGGGAAAGGGAGACAGGTACGCCCATGTGAGGGAGAATGAAATTATAATTTTTAAAAGAGAGTGCTTCCTGAGGAATTACTATAGAAATACAAACTCCAACACACCAAAGGCAGTAATTATTAGTATTATTATTATTATTATTATTATTATTATTATTATTATTATTATTATTATTATTATTATTATTATTATTAATAATAATAATAATAGGGAGTGCATATCTATGATTTTGCATATTTTTGTCTATTGCTTCAGGGCATAGCTAAATGAAATTCGTTGACATGTGGTTAGAATTGGATGCTATATAGATTAATTTGTTAGTGCAATTTGGCAAATTTTTCCTGTTGGTGCATATTCATATAATAATAAGAGCATATTTTTATGCTCCTATATTTATTTTCTTTAAAGAGAGACTTATCTCTAAACCATTCCTTGTTGTCATAGAATCTATTTATTTGGGAGCAGTAATTGATTAGAAAAAGCTTGTCACACTTTGTGTTTTTTCTTTTCTATAGACAATAAAATACTTGTGCAAATGTAGGATATTTCTTGATATATTTTTTATACCAAGTAGAAAAAATGAAACAAGACAAACTTTCTGTCATTACAAGTCAAACATTATGTCCTTAATGAAGGTGCATAATTACTTCAATTATTTCTCCTGAGAAGTGAGCTAGGTTATATTATGTTTGCACAAAAATACATCTCTTCATTCCAAGTATCAGATGAAATGAAATATTGTTAATGTTAATTGCATATTTCAGAATTTTTAGGTCATAGATGCATATTTCAAGATTTTTAGGACATAAAAATCATCTCTCTAATTATTATAATTCTTAGTTTTCACAGATGTACTTGTCTTGTATATCTAAATGTGTATGTAAATAGTCTTGTCAACACTGTTTCAGTTTTTTGTAGCTTGTTTGTAACCTTATTTGATTAGTAGCATTTGTGACATTACTTGTAATACTGGTTTTGGGCAAGTAGCACCGCATCTCCCTCTAAATTACACATGCATTTTGAATTTCCTTGGCACAATACTCTAATTTTAATGCTGAAAATAACTGTTGTCTTACCTTGATTTTTTTTCACAGCAAGAATGTGTATTTAACTGGCAATAAATAAACAATATATTAATCTTGTACTGCTTGGCTGCCTATTGGGAATTATTTGGCATGAATTTGTAATGAAAACTGAAGTATAATATACTTTTGATTTGAATTATTGGTTGATCCGTAGATTAGGGTGGCACGGTTCCTTTGGTTCCTTTTATGATTCATTATTTCTCGCGATTCCTATGTTTATAGTTGCGCGGTTCATTTGAATCACTGGTTGAGTGATCGAGAATAATTGTGTTCTCTTTAAAATAAATTCTCTTAAAAGTGAGAGAGGTATATAATACAGCGTGAGCGCCGAAGCGACAGCGGAGGCGCGAACCAGGTCTCGAGAGCGAGGGCCGGAAGGCCCTCGCGAACGTAGCACGTTGGATCCGTCGGGTAGCGACGTGCGATAGCACGTCGCGGACCACTTGGTGAAAAAAATGCGTTGGTTAAAGAATTGTGTAGGTTATAAAATGAAATTTGTAGCGTGAAAAATACGAATAATCAGTTCACTTAATGAGAGTACGTTGCTACGTGGATTTACACGTACAGGGGGCTTTAGAGCAGTGGGGTAGTTATTCTCCCGATCAACCTTTAATTTAAATAATTATATTTATTGCTGTAACATCATGAACTTAACTACACGCGACTACTACGTATAAACAAGGATTCAGTTCATGGAGTCGATTCTCTTCTAATGAACCGAATCAGTGAATCAAAGGAACCGTGCCACCCTATACTTCGGATTTACCGAATTATTTAACAAGCAATGAGAGGGTTTACTGTGTAATAACTGCATGTTCAGGGAGAAGCTTATAGTAATGTAGTCACAATAAGAGAGTACATTCAATATTATTGTGCAACTATATATTTAATGTGCCATTTATATTGATTGTGTACATTCCTGTTTAAATAAACATCTTTAAAAAAATCAAAAAGTCATATTTATTACCATTTATCCCAATCTTATGAATCACACCCCATTGAAATGGTGAAAAAATGGGTAAAGAGAAATACTGTCTCTGGTAACAATGGATAAGTTATTGAAGACTTACTTACACTAATGATGATTTTCATTATTTGTTTTGAACTTATTTTTAAAAGCTAATGAATAATTAAACAGATAAATCAAATGGATGCATTTGCATTGATATTGACATAACTGGACTGTTAGGAAAAATTCATTAGATCACTTAAAAACTACTATGTATATCACGTTAATTAACTTCAATAATTGTGGTATTTCTTTGCGTTCAATAAAACTCGTTACTATCGGTTCAAAACGTGAAGGAACTGTTGACACACATGTCAAAAGCATTAATAACATAGAAGTATGACCGCAGATAACTTTTGAGGTTGTATTTTTCATTTGCACTTGACACTTTTTAACACTTCTTAAGCTCGCAATAGTTGATAATTCTTAATTAACTTAATAATTATTCAAAGAGTTAATATTCGTTTATAGATGAACATCTCTTTTTAATTCTACCGAAAAACGAAACATGTATTATTGAACAGTGGGCAAGACTCGAGACCGCGCGAGGATTGTGAATGACAACAAACAAAACAAAAGCTAGATACTTGATCAGAGTTATAGTTTCATAAGTTGGCTATTCCGACAGGAAATCTTTCAAGCTGTCATATTACGAATTTAGTGCGGCCTAATACACGGCCTGGAGTCTACGACGGTCGACGAGAGACGACCTACAGCAACTGAGGAGGTGTTAGCGGTAATTAAAAATCTGAAAAATAACAAAGTGCCTGGCTTTGATAATATCAATTCCACAGTGGTTAAACGAATAGTTCCTCATTTCATGAATGTGTTGACTTATCTCTATAACTTATGTTTATCTTCTGGTGAATTCAGAAATGCTTAAAAAAAGGAACTGTTGTTTCAATTTTTAAGAAGGGAGATCGTAGGTTACCTGATTGTTACCGACCGATTTCATTGTTAAGGGTGTTTACAAAAATACTTGAAAACATTGTTAAGAAAAGATTAATTGATTTTATATATAAATATAACTTTTTCAGCAGTAAGAAATTCAGATTTCGAGAGAGTAAGTCCACAGAGGACGCTTTAATTACATTTTTACATTTATGGAAGCTATTTATGATCCATTGAATAAGGGCGATACGATTTCTGCTTTGTTGACATTACCAAAGCGTTTGACACGATCGACCATGGAATTTCGCTTGATAAATTATAGTTTGCCGGAGGAAAAGGTCTACCTCTTAAATGGTTTGTCAGTTATCTTTCTGAAAGGGAACAAACAGAATTAGTAATTGTGAGAGTGAGTCTGGTTCAATTACACGTGGAGTCCCGCAAGGATCAGTATTAAAGCCAAGTATTTTTTTGATTTATATAAATGACTTATGTAATGGCCGTTTCAATGGTCGTTTAGTTGCCTTTGCTGATTATACGGTCTTTATTTTTAAAAATAGAGATATTAATACGCTATATAATGAAATGACTACAGGTTTATCATTTCTTAGATTCCGGTTTGATAAGCATTTTGTGATCCTAAGTGATAAAACTAAGTATATGATATTTGGTTTAAGGAATGAAGTTAATTTTAACACTCCCTTAAAATTTCGTGAAATTAGATGTGTAAAAGCTAATAATAATTATTGTGATTGCCTCGAATTAGATCAAGTTTTTAATATTAAGTACTTAGGATTAGTTATTGATAGTCAACTGTCATGGAGGGATCACGTTAAAAAATAAAAAAAGAGCTCTACAACAGTCTGAAAAAATTTTATTTACTCTGTCAACTATGTCCTAGGAAAGTATTAATTAATTAGGGTTCATCATGCACTTGTTGGTTCTAGGCTCCAATATGGAATTTCATGTTGAAGTGGGGCGTACCGATCAATAATTTCTTCCATTATAACCTTTTAAAAACGTTTTATGAGAACAATATCATTTAAAGCAAAGTATGAACATACACGAAAAATTTTTTATCTCAAAATTCTTCCCTTAAGACACATATTTTTAAAGTTTTAATTTTTTTCATCAGAAGCACAGCATTTTCAGTACAATATGAAAAAAGATACAACGTGAGAAGATATCAGACCTCTTATGTTCCAAAATCAAATTTTACAGCCCATCAAATATTTTATAGTAGTGTAGCACCAATAATGTTCAATATTGTGAGCAATGAAATAGGTGTTTTTACTACACTCGGTCAGTTTTTGAAAAAAATTAGAAAATGGCTTTTATCGCAAGACAACATTGACAATTTTCTTGTGATAGTTAAGTGAAATACATTGTTCAATTTTTTTTGTTATTGAAATATCTTGCATAATCTACAAAATGCTATTGGATTGTCCTTGTACAGTAATATTATACTTTTTTTCTGGTATCAAGTTCGTTAATATTGGGGTATATGCTTAGATCTGAATGTTTTTTGTTATATTGTTAGTGTACAGAAGTATTGTTTAAAAACTTTGTTTTGTTATTCTTGCATGTAATTCGAGTGAGCGAGCTGCCTCTCGCTGCTGACAATTTTGTTTTTGCGTACAAAGTTGATGGAGATCCCTCACAGTTTTTTCTAGGGGATCCCTAATTATTTTGCCCATCATGATTAAATGTAATATTGTAAGTTCTATGTTATTGGCAAAATAAAGACTTTTTGACTTTGACTTTGAGATTTTGACAGACAGTTTATATACAAAAATCCTACTATTAATGTATATACATATATACAGAGTTTGCTTTGAAATTTCGGAGCGACGTTTGGGGGATCTCATTTTCCCTTATCCTCAGGCTAGACTGTGTAACGGAGAAAAATATGACGTATTACAATATTATAAGAAAATAATACAGAGAAAAAAGAAAAAAAATACAAAGAAAAACATATAGCACTCGATATAGTATACCACAGAGGCTCACCAATTTAAAACAAACAAAACAGCAAAATGAAACCAAAGAAATACAAATATTTGCAACAGGGCGTGTAAACGCTCGTCTGACATGGCAGTTACAACATGCTTAGAACCCAATGTAAACAATACGCTGACCTTTCGGATGTGTTTCAAGAAAAAGGGGGAAGCTTCAAATACGTTACAAGAAATACAAATTACAAATATTAAATGGGTTAACAAATGCATACAAAGAAATATTTATATAAAAAATAACAAATTTCACTCAGTTATTCGCAAATGTGATGAGCCTACTTAAATAATATAATTTACTATCCAGCATTTCGCCATCACGGTAGAAAATTATAAGTTATCACAAAATATTCCATCGCCATGCGGCTCGAAAGGAACGAGCAGGAAAGTTCCGGAAAAACACTGACATCCGCTTGGATATTTGCCTCTCTAAAACAACGTTCTCGGGAAGATTCCACAATGAGTGGGAGGGTATTTAAAGGGACCTCCCAAAACACCAGGGAGGCAGTTCCCGTCTGCAGTGAGTGACGACGCCCGTGTTACAGCCGCCCTATCGAACGAGGACCACGATGACAGCCAGCAACAACGAAATGCCCTCTCCCGCTCTCTCTCATTACTCACTCCCTCCTTCCTCACTCCTATGCCTTCAGCAGAATACGGTGATCTTCGGGTAGTTAAACTTGGTAATTTAAGTTATATTTCGATTCACAATTACTACGAGTGTATTTTTCCCCAATCTTAACCCCCTTCCCCTTCCGGTCACTGATCATTTCCCCGTGACAACCTCTCCTAGGTGAATTACGCTTGATAACAGCATTCGCATTGGAGGGGACGTCAAGCAAACACAGGAAATTACCCTTGGCAAGCAACCATACATAAAAATTATTTGCTTGAAAAATTCCATAGGACAGAGTCATAAAGACACGTGAAAGTATTAGATTCCACCTGTGTATTGAGAGAATCTGATGTTTTATATGAAGAGTTTCCAGCACCAATCTAGAAAAATGATTACGTCCCGACTCCAATGTATCTACATCTGTAAAATCCATGGAATGCCCATTATCCAACCGGTGTGTCGTAATTGAATTTTGTCCATCCGAGATTTCATTAAGATTTCGCAAATGCTCAGACACACGTGTTTTCAGCATCCTCTTAGTTTGGCAAATTATGGGATCCTATGGGATCTTATTTGACCGAACTATGAGAACGGGACAGGGTTTAGGACACTTCACAGGGGGTTGGACATGCCGCGGTGAAGCAGGCAGACTTAGTGATGGAACAAATTTCACATGAGTCTGCCCGGTGGCCGAGATCGCTAAGCTAAGGCAGTAGTGTCGTAGTGATCTCGGACAGAGGGGTCGCGGGTTGGAGTCCCGCCTCGGGCATGGTTGTATTTGTGTTCGTCCTTTCACCCCTTATCATCACCATATCGTTTCATCTTCATAGTTACCATACCGTTAACAACAATAGTGGTCGCTAATGACCTAGATGTTGATGCGACCTTCAATAGCCAAGTTTTAAAAAATTCACATGAACTTGTCCGGGAATCAGACCCTAACCTCCTTGGTGTAAGGCGAGGGAATTTGCTCTGAGCCACGAGATACCCCTTGAATAATTGAAGATAAAATTTGTTTCTAGATTTTTGGCGGAAATGTGTACCAATGTGTCTGTTTATAACTGCCCATCAAAACCATTATGGTAACAATGATGATCTAACAAACGGGCAAGGCGGGCCTAGGTGAAACAGAATGATTATGATTAATAAACACCAGGGAAACACAGGGTACTTCAACTGTCTATCTGTACTAACACAACAGCCTATGTTGGGACCAAGGCTTACCAGCGGCGTTCCGGTCTTGCGGCCATGGGTTGCGGGGTACGTGAAATGCCTACGTCGTATTCTGGTCTTCTCAACCTGAGAAGTGAAATTTCTCATCACAAAAACAGATTCTAGGACATTGTAACGAACGCGCACACTACAATCTACTCTAGCCGGGAATCGAATCCGGGGTTGCGTCATGGAAAGCAAGCACGTTTATCAGTGAGCTAAACGTGAGGGTAGGATACTTCAACTAGTGTGTAATAAATAGGGAAAGGATACTGATGACCAAAAACATCACCAAAATATATGAATAAAATGCTCTTAAAATGTTTTTAAATGCCCTAAAAGCAAAGACAAATGACGTAAAAAATTTGATCAAAATCAGGTCAAATGAACACCTCATGCTGTTTGTTATGTAACTGATGTAGTCGATGCTTCTTCCTTTCGTTCAAGTGAAGTCAGCTTGCAAACTTTTTGTTTCGACTGGACCAGGAATTTACTGTCTTCGGTTATCGCGAAATTCGCCGAACCGACAATGTAACTGATAGGCGTCATAGTATAATAGATTACATACTCACAACGATTGACATTACAATTTTTGGGCGAAGAAATCGAATGGCCTACTCAGGAATTCTGTGAAGAGCATTTGTTGGGTCTCGTAAATATTATTTGAAGCAAATACCATTAAAATAATAGAAAATTGATGAAATAAGGGAAAAATGCTTTAAAAATAACGAAAAATATTTTAAAATGACTGATTAGTCGTGAGATATACAAAATTTTCTCTACATTTAAATCTCGCAAAGATCTTAGCGTCCGGCTTGCTGGGTCAATGGGTCACGATATATTATAATCCTTATTACCTTTATAATGGATTATAGGATCCGCAGACTATACAGCGCTGCTGGGAATCTGAAATAGAATGATTCTAATTCCTAGTTCATTACTGTTTGGATTGACTAAATGAAAGATCACTTTCTTTCTTAAAGAACAAAATTTAATAAAGTTTATTGTTACCTTTTAGTAAACAATTTAATGAATTTAATAAATTATTTTGATGTTAGGCCTTTTATCAAGATATCTTTGAATTTTACAGTTTTATACCGCGGTTAACTTATCTATTCTTCGTTGATGTCCCTCGTAGACTTCTCAGTCGAAATATCTTGCGAGCTTGCCGTAGTCCAAAGTTCCAAGAAATCCTCTTCTGCTCCTATCCAAAATGGTGTCAAACTATCAAAATTATCAGTCCCGATTACGTCCTATGACATAGTCCCGAAACCTATAACTCGATTACCACTCCCGACAAAGTCCCAATTTATGCATCAATATTACTTCCACATGCAATATCTGCAATATCATTTACTGTCCTTAAACTTTCACGATCTGAAAACCCGACTCTGACTATCTGCATTACACTCGCTCCCTCTCACGAACCTACGATCAGTTCAGACACGCGATGCCGGTCAGAATCAAATCTTCCTGCTTGATTCATCCGCGAAGCTTCCTATTAAACTCCCTTCTTTTTTTTCATAACATTTGACCGTCCTTCTCTCAACCAGCCAATCCATGCATTCGTTATATTTTGGTGCAGCTGACCTTTCGATCGTCTAAACTTCTTAATGCATATTCCACCATATAGTCTTCAAATAAATGTTAGTTTATTTTCATGTGACATATCGGTATGTCACAGTCGATATAGAAAAAATGCAAAAACGTCCGATAAAAGTTGGCGAATTCCTTCTGTCAACCTAAAATGAATGTCTATACTAAAAGGGATTGATCTAAAGTAAACAGAAAAATAAAGACATTTCATTAAAATCCACACTAGTAATAAAATAGTAATATAATAGTTTCCTAACGCTTGCTTTCATTGAATAAGCGTTAGACAATAGCTAAAGTTAAATCATTGAGCTTCATCAAAAGTTCGTATTGGCTAGACTGAAGGCCTAGAACTCTCCTGTCCACAAACCCTCACACTTGCCGTTCCAGCTGACCTTGCGAACCACGATTAGAAGAGGTTCGCCGGGTCGTTGGCAGGGAAACACAGCAGACCAAGAGTGAGGTATGAACGATAAATGTTTTGTCACACCTCAAATATTTTCTTTTCAAAATTACGTTTCTGTGGAATTCGAGGCAATGCCCTACATTGGATATCTGCATACCTAAAATACCGATCTCAAAAAGTAGAAATACCTTACTAGAATCAATAGACATAATCTCATCAATTGAGCATTGGGTTCCAAATGGTTGAATCTTAGGCCCTGTTCTCTACCTTCTGAACGAAAACGATCTACTTTTGTCGACTGGAAACGTAAGAAATGTTCTCTCCGCTGACACGAAATTTTTTTTGAGAAAAAAAGAAAAAAGAAAGAAACAATATGCAGTACAATATCAGTTGTTGCAATTTGGGTCAAAGTAACGTTAATAGTAAACGAAGTAAAACCTGTTTAACGAAGTTTCCCGTTTCAAATAAGCAATTGCGTTCTATTTCGATTGAAATTGAACGTTATGCAATTGGCCGACATTAAGATAAAGTTTGTGGGTCTATTAATTTAGTGAAACCTCATATTGAATGTCTATTTTTAAATGTACAAACTGAAATGGAACATAAAATTAAGTTCATTTAACTCCACTTGCAGAGTTCTTTCAAAGAGTCTTCATTAATTCAACTCGTTATATATAAATATATATTTTGCGAATGTAGTACATTCTCGCCTGAGACACAACGTACTGGGAAAGCAGTCTATAGTACCCAGACTTTTAGATTGCAGAAAGGAATTGTGCGAATGACATAATACATTCCTCGTGATTTATGTAAGCCTCTTTTTATTAAGCTATATATATGCTACCATTACATTGCCTCAGAAAACATCACCTATAATACATTTTCATTATTACACAAGTCATACACAAGATTAAATACCAGTAAAATCTTTATTGCTGCATAACTTTTTCTATAGAGTTAAACATTATAGTGAGCATCATCATAGAAAATAATTATTTCAAATGGTGTTAAGGGATTAGTTACCGTTTGAACTGCATAATTCTACAAGACTAATCTGCGTGTAAAAAGTATTAATCATCAGGTACTCGGTCAATGCCCCATAACCCGATCAGATTTTTACCAAGTTTCCCTCGATCCATTGAAAAAATTATTGGTTCCTTCTGGAATGTAAATGTAGCATAACTCTCTGCGTACGCTTTCTCAAGTTTTGATGGGTGTTAGTGAGAAATATATTTATTTCGTGATACGTAGCATCAAAAAATCATTATCTGCGTTCTCGCGGTAGCGAGTCGCTTCCTTCCCTTGCGGCACGATATGAGAAAAGAGCAAACATTTTCCGAAATGAAGAGTTTTCATTTCTCCCCCAAACGACACATACAGTTTGTTTGTTTTTCGTTAAATAAATAAATACATAAATAAATAAATAAACAAATAGTTGTCTGACAGATTCATAATTCAAGGCGTAATAACCTTGTCTTTATTTATTTATTTATCAAAATTCTGTGATCCCTACAGTAAGTATATACTACTTATATTTGAAAAAAAAAAAAAAAAGCTTCCATGTAATAAAATCTATTTTCAAGGATAAAAAGGCAACACATTTTGGCTCTTATCCATGCTCTTATCCATGTCTTCTCAAGGGATACAGCCTGAAAAGCTGATCTCTATAATTACACACGTTAATGTATCCGGGACTGACTGTGCCTCGAAGATAATAATAATAATAATAATAATAATAATAATAATAATAATAATAATAATAATAATAATAAAGATTATGATAATGCCGCATTTACTAAGAACAGGTAGAAGCCATTGATCATTTTATCTCACTTGTCCAGTTCTAGCAGTGACCGAAGACATGAAAAGACACGATAGGGTGTATAGTTACCTCCATTGGCAGATCTGTAACGACCTCGAAGTTCCAACCACATGCTCCAAGTGGTACGAACACTCACCAAAACCAGTAACATCTGTTTACAATCTGTGTACATTATTGTACGACCAACAAATTCAAACTGATCGCACGATAGTGGCCAACAAACCGGATGTTGTTATCCGGGATTTGGAGAAAAAATCGTGTCTACTTGTAGATGTGGCTGTGCCTTGTCATCAAAACGCCGTGCCGAAGGAGGCAGAGGAACTTCTTAAATACAAGAGCTTGGAAATCTAGATCAGCCGAAGGTGGGGCGTAAAAATATAGATCGTCCGGATAATTATCGGAGCTCTGAGGTTTGTTCCGCAAAATGTATGTAAGAACTTGGCTAAACTTCCAGGTCATTCAAAAGACGGGGAAGTCGCGCATTTTGCGCAAAGTATTTTGAGGCACCGATAGTCCCTAGATCTCATCTGCTCCTTAGATAGCTGGTTGCAACCAGGAGTAGATTTTATATTCAACCGACTCATAACACCTTTAATCGTGAAGTAGAGGGAAAATAATAGTAATAATAATAATTAAAATAATAATAATAATAATAATAATAATAATAATAATAATAATAATAATAATAATAATAATAATAATAAAACTAATACACAAATGCAATTTCAAATAAGGTATTCCATAACAAATTTTTCCCATATTTATCAAACATCCAAATTACAAAAATAAAAAGCTAAAACAAATAACTAAAAAACTAATATATTTTTATTAGAATTCTGATATTAAAATTATCTATTAGAATTATTGCAACATTAAAAATTCATTATTTCATTTGAAACGCAGTGTATGTAAGAATTCGTAGCTTAGAGAGACTACTATGACCTCTAGAAGCTAACTGCTCCAGTTCACATTACAGCTGGGCTGATTTTTGGGTGCGTTGGAAGTAGTTTTGCGTGTTCATCTAGTAATATAATGTTACGTGGCTTAAGAAGACAAGGTGTGTCCTTTTGTAGCGCCACTTATTTACGTAGGAAATATTTTATGTAAATCAGTTGAAATTGTATAGTAATTTTACCTTGCAATAAAGTATTATTATTGCAATACTATCATTTGTAAAGGGTAATAGTATATTATTTCATTTTTGTTCTCTTAACCCATTCCTCGTGTTTGAGAAGATTAAAAAAATCTACATTATGTGGAGGATACCAATTAATTTTTATAAATAATTATAATTTTGGGGAATAAGTGGTGCTGTTACTGTCAGAAAACAAAAATTTCCGAGTAAAATGCGAAATAATCGCTATACAGAGTCGTGCGTCACAAGCTCAGAACGATTGTAGATGCCTTACTGTAGGTTTAGATTAGATATGCTAATCTTTCCGAATCTGGATGACACAATCAGATATCAGTAATCCCCTTGAAAATGCAAGCAGCTTAAGGGCCTCATTTGAAATTATATTGGTCATAATCTCATCAACCACTTCTTTTAGATTTACCGGAGTTATCGTTCCTGTTAGAGAACTATTAACTTCAAGAGTGTTATTATTGTTCTGCATATCATTTGTCGTGAAGACATCCACTAGATGTTCTGCAAATAGATCTGCTTTTCGTTTAATATCTCTTGCCCGCTTTCCTTGGCCTTTTCTTAGTGGAGGGACTGAGGTGATTGGTCTTTTGATTCGTTTAGAGGCTTTCCACAGTGAGTAATTAGTATCTTTATCAGCTGTCACATTTGTAAGGTATGCTTTCATACTTTCGTCTTTCAACTTACAAATTTCTCTTTTCAATTTTTGTACCTTATTTTTTAGGACAGTCTTATCAGCTGGGTGTCATGTTCGCTGCCACTTTCGTCTCGCTGACCTTTTTTCTCTTACTAGGTTTCTTATTTCGGCTGGATAATTAAATCCTTTTGTGGCTCGTTTTATTTCTCTGGTGTTGTTAAACGCAGTTGTTTGCAGAGCCTTGTAAATTTTTCTACTTCTATCTAATTGTTTGGTTATTTTTAGTTTGACATTCAAATTGATTTCGTTTTGTAAATCAATTTTGAAACTTTCCCAGTCTGTAGTTTTATTTACGAGAGTTCGTCTTGCTTCTTTTTTAACTATTCTTTCACTCAGCGTTAATATATCAGCCGAATGGTCAGAATTTAAATCAAAACTTTCGTCCATATCTATAAAATTTGATGAAATTTTCCTCGACATGAAGAAGTCCAGTAAGTCTGGTATTTTGTCTCTGTCAGTAGGTCAGTAAGTTGGCTTCCCTGTTGAATGCGTATTGCATCCTGTTTCTCTGATTGCTTTTTTTAACACACTTCCTTTGGTAGTGATCAGCCTTGCTCCACAATCAGTGTGTTTGGCATTAATGTCACCACCCATTATAAACCTTTCACCCGTATGTTGCAAAATTATTTTGTAATATTCAATTTCAGATTCTGTCTTGGTGAGTAGTATATTTCACCACTAATAAGATCTTGTTTGGTAGATTTAAACATTACTGTGGTGAGCTGCACCTTTTTACACTGTATTGGGTTATCTTCATAATGATTTATACAATATTTTATGATAATCGCGCTCCCTCCTTTCGCATCATTATCTGAGTGGGTAATATGATAAATATTAAAGCCTTTGAATTTTCTATAAGATTCTTTTGTAAAGGGGATTTCTGATATGATGCACACATCTATGTTGTGTATTCAGAGAAATTTCTAGTTCTTTTTTTTGTTCTGTATGCCATTAGCATTCCATGTCGCTATTCTCAGATCTTTTTTACCCGTTATTTTCATCTTTCGCTGTTGCTATGGCTTCTGAACGATCTAATCTCTTACCAAAATGATTTATCATCTGCACCATCTGTAACATCTGTTGTGGTGATGTGTCATTATGTGACTTAGGTTGTCGGGATTGTTGTTTTGTGTCAATCCATTCCCTTGAACAGCAATATTAATAAGGGATTTCTTTAGTTGTCCTTTTGGATGTAAAAGTTTTTGTTCCGCGCTACTCTTGTTTCCGTTTTTGTTGATTTCTTCCTTTCTGCAGTCGTTTGGCAATAACGCAGCCTCTGTAATTTGCTAGATGGCTTCCAGCGCAGTTAGCACATTTTGCTAGTGTATTTTTTGATTTTGTGCAAGCAGATGTCAGGTGATTTCCCACGCACTTGACGCATACTGGATTTCTCTGACAACATTTTTGTGAATGGCTGTATCTTTGACATATTTTACATTGAGGGAATAGTTTCCTAGTCTTGTACATTTCTGTCCTGAATTTCATATTAGCCAGATATTGTATTTCGTGGATTTTCTAAATGTCTTTAACCTTGTCAAAGGTTAACATAAATAATGGTTGTTTAATGTATTTATATCGGTTATTCTCATTTATTCTTTTTAATTTATTTTCTACCGATGTAATTTTGAACCCTTTTTCTTCTAGTTCCGCTTTAATTTCTGCCATGTCACAAGTTGGGTGGAGATTTCTGACCATGATTCTATCACGTTTATTTATTTATTTTTATTTATTTATTTAACGTAAAAAAACAGTTAAAAACTGCGTATGACGTGCTATGGGGAAAAGTGAATTGTGTGCACATTTTCAAAATTCTGTGAACCCTACACTAAGTATATACTGCTTAAATTTTGGAAAAAAAAAGAGCTCCCATGTAATAAATTCTATATCTATTTTGAAGGATAAAAAGGCAATAAATTTTGGCTCTTATCCATGTTGTCCTTCGGGATAATACTTCCTGCCGCGACAACATGGAAACGATAATTTGAATAATTGTATTTCCCACTGAATTCTAGAAGACGTGCACAGAAAATGAAGTTACATTTATGTCCAGAAGCAAAACAAGGTGCCATCTCAGTATTTGCTCAATGGATCAGGGAAACTGGACGAAAAACCCGATCGAGATGGGGGTCATTGACCCGGAGGCTGCAATAGGTCTCTCTCTTCAATAGGCAAGTGCAATAGGTCTCTCTTGTTTATTTTCATAAGTATGTTAGTTTCCAAGTGTTTCAGTCCATGTATGCCAGTTTTAAGCGAGTTTCTACTAGTTTCAAGTATTCACTCGTTGGGTGCTAAGTTAAATACTTTGTTTTTGAGCTTCTTTGAATACTTTTGTGTATTTTTCAGTTTTATTTTCAATTTTTGTTTTGTTTTCATTATCCAGCTCTGTCCCACGAGTATCTAGTGTAGCGTCATGACGCTACCAACAGCATGAGCAGGTGGCAGGCTCCAGGCTCGGACAATAGCAAGCTATGACGCACTAGGTTTTTCCCGGTGTGCGCGTCGCTTGGATAAGGCAATGGAGGCGGCGGGCAGCGTCGCTAGGGGGCTATTTAAGGGCCGAGCGAACAATAGACGTTCTTCTTTGTGTTCCTGGCTGCGAGGTGTTAGGTCGTTGCAGGTGGTGCTTTGGGCACGCGGCGCAAGAAGCCGGCCGTAGGTCGTGACGAAGGAGACATGTAACTCGGTCTCAGGGCGAGTGGGGCTACGCACAGCGCACGTTAGTATGGGGTAGCGGTGTGGTAGCCGTTCAAATATCATTTCTTGTAGTGGGGTCAATTTAGTTTGTTAATTGTACTACAGTGCTTTGATTGTTTTGTGACCACGGTCGAAGTTGGTAATAAATCAGCTGTGAGTACAACCCACTCTCGTCTGTGTGTTTATTACACCCTGTATGACGCCACAGACGAAGGAGTGATTAAAATGGTGGCAGCGGATAACAAGAACCCGGTAAGCATCGCTGTAGGCCGTGATTAAAATGGTAGCAGCGGATAACAAGAACCCGGTAAGCATCGCTGTAGGCCGTGATTAAAATGGTATCAGCGGTTAACGAGAACCCGGTAAGCATTGCTGTAGGCCGTGAGTAAAATGGTGGCAGCAGATCAAGTGAACCCAGTAGGCATCGCTGTAGGCCAAGATTAAATTGGTGGGCGTTGTTGCAGTAGGCATTGGTTTAGGCCGTGATAATTAAACCAGGAATATCAGCAGTAGGGCTCGAGCAAGCCAAAAGTAGTGTTGTAGGTACCGAGTAGCGGGGCCGAGGTAATGCAAGCGTGTATGCTTTACCTAGCATCACGTGGTGCGGCATTTTAGAAGAGTTGTTAGGACCGGCGTAACAGTAAATAGCAACCGATAGCAACTCGGAGTGATTAAAATACTGCGGGCGGAGCGACGCTTCAAGAAAGAAGTAGAAGGAAGGAAGGAAGTCGTACGGGACCGGTACGAGCACGCACGAGGACTACGCACGAGCACCAGAACGAGAGAGGCAGCCGGCAGACAACGCACGGGGTAAGTACGTTTTTCTGTGAGGCACGGCACTGGTTGGAGCTATGGCGTACTTAACTAGATTTAAAAAAGAAGGGATGATCAGAATTGCTAATGATTTGGGTATTGTATTAAACGGGACGGAAACCGTGATTAAATTAAAAGAGTTGATAATCAGCCATGAGGATTATGAGCAGGAGTTTATTGAGGGTTTGGGCGAACAACATCGCCAGGATATCGAGGAGGAGAAGGCGGAAGAGAAGGCGAGGGTGGAACGGGAGAAGGCGGAAGAGAAGGAGAGGGTAGAACGGGAGAAAGATAGGGAATTAGAACGATTGAGAATCGAAAGGGATGCTGTAAGAGCCAGCGTAGGAGGGAGCGCGGAAGCACGTGGCGAGGCACGAGTTGAATCGCATCGGGAAAGTATTAAAGTAGGGCAGATTATAGGTCGATTTCGTGGTGAGCAGGACGATATCACGACATATTTAAGTGCCTTTGAAAGTCAGTGCAGACAGCTGAAGGTACCCGAAAGCGAATGGGCTGTTCATATAATTGGATTGTTGCCGTATAATGTGAATAATTGGATTACGTTAGATGAACAGGAGGACGAATGGACTTATGCAACTTTAAAATCAAAATTATTGGAGTTATATAGATTTGATGCGGAAAAATTTCGTCAGCTGTTTGTTAAACACAGCAAAGGTAATAATTCCACGTGGGGTATATTTGCTCGAGAATTATTAAATTACGCGAGAGAATGGGTGTCCGGATTAAGTGTAAACACGTTTGAGGAGCTATTAAATCTGATAGTTACGGATCAGATGAAGCGGAAGGTTTCATGGGAAATGCGCGATCATTTTGTTGATTCGTGGGCGGAATTTATCAATCCTTTAGGTTTTGCGAAGAAATTAGACGCGTATGAAAATCACAGGCAAGGGTGGAGGAAGTCAGGACCTTTTCAGTCCAAACAGAAAGAGCCGGTAGAAACAAAGGGCGCAGCAGGGCCGGGGAAGGTAATTCCAAGTACGAGCGAGAAGGACAAGGTTGCGGCGCGGCCTGAATTCGAGAAGCGGTTTGTTAGGAAATGTTTTGTATGCCAGTCACCACAACATTTGGCTAGGCAGTGTCCTAATAAAAAGACCGAAGCTGCGAATCATGTGTGTGAGCCGGAAGCGAGCGAATTGTTTCGAGAACATACATTCGTCGGAAAAATTAACGGACGGAACTCCTTGATTCTTCGTGATACTGGGGCTAGTTTCGATTTGGTTAGTGAAAATTTAATTGATGCAGCAGATTTAACTGGAGAATCAATTTGGATTAGTCAACCCTTAGATAAATTTCCCAAGAACTTACGTGTGGCGCAGATCGTTCTAGAAATACCGAGCGGGCGTGTAGTTACGCGGGCTGCTGTGGTACCTGAAGAATGCGAATTACCTTATTACATTCTCAGCAATCGAACCATGTTATTATTACAAGAGGTTAAAGAGGGCTTTGTAGAACCGCAAGAAATTAATTTAGTGGTTACTCGCGCTAGTGCGGCAAAGGCAGATCAGGTGGGGCCGGGAAATTCTGTAGAATCGGTCGTACAGCCGGTGGAGACGGAGGTGAGTGAAAGTATTGTGGAGGTAGAGGAAGACACAGGGGCGATATGTGCCGGGAGCGAAAGTGAAGTTGAACTCTCGGGTGAAATCAAGAATTTGTTGCGAGTAGACGCGGAGCAATTTCGTACGGCGCAGCAAGAAGACGAGGAGATCAGGCAGATTTATGAGGCACATAAAACCGTAAATCAAGCTTTAGGAAAAGATTCTTATTTTGTTAAAAATGATATTCTCTTCAAGAATCGGCAAAGTAAGAAGGGAGAAACTTTCGAAATGTTATTTGTGCCTAAGGTTTATCGCGGAGAAATCTTAAAGGTTTGTCACGAAACGGCCTCGAGTCATTTAGGTAGCTCGAAGTCAAAAGCATGTATGTCGCGATATTTCTACTGGCCGAACTGTTTCCAGGAAATGGAGAAATTTGTTAAAACTTGCAACAGTTGCCAGATAGTAGGTCATGGTGGGGATAAGAGGAAAGCACCTTTAGTTATTGTGCCTACAATTAGTGAAGTGTTCTCCAAATTAAACATTGATACTGTAGGGCCGTTTACGCAAAGTAGTTCTGGGGCGAAACACATTTTAACTGCAATTTGTGTAGCTTCACGGTACCCCGAGGCCATTCCTATAAAGGATTTGCAGACGACCACTATCATAGAGGCTTTATTAGAATTGTTTAGCAGGACCGGATTTCCGCGGGAAATTCAGACGGATCAGGGAACATGTTTTACGAGCAACTTGATGGTAGAATTCGCAGAAAAATTTGGAATTCGACTAGTTCATAGCTCGCCGTATCACCCGCAAAGTAACTCGGTAGAGAGAATACACCGGACGATGAATAGATTATTCAAGGTTCTATGTTTAGAGGCAGGAGGTGACTGGGAGACGAACCTTCCGGCAATATTGTTTGCCATGAGAACGTCGGTTCACGAGTCTTTAGGGTATACGCCGGCAGAGTTAGTATTTGGGAAAAATTTGAGGACACCTGTGACAGTTTTGTATGAAAATATTGTCGAAAATGAATCAGAGAGTAATTCCGTGACTGAGTATGTGTTTGAACTCATGAATAGGCTGAAGCATATTAGGGAAACTGCGCATCAAAGATTAGAGGGCGAGCAGCAGAAAAGAAAGGTTGCGTATGACAAGAAGGCAGTTGTAAGAAATTTTAGTGTGGGAGACAAAGTATTGATCTTTGCTCCTAATAGAACAAAAAACTGTCAGTTCAGTGGATGGGACCGGGGGAAGTCACAGAAAAGGTTTCAGATGTAAATTATGTTGTAAGATTACCTAATAAGAGTTCCGGGAAGGTTTATCACGTAAATATGATGAAACCGTATCATCAAAGGACGGAATATGTAAATTTTGTTGCGGAGAGTAGGAATGAAGAGGAGGCAACTGATGACGCGATTGATAAATATGCGCTAAAGCTAGAAGCGGGCGATTTCGAGGTTGAGTCAATGCTGGTAGGTACAGATGTTGCACCGGAAATGCATGAGAAATTAAAAGCATTAATTGTGGAATTCAGGGATATCTTTTCTGATAAGCCAGGTTTGACCGAGAAAGTAGAAATGGATATCGAACTGATTGACAATACGGCGAAGGTTAGGAGTGCGCCTTATCGCACGTCTATGAGACAAAGTAAGATTCTACAAGAGGAGATTGCTAAAATGTTAAAGGACGGAATCATTGAAAGCTCGGATTCTGATTTCGCGTCGCCTATGATTTTAGTTGAGGCTCCTGGCAAGAAACCCAGGCCATGTATTGATTATCGCAGGTTGAATAACATTATTAAAACTGAATATTTTCCACTGCCTAGTTTAGACGAGAGAATTGAAACGGTAGCAGCTGCGAAAATAATATCCACTTGTGATTTGAGCAAAGGTTTTTGGCAAGTTAGGATGACAGAAAGGGCGCAGAGATATGCCACTTTCTGCACAAATTTCGGAAGTTACAAACCATTACGTATGCCTTTTGGGATTAAGAATGCACCTTATGTGTGTAGTAAATTAATGGCGGCATTACTTAAGGATTGTTCGGAATTTGCTATTCCTTATATGGATTATATCGCAATCTTTAGTAACGATTGGTCGGATCATCTGCGTCATTTACGCACAGTATTTCAAATACTAAGGGAGGCGAAACTTCACGTTCAGCCGGCGAAATGCAAATTTGCTCGCGGAACCGTAATGTTTCTGGGCTACGAAATTGGCAGTGGTCTTATGAAGCCGAACGAGGTAAAAGTACGCGCGATTAAGGAATATCCGAGACCGAATACAAAAAAAGAAATTAGGAAATTTCTAGGATTAATTTCATATTACAGGCGTTTTGTGCCGAGATTTTCGGAGAAGGCTGCGCCTCTCACAGATTTATTAAGGGGAAGTACACGACAAGGGAAAATAGAATGGTCGCAAGTGTGTGAAAAGGCATTTATAGAACTGCGGGAAGCTCTGTGCGGTGAACCGGTCATTCATGCGCCTGATTTCAGCAGGGAATTTTTAATGCAGTGCGACGCGTCAGACAGAGGGGCGGGGATTGTACTCTCGCAGTTAGATGAGGAAGGGAATGAAAATCCCGTGCTATTTCTTAGCAAGAAGTTTTCTCCTTCAGAGATGAAATATTGCGTGACAGAGAAACAGTGTGCGTCGATTATTTGGGGGCTACAACGATTAAAACATTATTTAGATGGGAATGTTTGCCTAAAGGTAGAAACCGACCATAATCCTCTGGTTTGGTTGCAACAATGTTCCGGGAATAATCCCAGATTGATGCGATGGTCATTGGCAATTCAGCATCTGAATATTAAGATTAAACATCGGAAGGGTAGTCAGAATGTGAACGCTGACATTCTTAGCCGTATGTACGAGAATCAGCTCCAGGCAGAGTCGGGCTTTGCAGAGAGGCGTATGTCCCTCGGCAACGCGTGTGATGTGAGTGCGCGACAAGCAAGTGCCGACACAGTTCACAAATGTGAAACTGTTGCTGTAAAGCAAGTGTCTCTTGATCAAAAACACGAGACAGCATCTGTGACATAGTGTGTTGTTGTGTGAGGAAGTGAAAAGAAGAAGTGAAGAAGCAAGACGGACTTGCAGGAAATCAATAATTTATGAACTTTTGCATAATTATATTCACGCAGAAGATAAAAAGAAATTGTATATTATTAAAATCTGAATGTGTAAAGCAATTAGTAAGTTATTTATGTGTAATGGATAGAGACTCACAGAAGAATTGGAAACGGTATATAGTTCGTGATGTGACGCAAGTCAAAGTGTGCATGTTTGTAAATTTGGCGAAAAGGTATATTGCAGATTTGTTTATGTAATGTTTTGAAAGGGTTATATGGTGGATTTGTTGGTTGTGATATTTTTTGGAAGGGTATCTGGTGGATTTGTTTTTGTAATATTTTGGAAGGGAGAAGAAAAAATCTTGGCTACCACATCATAGCGTTAGGAAATTGAGTAGAGAGTAGAGGTAGTAGATGAGTGTAGTTTGGTGTTATTGTAGTTATTCAGCTGATATAAGCAATAGAAAAGTAGGTTAGTAGGGTTGGAGAAGACAATGTATTTGATGTAATTAGTTAGGTTAGGCGCAGTTGTTTAAAATGTGAGCCAACTGGCCTAGGGCATTAACTTTGGGGAATTTTGTTCTGTGTTGTTGGCAACTGCGAAAAAATTCCTGGGGGGGTATATAGGAGTTTGTAGCGTCATGACGCTACCAACAGCATGAGCAGGTGGCAGGCTCCAGGCTCGGACAATAGCAAGCTATGACGCACTAGGTTTTTCCCGGTGTGCGCGTCGCTTGGATAAGGCAATGGAGGCGGCGGGCAGCGTCGCTAGGGGGCTATTTAAGGGCCGAGCGAACAATAGACGTTCTTCTTTGTGTTCCTGGCTGCGAGGTGTTAGGTCGTTGCAGGTGGTGCTTTGGGCACGCGGCGCAAGAAGCCGGCCGTAGGTCGTGACGAAGGAGACATGTAACTCGGTCTCAGGGCGAGTGGGGCTACGCACAGCGCACGTTAGTATGGAGTAGCGGTGTGGTAGCCGTTCAAATATCATTTCTTGTAGTGGGGTCAATTTAGTTTGTTAATTGTACTACAGTGCTTTGATTGTTTTGTGACCACGGTCGAAGTTGGTAATAAATCAGCTGTGAGTACAACCCACTCTCGTCTGTGTGTTTATTACACCCTGTATGACGCCACACTAGGCTCCGTTCAAGACACAGTTACCCTCTGTGCCACTTCTAGCCCTAAGCACGGGTTGCTTTACACCTCGGCTTGGGGATGAATGAAGAAGAAAGAATAAGAGGAAAAAACACATTGAAGAGTAGAGAAGTAAGAAAATAGAGAAAAAGAATGCAAGAGGAAAGAAAAAAGGGGAAACGAATGACTCCTAGCCTTCGAAATCTAATAGCATCGGAGTCGGAAAACACAAGGGGTCAAGACAGACCTACTAGAAAGATGAAAGAAGTGGGTCATAAATTAAGTAGAGCCATGGCGCATTAGTATTGGAACCACCTATCAGTAAGTACCACAGTTGGGGGAATGGGGAGGATATCGGAGATGAATTTGAGAGGATTTGGAAGATGGTTGTGGAGAAGAACAAATGAGTCGTTGTGAGACAGCCCTTCGTCTGGCTCCTCCGTCGAGACCTATACAGCATGGGTGGTCCCACCGGCAGCACAGCTAGTCAGTTCGCTAACTGAAAAGCAATGCTACCCCTGCAATGCCCTCGAAAACTTCATTGGAGCACGCAAACCTCCTAGCTCACACGGTCAGTGCTACTTTATGACATTTCTCCTTGAGGAGAAAAATTGAGCATGAATTTATTTGAAGATTCGCCTGTAATGAACAGATTTCGTTAGAAACAATCTTCAATATTATAGTTGTAGGAAGGTGCTTCAAAAAAAATTACTGTCGCAATTTCCAAACAATCTGGAATATCACCGAACATTAGACCTTCATCACTCTCTTAAGCATCCTTTAAGCTATCGGAAGACAAAGTTTGATCAAAAAATGTGGTTTCATTTTTTAGGAAAGCTTGAAAAGGTTTTTGAGTTTTCATGGAAAGTTTCCTCAAAAATCAAAATATCCTTTTGAAACTCCCAAAGGCTTGAGTTCAGTCAAATCGATTGGAGAATATCAATTTTGAAGAAAATCGACTGAACGGATTAGGCGCTAGCGTTGACCACCACAGACGGACTGATCGACAGACTGACAGACGGACAGACACACGTTTGGCCGTCAATCGATTTTTCGGTATCAAGAGTCCACAAAACATGAATTCTAGCTACACCACGTGTTAGAGGATTTTCCCTTATATTTAGCAACAGGATTTATCCACTTTCTCGTTACGAATGCCCGGCAATAAGAGTTTTTTTCTGTCTAAAATTCTCCGTTTTCCGGCGAACGATTACATAACATTATCTTCTTAACACGTTGAACTGCCTCGTGGTGCCAACGCGACTTCACGCTTTAAAGAGCCTTGTGGCCGCGTGAAGCCACCTCGGTCTCACACAGCTGTTGACGAAACCAGCCGCGTGGTGCCACAGCGGCTTCACACAACGCTTCTATTCTTATGCAGTTGTATACCTCATGGCCTCTACGACAAGAAATACTAATTGGCCGCGGCCACAACTTTAGAGATTTTTGAAAATTGAGATATAACATGTTTTGATGAGAAAAATATTTGTGAATATATATAAAAACATCGTAGGAAAAAACACAAAAACGAAGCAAATGAATGATTTTATACAATAGAAAAATTAAATATAACATTTATACCTATTTTCTGATACTAACATGCTCTTTGAAGAAACATTCAAGGCAAAAGAATCTATCACATCCTTCACATTTGTAGGGTGTTTTAGGTGTTTTCTTTGCTGCCATTTCTCTTCCATACTTTTCTTTATATTCTTTGTATCAAATAATACATCTTATTCTTCCTTTTCTTCCAACATCTGTTATTGTATGTTGAATATCCTTTTCCGCATTGTTTGAGAACCTTTTGTTTTCGGTTAATTTCAGCAATCATCGAACTATCTCCTCTCTGAATTATGTAATTTTCGTTTTCTTATTTGCCATACTTTGGTGCAAAATGTGTGCATTTGCAATGGCTGTTTCAACCAGCAACTTGAGAGCTAATTTTCTTTACCCCCTTATCCCCCTTTTATACCCCTTCGTAAACAGTTTGAATATGATTTCTTTTGATCTGAGAGGTCGATGTGTGATTTATATTTATTGTAATCTAGTACAATTTTGGTTTTTATTTTGGTTAGCCTCTTTTGTAGACTGTGGATATGTCATCTGTGTGTTTTGTACTGAGTACTAGAACGTCCTTTTTGTCCTTCCATTTCAAGACTACGATGCCTGTATTGCTTTCTTCAGCGGCAATTTCACCCTTGACAAGCTTCTTATTGACATTTGGAGGATTCAGTTTTTGATTTTGTCTGTGTTCTGATCAAATGCGTTCGGATTTTTTGAAGATCATGAGTTAATGAAACAGACGTATAGTAATTGTCAGTGCAAAGTGTGCGATCCACCCTTACTAAATCCTCAATTAGCTTCATTGCAACTGAAGATGGTACAGTTTTTTTCTTTAGACTTTTTTTTACCCACAATACACGTGCAAATTTTACGTATATCTTTCAGCAAGGCATAATATAAAAACTTTTATTCCAAACTTGTGCCTTTTGTTTGCAATGGATTGTCTGAATCCTAATCTTCCTCTCCATGCCACAATACATACAGCTTTGCCTGGAATAATTACATTCTGAAAATTTTGTATTATTTTATCTAACAATGGGCTTACCTTCTGCAAGCGATCAACAGAAACAGTTTGCATCATTTTGCAACAGAAGTGCATTATTTTTAGCAACAATTGAAACCTGTTTTGGGACATTTTTGTACAAATAAAATTACTGTAGATGTCATTTTTGGACCAATATTTCTTAATAGATGGAAATTTACATAAACCCATCCAAATCCAAATACCTAACATCAATTCCATTTCATTGGAGTTAGTATCGCGCCATGCAGTCATTCGTGAACTTTTGTATGTATTTGAAACTAAGCATTGACTTGCATATCGATTAATTTTTTCAACAATTAAATTAATCAAGTCATCGTTTACCATAATTTTATAGAACTCATAAGGCTCCTACCCACGAAAACTTACACGAATGTCAGCTTTTATTCCACTATTAGTAATGTCGAAAAAAAAATTCTTGAATATTGTCACCTTCACTGGTTCCCAGGAAATTGTATGTGGAGTATTTTCTTCAATTTAATCTTCCACTAAGGAAGAAATCACACGATCTATGTTTCTTGAATAGTATCTCTACTTGTAGACTGTGCAGCAGTTAAGTCCTCTTCCGAATTCATCATGGGCACAAAATATTTTTGTTTTTTCCTTCTAGGATCTTGAAAAGATTCATCAGAATCGTCACTTTCACTTGGACTGTATTCACTATCGGATGGGGGTCCGAAGCCTTGGAGTTTAACCTACTATGATTTCACGATTTAGAAACATGAACCAGACATAACGGTGTAAACCGTGCGGCCCTGCCTGACACGAGGATGAATAACTTTCTTCCTCTGAAAGAACTTCCTGCACCATTTTCTGCAACTCTTCATCGTCCATTCGCGACATTACTGAAAACTAGGAAACGGAATTTATTGTAATAAAAAATGCAAAATATGTACATACATATGTACTTATTTTTTCCCAAATGTGTAGGGAAAATATAAAATATGTGATACAACAATTCGTTATAATGTTTAAAATTCCATTATTCAAGCGTTTTCCGAGCACACTATTTGGTCGATCAGATCTTTATATGGATTCAGAGAGCCTGAAAGAAAGTTCTACGTCCTTATGTTAACTCAGCAATTTTTCGCTAGTTTCATCCAAAATGTATAATACTTTCGTAGTATGTACAACGTTGTTCACGAGGAGCCGGCGCTCAAGTGAATAGTACCGTGTACTCTGTGATAGAAAGAGAGGGGGTAAAGGAAGCATACGCCCTCCACGACTCTAGGAAAGCAATAAGACAATGATCTAAAAAAATATTTGTTTTATCGAGTTACGCGTGGGGTCTTTGAAATATGAGTAATCACGTGGTTAAAGCTCCTTCTGCTTCACATTCATCCGCTCCTCCTTGATCCCGAGTACGCGGTTTCCAAGAAGCAGAAGGTGGGGGAAGGGGGGAGGAATAAGTTTGACAATTAATAGCGAAGGTCCGGCGTTAATACAAGCGTATTGCATGGCTTTGCAAATATTCCAGTAACAAAGTTAGTTTTCAAGTAACATGTTTCGAACGCGCAAGTGAAATGTTCATTTTTAGCATATAAATATATTAAAATGTAACGAAATATGTAGCAATAGGTAGAATATGTAAAAATATGTAATTACACCAAAATATGTAAAAAAATATGTAAAATAAAAATGGTTTCAATTCGTTCAGAATGTCGTATTAAGTCTAAAAAATATTTGTGAATGTAGGTATATGATCCCTGTAAAAATATGTATTTACATGAAAATCCGTTCCCTACTGATAACTAGAGACCGGAAAAATATGTTGTATGAAAGGACAAAATATGTACATTAATATGTAATGAAAACAGTAAGAATATGTAATAAATATGTAAAATCGGTTATAACATGTAATATTAAATGCACTAATTATAAAACGAATATTTACATAGCACGAAATTACATTGATAAAAATATTCCTAAACAAATTTTAAAAACAATTCAAACATTTAAAAAAAATTGGAAATTAAGGTTAAAGTTCACGAAACGCTGCGTCAGTGATACTTTTCACACCTAAAGGTGAAACATATATCAGTCACTGACCCACACTTCCCGCCACTTGAGTTATCTGAAAGAGGCGTGCCGGACTGTGTGAACACCCGACCACGACTTCATGTAGCGTACCTCGAATTGATAGCACGTAGTAATAATGCAGGAAAAAAGTGCTGGATGTTTTGAAAATACTTCTTTTTATAAAAAAATACGTAAAAAAATTAAAGAAAATTGATAAAATAAAAATAATATTTTGTGAAAATAGAAAAATATGTAATAAAGTTCTAAATATGTAAAAAATATGTAGCGAAAAATTTTGATATTGTGGTAGAAAAGCGACGATTCGCAAAGATTACAATTTTTAGAGCGGTAAGTAGAAAGACAAAAAATATGTAATTACATAAAAATCCGGTCTCTACTGATAACTAATCATTGCTCGTGAACAAAGAACAGGAAACAACTGACGCGTTAGGACAAGGAACGAGGTTGACTTCGTGAACCTGCGCTGACACATCGGCGGCTTCACGTGGGCCGTAGCGATGATGTGTCCACGGCGGCCACGTGAGTGCGACGACGTGGCTTCACGCTTATAAAACAAATACGATGCGAATATATTGACATATTACATGCTGACAACACATTCTAGTATATAAACAACACTTTTACGCCGAAAAGGTGTATTGCCCACAATAGTATTTTTCTTGCTGTCTTAAATGGCAGTCAACGTGTTCAAGTACCTTCTTGAGGTCGAGAAAATAAAAAAAATTATATTTATTTTAATAATGACATACAATGCATAATTTACATTTGTATTGTATAATTTTAGATATGCCAGTAACAAGTGAGGCGTGATCATGGTAAATGGTATTATTGCCACGACAGAATTTTTGAAGTTTTAGTTTGTCTGTCGTTCATTTCGATACAGTATAATTCAATGGATTTGGCCACAAGATTTGACAGACAGCTTTATACAAAACAACCCTTTTTTATTTATATACATATATACAATCAGCATGAAGAATTTCTTAGGAATTTTCGGAGCGACTTTTCGGGGAACACATTTTCTCTATCCTCAGACTAGACTGTGTAACGAAGAAAAATTATGAAAATTACTGAGATGATGATATCGTAGGCAGTACCATTTACTGCTGGCGCGATCTCTTGCAATTCGGTAACACTATAATTGTAACACTATAATCTTGTCATGTCTTGACGTTCTCGGGTGCTTCTCAAAAATCAATGGAACCGACATATGGGCGGCTGCAATACAATGCACATAAAATAATATGTAATAATGTTAAGGTAACAAAATTTCTAGGTCTCTCAATTCAGTCGAACCTCAAATGGAATGTACATATAACAGAATTAAACACTAAATTAAGCTCATTATGTTATGCATTCAGAATTCTTTCAAATTCAGTGAGCCTTCATGCAGCTCGTTGCGTGTATTTTGAAAATGCACTAAATTCCCGCCCGGAATATGGCATAATATTCTGAGGAAGCTCATCCTGTAGTACCCAAACATTTAGATTGCAAAAGAAAATTATCCGAATATCGATCTCCATTGTGGCGACTCCGCGGGGTCGTTGTCCCATCAGCTGGCCCAATTGAAAGGGGTGGGGCTGATGCAGACGGCTCGTCCGACGCTGAGCGCCGGTAGGACAGAAGCGTGACAGTATAGTTGGAATACCCACTTATCAGAAATCAAAAAAAGAATAATCCAGAATTTTGTACTAATTTTGAACTAATTTATACCAAAAATTAAAAATTTTGAACCGATGTAGAACATCAAAATAAACAACGTATAAGAGTGGGTGCGCTAACTTAACGTTAAGTTAGCTTACCCACACAAGAAAAACACATGAAATAAAGAAACTCCAAATATCACTATGTTGTACTAATTTTGAACCAATTTTAACCAAATTAAAAATTTTGAACCGATGCACAACATCAAAACAAAATATGTATAAGAGTGGGTTCGCTAACTTATCGTTTAGTCAGCTATTAAATGTCGAGTTAATGCTATTATAGTTATTATTACTCTTATTGTTAACATTTTTATCATTATTATTGTTGTTATTTTTTATTATGTTTTAAAATAATTGAAAGTTTCATTGTATTAATATTCCTGATTGTAATATGTAAATTGTAATGTTCTGCCAACAGTTGGTATAAACCTACCTAGAGGAATAATAAATACCTATATCTGTCTCTGTCTCTGTCTCTGTCTTTGTCTTTGTCTTTGTCTCTGTCTCTGTCTCTGTCTCTGTCTCTGTCTCTGTCTCTGTCTCTGTCTGTCTGTCTGTCTGTCTCTGTCTCTGTCTCTGTCTCTGTCTCTCTCTCTCTCTCTCTCTATCTATCTATCTATCTATCTATCTATCACACCTTGAAAAAAATTTAAAAATTGTGACATACCTAGGGTCCAGATTGGTTGCAAAAATGAGGTGGCATTAGGTTCTTTGTAAAAAATGAGGTGGCATTTTATACAAAATTGTCAGTATTATAAAACTCGGGTCATGTATGTGAAGTCCAACATCATCTCGCCAGCTGTTATGACACAAGACGTTTTTCAAATTAGTTACAGGTTCATCCGAGTATGTAGAATGACACAATCCATTTTTTCTAACACCAACTACAGTCGAATCTTTAAAGAAATAAGGAGTGAAAATTAAAAGACAATTTCACAGAACTGAATAATATTTTCTATAAAACAACGGAGAGTAGAATTTGTTTTATATTACTTATTATTTTATTTCGTGTTAATTTTCATTATGTAATTCTACTAATCAATTTTGCCATAGCAAAATAATATATTTGTCTATGAATAATATATTTCAATTTCAAATTCTTTTTATATTTTCATTTGTGTTATGGTTTAGTCGAGCCAGATCGACCCGGGAATATCCATTTTGGAAAAAATTCTTTGTATGGTTTAGGCACTAGCGGTGTTCACAGACGGACAAGCAGACGGACGGACGTTTCGATTTTTCGGTAGGATTTATTTTCTAAATATTGCAAATGGGTTTATCCACATTTTCGTTATCAGAGACCGGCAATAGGAGTTTCTCTGTAGAAAATTCGCAATTTTTACCACAGAGTTATATAATCTAGTACGTAAGGGGAAGCAAGAAAGTAAAAATTAAGATTGGTTACCGTGGGAACCATTGAGTTTTTCAATTTGGTACATATAATAAGCATGTATTGGAATGTTCATTGGCATTCTCATGATTTTAATAGTTATATTTTTAAAAGTGGAAGAAGGTGAAAGAACTGACAAAGAAAATTTTTTTTTTCACGGGTTGAGTTATGATTTAGGTTAACTACGAATAGTTTTTGTATTGATTCTATGAATTTTGAGGGGCGGGGATGTGTTCTTTGTGAAAATCAAAATGTTTTATCATAATTACGAAAAGTATCAATTGATTACGTCCAATTAAGACCTGCATTATTATTAAAAAAGGTTTTGTAACTTAATCGATCCAAAATAAAGTTCTAATTAAGGACTAATTTACACCCAAAGTAAATAATGTTAAAAAAATTGTTTATCAAAATTAGGAATATTCGCAATAGTTCAGCCGGTATGTACATTTTATCTGGAAAAAGATCATTAAAAAAATTGCTTTGAGTTTGTCGTATGTACCCAGGCACTAGTTAAATCCCCAAGTTTTCGACCTCTCAGACCCCGTGCTAAATCCGAGAGCCCCAAAAAACGGTATTTTTCTGACTTGTTTTTCTCTCGAAATCTTTAACCTTAAGTCCCGTAGAAAAATGAACTTTAAAGAGGATAAAAGTGCTTACAAAGAAAACCCGTTAACTACTCAAAACTTACTTTTGAGATATTTCAGTTTGGAAGTTTGAAGGTTTCTGAAAAATCAAAATCATTCAAAACAATTAATTTTATTCCATCAACATAATTATGAATTCGTTGTTAGTAAATAGTATTAGTCAAAATTCGTATTTAATAAATAATTTGGTTACAACAACATTTCAATTTTATCATGGTGTGTGAAAACTGAAGTCATGTGTTTTTCGCAGACAACGTTTAGTAGTAGTCACGTTATAGTTCTAAGAGATAGTTTATTTCCATATTTTGAACACAAATAAATGTCTTTAAAAAATTCACTTCAAGAACACTGTCTGAAACTTCATTTTCAGTGTCATCTGCAGCAAGTTCTGGAATAGTGTCCTTCATTTCATCTGACGTTGGCAGGTTTCTATACCAAACTCGAAAAACCTATGGGACAAAGCCTGACACAACTTAAGCAGGTCACGCTTCATAAACGGATGATGGTTGCCATACATTTTGAGCAAATTATTGCTGACCACGCCACGGTGCCCTTTACAACGTACAGAAGTGACTTATACTCATCCCTGTGGTTATATCAGTTGAACATTTTGCCCGAATTTGCTTTAAAGTACTTGAAATTTATTGACTGGTTGTTAACGAGCTACTTATGAGTAGCCATGTTAATAAGATCTCCATCAATATTATCGGTTCTATATAACATTATATCTTTAAATATGTTTCAATCCACGAAATCATTTAATTGTTTCCTAATTTTAACAAAATTCTGGTATTCATAGTTTTTTGTTGGGTTTTCCTGAGTGCGGATGTTGACTTTATGTTAAGATAGCGTCCTCACTCTTAAACATTGTACATTTTGATGTTCTGCGTCCGTTAAAAATATTTTAATTTAGATATAACTTAGTTCAAAATTAGTACAAAATTCTGATATTTTTAGTTCCTTTATTGCATAGGGTTTTCATGGGCAGTATCGCTGACTTAACGTTAAGTTAGCGCACCCACTCTTATACATTTTTTATTTTAATGTTGTGCATCGGTTCAAAATTTTTAATTTTGGGTATAAATTAGTTCAAAATTAGTTAAAAAGTCCGGAATATTCCTTTTTTTGATTTCTGATAAGTGGGTATGCCAACTATACGGTCATGGCAGGGGCCTTCGTGTAGCTTCGGCGGCGACGGAGGGGTGGGCGCCCGCAGGTCCGGGTGCGAACGCCATCGGATCAGCATTTTTTCACACACGTCACACCAACGTTCTTTGACGCGCACTCGTCGGTAAAAAGTTTTTTATTGAATGGGTCGGGCTCTGATAGTTCACGGTACCTTGTCTCGACATCTCTAACACGAGGATGCAGCACAATGTATCTTATGATTAAGTCAAAATCTAGTCTCTCGGCAAGTACATTCTCTCTATCACGGCGGCAAACGGACGACGGTGGACATTCATTTATTGAATTCCAGAAAACTGTCTCACCACATTAATTTTACTTGTAAAGTAGATTTCATCTTTTTGGCAATTTTTATCGTTGCCTTGTGTAGGAAAGGAAAATAAACGCGGTCATGCATCTAGCATCAAGGTGCATCACGCGACTTCAAGCATCAAGGTGCCAAAGACACGATCACATCGAGTATAATTGTATCCACTTACGAGGGGATACAATTATACTCGATATACTACTAATATTACTAATATTATTGTACTAATATTACTTCCTTGAACGTATTCATCGTACTCAAAAGTGCACAGAATTCTACATAGCGCGTGCTTTTGTTTTTCCCCCTGAAGGCATCATTAAATTCCTGAATCTCCTGTATTTCTACAGGAACGTGACTTGTAATGAAATTGAAGATCATTGAAGAAACGATATTTGGTCCTTCGTTTCTCTCACCCTTGCGATATATATAAAAATAAGCCTTATTTTTTTAAATTATGAATATATTGAAAACGTAGAACCAGAGTTGTCTTAGGTAAAACATGAACCTCTTCTTGTGCAGTTAGGGTACAAAAATGCTCACTAGCGTCACCAGCGCGGCAACTTCTTGCACTATTGAGAATTTGAGTTGAACAGGGAACATATTCCTGGAATGTATCCCTTCTTCAACTCATTCGTTTCGTTATAGCTCTAGATGGCAGGCTCATTCTTAAGGAATGTGATCCTTTTTCAGCTCAGTGATATAGACACTTATAAAAAAAATGGTTCTCTCAGTTCAGTTTACCATTTTTGTAGAATGTGTAACTTTTTCATCTCGCCTATGTAACTATCTAGAAGTTCTGTATTTTATGTCTGTCAATAAATTATATTGATCCTATTTTTTTCATAAAACTTTGCAAATCCCATTCACCCCCATTTTTTATTGATGTTAAGATTATACAATTATTTTCCAGCCCATACCATCGATATTACCAGTATTTTTTAAAGAAATAGGTTTTTCAGTATGGCGGCAATTTAATGACGCCTTATCACTATGACATTGCATGTACTTATCAAAATGGATCACGGGGAGTCCTAAAAATGTACTGACTTCTTCGCTGTCCGGGTGACGCCGCGTAGTGGGCTACGTCAGCCCACTACGCGGCGTCACCCGGACAGCGAAGAAGTCATCGACTCGAGCCGCGGAAGCCTACGCGTACACTAAAAATGTACTGCCATTCTTGTACCAACGATCCACACTGCTGTGGCGGGGTTTTCAACCTGGCGCGCGCGCGCATCGATGAGCTCGCTGGTGGGGAGCGCGGCCAGCGAGACGGAGCCTCGAGGCAAGGCAAAAATAGTGTATGGGTCCATAAGTGAGCTTAGGAGCACGATGCACTGGCGAAATAGGGAATATTGTGAGGTAAAAAGATTAGAAAAGAAAGATAAGCCTGGAAACAATATGGTTAAAGTTAAAGAGGTTACGCGAGTTATGGAAAACGGTAGATAACAATACTCGATTAGATAGTAAAATGTACTCGGTGACAGTTATATTGAAATGGTTGCAACCGAGGGATAAAATGACAACGGAGATAGGGTAATTTCCCATGACAGAAAAGTTGAACTCGATAGTGTACATGCAGACAAAAATGTCGGTGAAGTGCCATTGCAATCTTAAGATTAAGAGTAGGTGTGGTAATAACAAGAAAGAAAAGAAGTCAAGATTTTGTAAAGTTGAAACGATAAATGCTTGTAACTGCGGGGGTAATCGTGAGTGGCAAGGCAAAGCAAAACGCTGCATAGTGCAGCAAAAAAGACCTCATACGCAAGGTGATAGCAGCAGGGATAAGTTAAAGCGCAAACTACCAAACCGGGATTGTGACTTTAAGTGGTGGAAGCGCCGGCACGTACCCGTGATCAGGCGACCAAACTGCATTGTGAAGTTGAGTCTTGGAAGTGCCGGGAGGCGACTCTGATATGCCTGGTAAGTAAGGCAGTGTTGTGCAAGTACGGTTTGACAATACAAGTGACTAATATATGCAAGTGTTGTACTGACATGTTAACAGTGAAGAAACCGAGTGCAATGGTAATGTTACTAATGAAATCAGTAGTATTTTAAGGACATGATTGTTTGTTGAAAAACTTTTTTTGTACTTTTTTTAAATTTCTAATTTGCAAGTAGATAAAAAGATCAAATTATGGAAAGACGAGTTGTAATTTTGAGATTTGGTTAATTTAATAAGATGTACTGGGGGTGATTTCGATGTAACGTAATTAGCGGATGGATTTTTTCTGTAAAAAAAAGGTTAATTCTCTTGGTCGCAAAAGGCAGTTTTGTTTTAAGGTGATTGTTATGGTGATTACAGTTGACACGCCCCCCAGACAAGGTTGCGCCGAATAGGCGCTTGGACGCTATTCGTCGCATGCGGCGGGGGAGGAGAGCTGTGGCTAGGTTTTCAACCTGGCGCGCGTGCGCATCGTTACACCACGCGCCGACGAGCGCGCTGGTGCGGAGCGCAGCCAGCGAGACGGAGCCTCGAGGCGAGGCTATCCAGGGCCTCACCTTTTTAGTTTATTTAGTCAAAAACTGTATGTGACGTATGGGGGAGAAAATCATCTGCGCACGCTTTCTTGAGTTTCAGAATCCCTTCCCAACAATTTAACTATTAATAGTTGAAAGATGAAAAAATAGTAATAGTAATAATAATAATAATAATAATAATAATAATAATAATAATAATAATAATAATAATTTTCAAAAAGCGAGAAATTGACATTTCAAAAACTAGATATTTTCGTTGCCGAATTATAGAAAACTTACTTTGTAACGGTAAACGAACTGCAGATTTGATTTCTCTGTATTGCTCACAAAATAGAAACTCATCCTAAGATCTACTACCACTACAAGCAAAAGGAAAGATCAACAAAACGTGCGCATATTGAAGCTACATTTACGTCCAGAAGTAAATCAAGGGGCCATCTCTGCATTTGCTCAATGGATCAGGGAAACTGGACAAAAACCCGATCGAGAAGGGGGTCATTGACCCGGAAGCTGAAGTACATTACTTGTTACAGGAATTTAAGTCTTTAAAAAAAATTATACAATGCAAATGTAAACTAATTCATTATACTATATCATTGTTTTGTTAAAGAAAACATTATTTTTCTTTTCGACGATCAGTATAGTCTCTAATTGTATAGAAACAGTTTTGCAGCAGAAAAGATTTTACTTTTAACTTATATTTGTGTACCAATTTTAATTGTTTAATTTCATCTGTCAATGCGCTGTAAAGTAGCGTACATGTATTGTATGTGGATTTCTTGTAGTGAGCTGTTAATACTGACACTTGATGAACGTGATTTCTACGTCGAGTGTTGTAACTATAAATATTAGTATTACATGAAAATATTTTCCCACCGTTAAGTAAGTCAGTTTTGACAAACACTACCGATTCGTAAATAAATAGGCAAGGCAATGATAAGATTCCAAGCTCAATGAAAAGAGGCTTGCAGGGATCACGTGGATGGCATTTTTTCATTATTCGGATAATTTTCTTTTGCAATCTAAATGCCTCAGCACTAAAGGATGAGCTTCCCCAGAATAGTATGCCATATCTCAGGCAGGAATGTACATTTGCAAAATACACGCAACAAGCTGCATGAAGGCTGACAGAATTAGAAAGAATTCTGAATGCATAACATAATGATCTTAATTTAGTGTTTAATTCTGTTATATGTACATTCCATTTGAGGTTTGATTGAATTGGGAGACCTAGAAATTTTGTTACCTTAACATCAGCTAATTGCATATTGTTCATTTTCAATGGAGCATACGATTGCCGATTTGAAACGCAAAAATTCATTGAGACAATTTTTCCTTAGTTAACTATTAATTTGTTATTACAAAACCAATTTGAAACTTCTGAAATTGTTGTATTTATTGTTATTTTTTTGTAAAGAACCTTCCCTACTTAAGGGGATGCACACCTCACACCCACAAACGGAACTCGCCCTGAACGCCGACGATACGGCTGTAATAGCCACGTCGAAAAATATCGAGCGTATCCAGAAGTATTTGGATCAGCATTTGTTACTGATCCAGGAGTAGCTGAAGCTGCGGCGGGTCAAAGTCAATGTGAGTAAGAGCACAGCTGTGCTTTTCACACGGAGACAGCGATTCACGCAGCCGAGGCCGCTCGCGCTATGTGGAGACGTAATCAACTGAGCCAAAGTGTCAAATATTTAGGAGTGATATTAGATAAATCACTCACTTTTAACCTGCGCATTGAAAACGTGCGGAAGAAAGTGCGGCAGACCAGAGGCCGATTGAGATGCTTATTTCACAAGCAAAGCAACCTGCCTCACGCTTTATAAAGCAATTATTAGGCCGCAAATGGATTACACATGCCCCAGTTGGGCTATTGCAGCAGAAATTTATTTAAATAAACTGCAAGTAGTTCAAAATGAATGCCTAAGGGCCGCCCTCTGCGCCCCCATGTACACTCTTATAAGAGATTTGCATCGCGATATTTCAATGCCTAAGATCACCTAATATATCACCACAGTATTAAAGATCACCTAAAAAGCATTACTGCTAATTTTTTTTTGAAAAAGCAGCTGACTCGGAAAATATTCTCATTTCTGAGGTCGCTTCATACGAACCCGATAAACGGGCGAAGTATAAGCGACCTAAGGAGTTCCTGGAGTAAGAGAAATCTGAAACAGCGAAATGAGACTTGAAACATAAGCTTTGAATCACTGCACACGCGATGCGCGCGCCAGTTGTCTATCTTTTTGATCTTTTTCTTTTTCATGTTGCAGGACTGGCGATAGATGCCCGTAAGGGTAGGAATGGCCGCACCGCAGTGGCGTGAACGTACATTGCACTTCGTGCGTTCACAAAACTGCACAAGTTAGCTTTCGCGCTCAGGGCTAGTTCGAACGTCGGCAGCTAGCACGCGCTGCGTGAGGAGTCATGTGACCCAGGGGCTTCTGAGAGTTGGTGACGCGGAGATCGCCACAACCGGCTGCGCATGGGCCGAGGCACCACCTAGAGTTATAAAGAGTTATAAAGCCTGCTCACTAGTACGGGACGTCACTAAGATGGCGGCGTAGGTAGTCATGAGGCATGGGTGGCCTGGACGCAGGCATGTTGTTTTCAGTTGAATTCGTCTGGTGTTGTCCGTGTGTTCGGTGCAGTTCATACTTGTATTATACTGCCGGTTTGATATGCCGTTTAGATGTGTAGTTCCGAAGTGTCGAGGAAACTGCGATGAAGCCTCGAAAGTACGTTTTTGGTTTTCCAAAAGATCCTGCTTTGCGGAAGAAAAGGACGACTGCTATTCGCAGAGAAGATTTTGTTCCTTCCAAATCCTCGAAGGTAAGGCTGTGGTTCATATGCACATGTAGAACCTGCATTTATTATATTTATTATTTATTCAAAGCATAAATTGTATGTAAGTTGCTAAGGATTTTGACATTATTTAGTAATATTCCTAATGTTCTATCACGAAGCCAAGTTGTTTGCAATTAGATCTTCCAAATCTTCCTTGTAATATAATGCTGAATTTGCAACTATTTTCTATATACTGTTAAGTGAATAGTGATAGTAAAAACTTAAACTATCAGTTAAATAATCTTAGAATAGTAGCACTTAAGTTATAGCATTCAATTGTAAGTAATGCGTAAAAAATTCATAACCTCACAATCTTAGAGATTTCTTGTAATTTGTATGAATGAGTTACTAAAACAAAACAATAATTTATGTCAAAGGAATTACCTTAGGGAAGTATGAAAGCAAAAGTCTCAGTGGTGCATGAATTAATTTTTTTTTCTTTGGTAAAATTGGTTTGAAAGTGAAACTTAAATTCTATGCACATATTTAATATTATAGACTAACAACTGTACAATTTTAGTTTACCCCTCATGCAACTTCATTATTATTATTATTATTATTATTATTATTATTATTATTATTATTATTATTATTATTTATTATTATTATATTATACATAGTATAATATATTATTTTTTCTTGTTTCAGGTATACCACCTTCATTTCCAACAAAATGACATTATTTGGGAGAAGGTGGTGTATAATGAACAAGGAGAGAAACTGTCATCAAGACTGAGTATACCGAAGTTAAGAAGTGATGCTGTACCATCTGTGTTCCCTAATTGTGCAGCTCACCTTACCAAGGAGTGTGAATAGAGTTTTCCAGACGGGAAGGCCTTTGTGAAAAGCGAGAAAGACTGGAAATGAAAATTACAGAGAAAACTACGTACATTCCAAAAAATTCAGTGATGTGTTATAAATAGATGTGTATTATATTGTAAATAATTAGGTTTAATGTATTGTATTATAAAGAAATATGTTTAATAAAAACCATGTGCTCAGAACAAAGTTTTTAATCATGCATTGATATACTATTGTATTAAAAAAGGGAAGAAAATTTAGTTTCCTGGAATATGCACTGAAGAAAATGTAAGATGAGAATGGGTGTCTGCCTCCAATGACTCCTTGTAATAAGGAATGCTTCAAAAGTCACCAATGAAAGAAATGTTTTCTGTCTCACTATCTTAAAATATCTGGGAGAGAAATCGTTCATGATGCTTGTGTAAATGGTCATTTAGTAAATGATTTAGTCAATCATTTACGCTGGAAAGCTGTATTTTTGTTAAGTTTTGTCAAAAGAAAATGATAGATTATCAAACAAATTGCAGAAGATTAAATAGTTTCCAGTAAATTCATCAGTTGTATTCTCAATAAATAGGTTATCATATACTGTATTAAAAACCAATGTTTATTAAAAATGTACTTAAAAGAACTTTTATCATGAATTGATAATTTTTAATACAAAAGCAGTGAAAACGGGTTTCCTGGCGTTGAAAATGCTGTGGAAATGGTAAGCGAGGAATGACCGACGCTTTCCATGACTACGTACGGTGACATCACGAAACAGTGAGCAGTAACTCTAGGAGGTGGTGGCCGAGGTGACTAGAGACTCACCACAGGGACGTGATTTTGGATCTCTTATTGGGGGGGGGGGCATTTTTTTATTTTGATTGATTTTTTCGTGTTTCCGGGCGCGTCAACTGCTTTGGTCATTAGTCCCGTTAGTGTAATGCATGTTTTTTCTCGGGCGATGGCGGTGATCTTCCCCCGCTGGATCGCGAGATCCGGCGCCGACCTACCGTTGGCTAGTGGGGTATCCCCCTAACCAGGACTCCCCCACCAGCGGGGCATGTGTGGTAGTGTAGTGCATGTTAGTGTAAGTGTGCGTGTAAGGGGAGAGGATAGGACAAGGAAGAGGAAGGACAGATCGCGCGCGGTCCGTGGCCCGTTTGCTAGGGTACTGCTCCGGCATTCGCCTGGTGTTGGTCGAAGAAACCACGGAAAACTACCGATCAGAGCAGCCGGCCGCTTGAATTCTCCTCCAGACAGCGACTGAATTCGACCTAGCTGAAAAGCCAGTGTCGAAAATCCCGCCGCCGTCAGGACTCGAACCTAGGACCTCCCGGTCAGAGGCGCTGCAGTGACATCAGTTGATGCACTGAGCTACCGCACCCGGTTTGGGGGGAGGGGCAAACGGTCCCCCCCCCCATACGATAGTAAAACATCCCCCACACCAAAAGATACATGAGTAGTTACACTTTAACATAATTAGATTTTTGAAAGGTTCCTTGGCCCCGTCCCATCACCCACACCCCTCTACTGCCAGACACGAGTTTTTTTATTTTAATTATATCGTCAATTTTGTATAATTGAAAAACTATGAAAAATAAGAATAATTTATACTATCAGAAAAAAACATTTGTACTTTCTCGTATGCATACGTACATATGGAGTAATATACGTAGTATAGACAAAATTTATACAATGCTGCTAAAAAACGATTTACGGATATATACGTTTTGGGGTCTCCTGACACCAAAAAAGTGTTGTTTTAAAACGTGTGTCCGTCCGTCCGTCAGTCTGTCCTTCCGTCTGTCCATTTGTCCGTCCCTCCATCTGTGAAAACCACTAGCGCCTAAACCATGGTAGGATTTTTTCCTAAATGAGTATTCTCCAGTCTATCTGGCATGACTTGAGACACTGCGATTTTGAAAAATTTTCTTCAAAATTTGGGGGTACTTTACATGAAGCCCCCATGAAAATACATTTATAATGGTGGATTAGTTTCTATTTTCATGGTCCATGAATTTCACTTTAACTCTTAATTTTCGAAAGTTGCAAAAAAAAATGAACTTTTTCGACGTCTACCTACAACTACAAAATTGGAGATAGAGATTTTTCCTTCAAATGAAATTTGTTGTTCATAATTAGTTCTTTCAATAAGGTCTTGTGCCCATTTTTATTTTGAAAATTTTTGTAGTTTTCTCGCAGTATAGCGTGCATTATTTGCAATTTTTAAAAATTACAAAAACGATTTTCTCAAAACGGCTCCAATTTTTTCTTTACCTTTTGGTAGGGATTGTGCTAAATACACTCTATAAGATGAAATAAACGTCATATTGCTCTATTCTTTTATTTTTTCAAAAATTACAAAACTGTTTTTTTTACTTATCTCACGTCGTTTTGACTTGTCTCACTGACACTAGCTGCAATTTGTTTACATTATTGTATTTATGAGTAAATGGGCTTTAAATAATATCACATCTCGAACACTCCACAGTTTTCTTTTGCAATGAGCTCAAAATTCTGTATTTTCTTAAAAATGTCTCCAAATTTGTTCTTGAAACTTTTTCAACGGGTAGTACTAATTGCACTGTTTAAAATTACATAAAGTTCATTTCGGGGCATTCTTTTGTTGTTTTTTTTTTCAAAACTTACCCATTTTTAAAAATATCTCTCAAGCCGTTAATATGCACATTTCCAGTGATTTATAAACTATATATTAAATTTGTGATTGAAAGTTCTTCAAATGACTTCAAATGAAGTTTTGGAAACCTCAAAAATTTTCTGTGAGTTTCAAATTTCGCATTTACAGTAACGCTTAAACGCCATTTTCTTCAAAACAGCTCCAAAGTTTTCAACAAAAATTTCCATCTAGGACGAGATTTTACTCTTCTTTAATATTATTAAGTGATATTTCGGTTCTGCCATTAGGAAACACAAACAATGAAAAAAAATTGAAAAAAGTAACTTTTAGGCGGGGATAGTTGGCAGCTGGCAAGAGGATAGGGCAAGATTGTAAAGCTCGCTCAGACGAAAGGAATTAGAAATCTAACTAGAACGAGAAAGTCTGTGCCATTCCGTAGCACCACTAGTTTCGATTGCTGAGCTGTAGTTAAAAAAGTAAAAACATTTTTTAACATTTCCCCGTCTTTAAATCGCATTGACTTTGAATACACTTTCAAAATGGCTGCAAGAGTTCTATGCATTTATTTTAGTATTTATTATAAATTTGTAATGCAAATTGTTTTGTTGTCCAAAAAAGCAATGAAATTCTTTTGTTATAATATTGAAACCGACATGATGATTAAAACAACAAGATTCGCGTTTATAATAACAGAAAAATGAAATTATTGTAATAACATTTAGTATAACAGAAAATATTCAGTTGAGATACTAGGTTCGATTTTTTCACAGTTTACTCTTGGCATCAAACAAATCATGCACGTTACATTATATCTCACATTATAATAGAAAAACTACTATATGTAATATAATGAACCGTTTTACACAACATCATTCGTAGATTTTCACTTTCTCACTTTTTCAAAAATTGTAAACTCAGGCTTTGGTCTCTGACACCACCGTATTTTCACGCTAGAACTGCCGGATCACAGAAACGTTAGTCAGTCGGCGCCTTTTTCGAATCCGTACGTTTCACAGTGTAGACAAATTCCTTCTTTTTTAAGTTCCATTAAAGAAAATCGTCTTTCTTCATGGACAACGCCTAAAGTTTTCAGTTTGACGACTACGCTTCCATAGATTACAGGAATGCTGGAAAAAACACGATTTTTATCGCACCGCGGACTCACAAAACGTTGTTTCGTGAGAAGCACCTATTTTTCTGCATTTGAAATATTTAAGAACGCTAGGAAATGTGTAATGTTAATAATTTATTTAATCTTAATGTATGTTAATTCGAGTATTATGATTCGTGATTTTAGGCATGAAACTTAAATTTCTAAGTAAATAACGTTTAAAAGCAATGTAATTGAAAGATAATTTATTAATACGGGATATTCATAGTAATAGTATTGAACGCGCGTTTTATATTACTGAACTAAAGTTCATTAATTTATTAATATATCCTATTAGTTCAGCTTAATAAAATTATTGTTCGCTTAAATATTATTAAATTTCTTCTCAAAATAGAGATAAAAGTAAATAGTTTATGATACAAATTTGAAGATGCGCGAAATGAAATGGTTTTTAAACAACTTGTCCCAACATTCGGGACCCCGCCTCTGGCCAAGCGTATCCCCGGCGCCGTAGCAAGGGGAGTGGCCGGAATTGTTCCGTGCTCAGCCTCGAGCACAGACAGAGAAGGGTAGAGGCGACCCGTCGTTTGGAAAGATTGCAGAAAGGAAATGTAATCTAAGAGAGAATAAAGCATTGTAAAAAGTTGATGTTGAACTTTCATTTCGAGAACACAACACATACGTGCATGGATTAGTGACAAATTGGACATATTTGAACCAGTACGGCGGTTACTTAGAGACGCTGCAACGGTATGGCGTGGTTGGCCATAATCGGCAATGAAAAAGAGTTTACTAGCATTAGACAAAAATAGCTGTGAGCTCGTAATACAAGAGGGTATTTAAAAAACGACACTTTAAATTCAATATGGCGTACAGTTTGAGACGCCACATCGGTATGACATACAACTCCTTCACATATTGGCTATCTAACGAAGAAAATACAATAAGAATTAACTATGTACTCATTCCCCAATGGCATAGTTTGTTGTTTTTTTCGACATTCAAAAAATTGTGCAGCACAACGCCGACACCTACAGACCGCCGTACTTGCCTTTCCTTGTTCCTCATAACACTTGCTAACTTCTCATAGTTTTAGCTTTGAGCTTATCATACGTGGAATTTCTTGCTGGCTCCAGGTCTATAAATTAAGTTATTCAATTTACGAGACAATGTATTGTATTAAAAAAGATAAATGTGAAATAAAAACTTTCAAAATAGCTTGTGGGAGAGGGATATGTTACAGTTGTGCAACTGAGAGTGGAACACGGATACGGGGTAGTCAGGTTGAGGCGGTTCACCTGGTTCCGTGCAGTAAGCGTTTCTGTCTATTGTTTTGTATAATGAAATAAACTGTTACGTAGTGAGCTTAATGCAATATGACACAACCTCATTTGTTAAGATTTATTTGTTTGAGAACAGCAGATTGAGTACTACAGAAATTATATAGCATTGCTAATAACATCTTGACTTCTTGATATGTAGGCTGTGCATGGTGGAAATAACACAAAGTTACCACCATGAGTCTGTGGTTCTTGAGTTTAGGTCATTCTGCGCGATTGAATAACCTAAATTCACAGTCTCAATTCAAGAATCACTGTCTCTTTGAAATAATATACTAAATAGCTTCTTGTTTTCCTGTCACTTTAATTTATTCTTTCATCATAAAAATAGTATGTCAATCATAAATCTCATAAAAAGTTCAAGACACTAAGTTCCCTGGTAAAAAAATATTAATTTGTATTATAAAATATTCGTTTAGTGATTTTCATACATTGCCCATTACGGTGACAATGCAACCGCGAACATCAGAAAACCTCTTGGCCCCAATCCCAATAAACTCAATTTTAAATTCCCGCTTTATCACTGACGCCAACATAATACATTTTTCACAATTAATTCATTTATTCATTCAAAGAATATGTAGTTAATTTCTATTGGATACTCCGACTGTTATGAACAGGTGTTTCCAGAGTTGTGGTTGTGAGAAATGAATGCGATTGGTTGTCTGCGAAAGCTGCTTTGTTTGCTTGATTAGCCACCTGCTGGATGTGGAACCGATCATGGGGAAGAGATGAAAAGTAGTCTGTGGTAAGGAATTTCAGAGCGGATTTCGAGTGGTACGGCGGTAAGCGCGGGGTAAGAAGGTGGGATTATGTAAACATGTAAAGCGCGCGAATTTTACCTCAGCAACATGACATTCCTACTGCCTGCTTTGTTGCTCAATATATTGTTGATATCAAGTATTTTAATCGGTGAAGCGTCCTGTGAAAATGAGTCAGGAACGTTAGTACTAGTAAATGTGGTAAGTGTACTTTGACATATTGTTCTGGATTATTGTTTATGGATTATCTACGTTTATTTTTGTAAACTTCTTTGTTTCAATCTATAATGCTCAGTAATTAAACTGGCTGCTCTAGTCTTTTTGTTGCTCCTTGCATATTGAACTTACCTTAACAATTTTCTATTTTAGGTGTACAGACATGGTGATAGAACTCCTGTGTCTCCTTATCCAACTGACCCATATCACAATGTGAGCTCCTGGCCTGTTGGATGGGGTCAACTTACAAATGTGTGTAAAGTTTTATCATTGTGAATTGTAAACTAAATTATTACTTAGAATTCATTTTGAGATTTGATTAATTATTTTTTTCATGATTAATTTTTTATTTTGTAGAGAGGAAAAGAACAACACTTCGAGCTTGGCAAATGGTTGAGAGACCGTTATGGCCATTTCCTCCCTGAGGAATATTCAAGGGATGATATCTACATCAGAAGCACTGATGTGGATAGGACATTGATGAGTGCAGAGAGCAATTTGGCTGGCTTATACCCACCAACAGGCTCTCAGAGATGGAATCCAACACTTTCATGGCAACCCATTCCTATTCATACTACTCCAGAAATAGATGACATGGTAGTAACATTCATATGAACTGTGCTTTGACATGTTCTGAAGATGTATTGATTGTCATTGGTACAATACTTTATTGTAGGTTCTAGCTGGAAAAAAGCTGTGCCCACGTTACAACAAGGCACTTGAGGCTGTTATGAATTCTGCCGAAATTAAAGAATTGAATCGGAAAAACAAGCAATTGTATGAGTATTTAAGTAAACACAGTGGTGCTGAAGTACATGATTTGGTGTCTCTGGAGTATTTGTATGACACTCTTCATGTTGAGGTGAGAACTATGCATGCATGTATTCATACATTCTTCTCTTATTAATGATGAAAGCAGCTCTTCTTTTCATCATAATTATTGTTCTTATTACAATATAATGTAAACTTTGAAAGTTATTAATTGGTGGTGATCATTGGTATTTGTTTTCTTACCTTGTAAATGGTGAGCTTTACAATGAGTCATTTCAAGAGAAAGGTCAATATTTTAAATCACTCTTGTGTTACATCATGTCGTGAGATCATGAATGCTTTCACTATCACCTCTTTCACACTTTGCACTATCGCGAGCATGTCAGGTGGCATGTCACTCTTGTTGAGAGGCCTCTTGTATTACTGGATTAATAAATCTACACTAATTTATGAAGAAGAGTATACATATGTACATGGAAATTAAAGTGAAAATTTTTCCCAAGCAGGTTCTATGTAAATAGGTGAAGTGGAATTGAACTTGGACAAGGCAGGGAAAGTTGAAGGCAGAGGAAGGTAAAGAAAATACTAGAATGTTGTGCATAGCAAGTGTGAGATTCATTCTCTTCTAATACTACACCAGACATAACTTGTACTGACCAGTTAATATTGTTCTGTGGACATAACATTAGTTTCCTAGATCCTTGTTAAAAGTATATCAACAAGAACAGACAACTTTAATTATGCATGAGTGTATTGTTTTATGGTGCTCATGCAGATGTGTTTGCATTTGTCTTGGGAACAATTCAAGTCTTGGATACAGATAATGAGCCACAGATCGTCACCCATTTTTTGCCAAGTTTATGAATATTTATATGTCGTAAATGCAGGAGTCAAATCAACAGGAATCTACCAAATAATGCACTTACAAATGTTTAAAGCTATTGTATTGGTGTGTCTTTCAATTAAAAAAAAATATTTTTTTTAAAGTGCAATTAATATATGAAACTTACATCTTCCGTACTTTTATATGCATTTTTCGCAAACGTATATGTCTGTTTCTCTGAATTTTGTACTTGGTCAGAGTCTCAGTAAACAAAATCTTTTTTGTGAAAAGTGGATCTTCTGTTGTTGGTCTGTGCCAGTTGCCAAATCCATGTGTTCCAGTAATTTTTTATTCTAAAGAGCCCTTATTAGCCTTTTAAAATAGTGTTACTTAATGCAAGAGCAACTACTGTTGAAGATGAATTCTCAAAAGTGTTAAGCTTCTAGAAACTACTTTCTGTTCATGGATAAAAATATCTTGTATAAGAAGAAATGTCATGGTAATTTTCTTTTAAAGGGTTAAGTGTATGAGAATGACAATTGCATATGTTTAAACAAGAATTTCAGAAAATATTTAATTAAACCAAATTATTTTGAATAATAGGAAGTAGTGTTTCTGCCTTAACCTTTTGAGAATTCGTGTTTTGTTCATGAAGGTCTGCCTCAGTTAGAGGATAGTTGATACCTTCAGTTCTAACTAAATTATTTCTCTTGTCACAATTAGTAGAAAAAGCAATGTCAGTCCAGTGCATAAATATTTCAAAATTACATTGAATGTTTCCGAGGGTTATGTCTTTGTGGTATTCTAGATCCTAGATTATTGGTGCAAAAGACAAGCGATTCACTTACAAAATTGTCATTTTTTTGTTAAGTGGAGAAATATGTTTAGAAATTGGTACATTTTGAGTAGTAGATATTTCATAAAAGTTGTTTACTAGACAACTAGTATTTGGAGTAAAACATTTTCTCTTTGGCTATAAAATGAATTTCTGTACACAAGTTGATTTATTTTTCATTAAAAAAACACTAAAAACTGTATATGATTAATGGGGAAGAAGTATAATCTATACATGTTTTCCTGAGCTGCAGAATCTCTATCTTGTCCCCTCCTTTTACTGTACATAGTTGAATGATTAATAAAACTACTAACAAAGTGTGGTTATCAACACTTAAAAACTAGAAATTTTTGCTTCTGAGTAATAGAAAACCTATTTATATTGGTAAATGAACTATAGATTTTATTTTATAGTATTACTAACAAAATAGCACACACCTCAGGCTCTACTTCTACTCAAGGGTTAAAACAATTATCCTGCAAAATGACAATTTAGGGGATGTTTCAATTTGTTGTGCATCATTGATGTGTCATACTTGTTGGACTCTCAATCTTAACATGAAACCTCATTAATACAATTATCATTGCTATTAATATACATCATTCACATAGATTTTTTGTACTAGTTTCCTAGAGACCTATTTTCGATGCTTCAGATATTTTCATGTAGTTGAAGGTTAAGATATGTTCAACTGTAATTCAATTTGTTCCAGGAACTTTACAACTTAACTCTTCCAGAGTGGACTCAAAGTGTATTTCCAGAGAAAATGGCAGGTTTAGCAGCCTACAGCTTTACTCTCCAAGCTTTCACTCCGTTGTTGCAACGTCTCAAGTCAGGTAGTTTTTTTCTTTAATTAATCAGCATTTCCCAGGTGGTGATAAATTTGAAATCAAATGTATTATTTGTTATGCTGATTGCCCATGAAATATCACATTCAAACATTTTTTCTAAATTTACTCTTTTATGTTACTTAATAAAAGGAGCAATTCTGCGCACTGCCAAACATTCGTGTCTCTTTATCAAGACATCTGAAAGACATGATGTCATAATGCAAAACAAGACCTTTTGCACAGTCCTTACTCCCTGTCCTTGTTATGTCTGTATAGTCTGTCTTCATTACCTATCTGTATTACTCGTCTTCATCACTTGACCTTACTGTCAATCCTTACTACTGAACTTCTTGGCCTCGAGGATGTTAGCTTTTCTCTAGTTTGACCTGTAATGTTCTTGTCAGCTGTTCTCGAATCCAAACAAGGAATTTTCCCCTAATTCTCATTTTTCAAAATTTTGTACATGAGATACTCCATCAAATGTTGTAGTATAGTCCATATGATTACATCTGTTGGTTTCTTCCCATCTGTCATTTGTCAGGGTGGATCGTCCAGGAAAAATCCAGTGTTGTTTGAAAAGAAGGAAATTTTGTGGATCATCACGAAATTTCCAAACTATAGTTCTTTCCATCACCTTTTCTATAATTCTAGTCGAACTAAGGGTCTATGCATTTGATGCTACATTTTTAAATATTAGTAAAACAGTTCCAGTTTTCCACACAGTTGATACTTGACCGGTTTGACTACACGTTGTTTTTAATGTAAGTGTTAAATGGTCATACGAACTAAGCTTCGCCTGTCCTCGCTAACAATCATCCTTGCTATTCATCCTTACCACATATTACTCTCCACTCATTACTCTGTTGCCACTGTACTTGTGCATCCTCTCACATTCACCATCAACTCCATTTGATGAATATAAAATGTTTTAATAAAACTCTTGAAGAATAGAAATTAAACAAATCATGGTACGTAATATAAGTATTTTTGTAGGATTATATCAAAACCTTGTTTTTACTTTCCTGTCTATTATGCATGTATGTAATAAAAATACTGTATTGTAATTCTGTAACAGATTGGGGTGAAATTCATCAGAAAAACTTGTGTTGTGTGGCTCTGGTATAAAAAATGTGGATATATTTTGTTGCTGTATGTAGTAAATTACTTCCTCTAACACATTGTGTAGTTAAAATCCATGGTTTGTGGGTCCTTCATTTCAAAAACTTGATTTATGGCAAAAGGTCTGTCTGTCTGTCTGTGGTCAGTACTAGTTCCTAAACTGCTTAGACAGTTTTTTCCAAATTTTATATTCAGTGATCAATCCATCTGAAATCGTGTTCCTGTGAATATGTACATACAGTAAAATCTGTCTAAACTGGAACCTGTCCAAGCCGGAAACCTGCCTTAACCAGAAAATTTCTCTGGCCCGTGAAGTTATGTTATTTTACACAGCATAAAACGGAAAGTGTCCAACACAGAAATGGAACAGTTTTTCGTATCCTATAGGGGAAAAAAATCTTAATAAAAGGAACTCTGTGAATTTAATGCAATTGGCAGAGACGTGACTTATTCTTAAAGTAATGAATTCATCAGCAAGTCTGTTTTTAAATTCTCTATCATATGTGATTGTCGTGGCAACACTGTGAAATAGAGGGGCTTCAGCTGACAGTGTAGAATTTGACCTTGGGATCACTTGTGTCTCAAGGCGTAAGCTGTAGGGGAATTCCTCCCCAACTATGTGAGTGTGGGAAGGTGTATGGGCATGGCTTCTATTCGTGCCTCTCCCTGCCCTATGTGGAACATTGTTACCCCTCGGCTAGAGACGAATTGCTCAGGGCCCCAAGGCCATGCAAGAGTATCAGAAAATCATAGTATTCTGGGCTGTGATGCATTGTGCATTAGAGTTAGCAAGCAGTCCAATAGCAGCCATTAGGCAGTGAGGTGGTGTGTATTTTTACGAGTTTCACAACCAATATAACAATGCGAAAACTATAAAATTCTAACATTAAATGAAAAGGTTAAACACATGGAAGCAAGAGAAACTCAGAAGCTGTCAATGAAGAATATTTATTTTTCATTTATTGGTGATTTCTTCCATAAATACATTATATGTAAATTATTTTAATAATCATTATAAAATCATGTAATTTTTACTTTACATTAATTACTTCTTTACTTATATTAATTGACTAGTTACACAACGGAAGGATCAGTATCACAAGAGTCGTAAAATGGACAGCCTTTCATAAAACAGAAACTTCCCTAAAGTAAGGAACCCACTAGGACCTCCTGGCCTGGCTCGGCTTGGTACAGCCTAGTGAGGCACGATGCCACTCAGCTCGGCTTGCCAGTCACGCATTTTGGACAACCCGGCAGGCATCGGAACAGCACGAGGAGCAACTTGTTCCAGAAGCGATGGGGAGTTTAATTCCTTCGATAGAGGAATTGATATTAGCTGCAGAGGAAAAAGAGTGGGAACAAGGAGGATAATGTACTCAGCAGAAACACAAATGCTGTGAACAGGACAATGTACTCGGCAGAAACACAAATGCTGTGAACAATATTAGGCTATAACCATCAGGACTTCAAGCCCTAAGATTTTAAATGATATGTTTTTATTTAGGGGGTACTCTATAAAAAGCCTTATGCCACGTTTTCAACCATCTCAATGTTTCTCTCCAACCTTACTTTAATTTTGTAGATGGAATATTTATAGGTCAGATCACTTTTAAACATGGTAAAAGTCCGATTTTATTAAAACAGCAGACTTAAAAAAAAAACAAAAAAAAACATTTAACTAGGTCTAGTTTAAGAGCAGGATAAGATTCATGGTCCAATTCACCCCCACACTACTAATTATATCACATTTAACATAAGATATCAGCTTGTATATATCAATTATTGTGTGCCATACTCGTATTATAAATTTCCTCGATTCATTATAGGAAGAAACAATGTGTATTAACTTAAAAAAATAGTTTTATCTCTCCCTTGATATTAATCATGAGCAATTTGAAAATACATATTAAAACATATTATTTTAAAAGGTTATTTTGCTGAAAGAAATCAATTTATGTAAATAGCTATTATGAATATGTAACACAAATAGTAGAACATTGAGAGCATATTTCATTGTTGGCTTCCTTTAACCTATTTCTTCTATCAGTAACAATTAAACTGTAATGACTAAAAAATCGTTCAGCTTGTACACTGTTGGCCACTGTCAAAATTAAATGTTTTTAAACAACGATGTGTTGTCAGTGTTGTATCCCTAGTTAGACAGTGAACACGAAGATAACAATAAAAAGCAATTTAGCGATTATATCGTAGATTCACGCCCATTTTGCATTTTATTGCAGATTGAAAACTGGAAATATATTGCATCAATCACCAAACCTACAATTATTAGTTTTTTCAGTATTTGGTAACATTTCGCATTTTTAGCAATTGCTAAAATCTAGCATCTCAAAGAATTGGTGACTGCATTGGGAAGTGAGGAAGGAAGATGGTGAGAGACACCCAATAACATGTGCTTGCAAGTCCCATGCAGCCGTTAATTTCTGGAAGAGTACCTCAACCCCTTCCAAGGCCACTCTCTGTGTCACTGTGGCTGGCTGCCTTTATCGGATTTAATTCTCCAGGAAGCATTCCGCACGGACCACTTGGCTGTCGGGCGAGGACGGACCAGGCTGGCTGTTTGCAATGGGTGGCGTCTACTGAATAACACACAAAACATTTTGGCTGGGACTGCACTGTTCTGCTCCAGGCTGCTCCATATGCCGCCAGCCGCTTCTAATGGATTAAACTTTAACCCATTAGATTAAAGTTTACATTATTTTTTTTACTGTACTTCAATTTTTGGGGGTACATTAAGGTGGCTCCATACATTTGACGAATAAGGAGCTACTGCTCACCCAATCCAAAGCAGCTGATGTGCTTGGTAAATGATCACTTCCTTTGATGTGTCCAAAGGATCATACAGAGGGCAGGGCGAATACCAAACGTTCGCTGCTCAGCAAATAGCAAACAACCCATCCACACTACCCAAGATTTGGGGGAGCAGATGCTCACTACTCACCAAATACTGAATGTGTGGAACTGCCTTTACATGACGTTTTCAAAATTTTCTCGAAAATGACTGCAAAATATTTGATTAATGTTTTTCTTCTGTTAGGACAGAAGCACTTAAAAGTGACACTGTTAGGACAGTGTGCTTAAAAAACATGGCACAGGTCTAATTTTCATTGAATTCTCTGAATTTTTACAAATTGCAAGTGTTCAAAATTTTTTTCAGTATCTTGCTACAACTGCAATATTGAAAACAGATTTTTACCTTAATGAAATCTATTCTTCAATAAAATATTTTAAAATTAAATCAGGTACAATTTAAAAAAAGGGGGGGCTTGTTTTTGCATAATTTGCTTGAAATTAAGATTATTTTTAAACAATTATTTTCTCAAACATGGTTCCAAGTTTTTTTGTTTAATTATTTTTCCCGAAAAAGCAATGTATGCTGATATAAATGGTGTAGTTCCCATTGTTGGAAAGGCCTCTGTATTTTCAATCCTTGCAAAATGTTAACATTGACAAACTATAATATCGATGGAGATTTTTTCTTTAATGATGTGTTTAAAAATTAGTCTTTAAATAAGGTCATAAACAATTTTTCAAAAATAGTAGTTGTTTTCATGTAATTGTTGTTCGAAGTAAAGGTTAAAAAAATAAAAAATAAACTTTTTGTTTCTTTCTTTTTCATTTTTAATTCTCAAAAATTGCTCAAAATTTTTCATTACTAACTTTCTGCTCGAAAGAGTCAAGTAGAGACAACTTTGAATTAGAAAGCTGAAGTCACTGGTCCACATTCATAACAAATAAGCACTAGAAAACTCGGTTATAGTGAACTCTCAACATCAGTTGTAATGAACGTAGCAAAAACAATTTCCAGGTGAAAATTTCGCTGTGGTTTCGCAAATTCATATAAAACTGCAAGTTTGGAGGTAAAGGGTCACAGTTATTTTTGTAACATGATGAATGTAAGGGATTGAGGGAACCCTGCTACTAAGAAAATTGTTCACTATTGAGGGAATAGGACATCAATGGCATTTCTGTCCTGATCGAAGATTTTTTGATAGACTTGCAAGTGAAATCTGATCCAACATAGTGACAGCAGTGAAGGGGTCTAACAGAGCAGAAGAAAATAAATGTGATGATGAAGAAGATTCAGAAATGAAGAGGGTGCTGAAACTGAAAGAAACGTTGAAGAATGTTAATACTGGTCTAACAGTGTATGTAAAATGAAGTGTGAAGAAGACATGAAGATATTTTGAATTTGTGACAAATGGATATTTTACTGCACCTGTGAAATAAAACCAATCATAGTTGAAAAATTGTATTATACTTTGGGTTAATTGGATATGGTAAAACAGAAATGTTAGTCCCCAGATGTTCTCTAAAATCGGAATCAACTGTTTGCTGACAAAATGGCATAAATTCTGTTTTGTTGAACTCTAAATTTTTGAAAATTACTAAAATTACAAATAACAACTCTAGTTAATTTTTTAGTGAAATTATTTTTTTTTTTTTTTTCACAATTTTGATTTTTTTGCCCGAGTGAGTGGTAGTGGCTAATGGTCCTTCAATCTTGATCAAGCAAGAAACAATCATGTCATGCACTTAATATAAAATAACAGTTTTATAAACAATACTGTTTTCTGTTTTTTATGAATTAAATATAATAAATAAATGAAAAAATAAATAATTAATTAATTAGACTGAGAAATATGTGGGAGAATAAAATTTTCTCAGTGGGAGAATAAAATTATTCAGCCTACATTATTGTCACAGCAATTTCTGTTATAATGGTTAATTTGTTTGAGAAGTCATTTTTATTATAAGCTAGTGGATTTAGGCCATCATTGCCCAAACAATTATTTATCATAAGACTATGGTGGGGTGTGTTTAGGTCTTGCTAGTGCTTTTTCAAGTGCATGCATGCATATACTTTAAAACTCTTTTGGAAGCTGACAGACTTCATGTTCCTATGCAGGCTGAGAATACTGGGTGAATTGATTTTACTTCCTCTGTGGAAGGAGGGGATGGCATGTGAAATTATTAATATAAGTAGATCTAACAATTATTTTCTTATTATATACATAACTAAAGAAAGAACATTTAAAGAGAGAGAAGAAAGAACAAGGGATGAGGAAAGTTGAGCTATTCTGATTGGCAGCTTTCTGTCACCACATTGTTGCTGCCGCTACCATTGCCATTGCTACCATGGGATACCATCCTTCACATTGGGTAGTCTCGTGGCTTGACTCAGAAGGTGGATCAATTGTGTTGAATGCTGAGGTGCTCTTGCACCTGCCAGAGACCTACAGAGAAACCTGCATATCCTTGTTCAGGGATGAAAGGTGGTAGGGAAAGAGCTTCTGAGGAACTTTAAAACCTTAATTTTCAGAAAATTGCAAAAGTTCTTTTTTTCCCAGTGTCTTAAACTACAATATTGAAGATAGTTTTTTGCTTAATGAAATTTGTTCTTTAAAGACAGATCTTCATATTGTCATGTACAATTCTTCAAAAATGTTAGTACTTTGCATATAATTGTGCTTGAAAATAGGCAATTTTTAAACAATTATTTTTTCAAAAACTGTTCCAAATTTTTTTCTTTAACATTTTCTTCTCATATGTTTCCAAGGATGGTAAAGATCTATTTCCAACTCTGACCCTCTAGTGACCATGTGATACAATGCTGTACATTGTACTTAATGAATGGAAGCAACTACTACTGTACTGGAATTACTACTGTTGGTAGTAATCACAGACGTTCCAAGATAAAAAAAAATGTATTCAGAAAATATTAATTTTTTACAAGTTTACTTCATTTGTGTTGTCATTGTTAGTGATATTGTGTGTATTTTATTTATGTAACTTCAAAAACAATAAACTGTGTGACATTCAATGGGGAGAAGTGTTTTCTGTGCACATTGTACTCGTATATCAGTTGAATTGTGAATAAAAATGGAAATGTGTGTTTTTGTCAAGAATTTATTAGAAAATATTTGTTCTGGAAAGTAAGAAGTTAACTTTTTAAAACTACAAAATTGAAGATAGAGATTTTTGCCTTCAACAAAATGAGTTCCAAAAAATTCAAATATTTGAAGCATATCATGTACATTTTTTGAAAAAACAAGTAGTTTTCATGTAATATGTTCTTGAAATTAATGCAATTTGAAAAGAACAAACTACCTTTTCTCAGAAAACACTAAATTTTTTCCACAAAAAGAACGAGGATCCTCAAAAGAATGGCATTTTTGTTGCATCTCATTTTTGTTGAACTCTGAATTTTCCAAAATTGCAATTTGGAAGTAATGGGAGAAACTTAAGATTTTCAAACATTGGCCCTAGTGAATATGCCAGAGCAACTGCGTAGTGTAGCAGTAATGTGCATGGGGAGTTAACTCAATGGATGAAAGTCCTAGTCTTGGCAAGAAAAAAATTTTTGCCGGTTAGAAACACTTTTATAGGTTTATATAGTTATATTGCGGAGCCATTACAAATAATGCAAGAAAGTATGTGCTGTTCTAGAAACGCTAGTTGTTTTTTCTTCTTTTTCTTCTTCTTTTCCTTCTTTTTTCTTCTTCTTTTTCTTCTTCTTTTCGGTTCATAGAGTGTAATCTTATGTATGAAGATGTAATAAGTCTGTAAACATTTTTAAAATAGGAAATAAGTTATTTGGATTCTCCTTAATTCAAGAAACATTGTTTAAAATATTGGGAATGTTCGATGTGTGTATTGTTTTTCCAACTAGATTCTATGAAAGTGTGAAAACTATATATTTTTCGGATTTATTTTGTGGTAAAAATTGGTTATGAGATAAAACCAGACAGTTGTCCTTGGATATCAATAGTATGTTTTAAGAAAGTAGAATCTGAATCATATGTTTTAAGAGAATGGAGTTGAATTTCTTTTATGTTTATAATACAATATAGTAATTTTTTCTTAAATTGTACAGAATAGAAATAAATTTTAACTTTCATGGGGCCGATTATTATAACATTTATAGAGAATTATCATCGATTGGTTGGTTTTCTCATTTTCTAAATAATTCACTCAACTTCGCTGTTCAATATTTTTATAATTTTATTTACACCCTAATTTCAACTTATGTCCCTAGACTTATCAGACCTATCAAACTTATGTCAAGCTTTCCTCCTTGCTATTCAAGAGAGTTAAAGAAATTGTTTTTTTACCAAAAACATGTTTGTCTTTGTGTTTATAAAACTGCTTTTGCCGATTCTGATTATGTGAAGTTTTCAAATATTCGCAAATTATGTAATGTTAAGGTCATTGATGATTATAAACCATATATATGATGTGGAAAATTCTATGAGTTATGAGACTAAATCCTCCTGAAAATATGTGAATAGTAAAAGAGGGATTACCTAACATAATGAAACTTGATGACATGGTTGCAAGTTCATGTCAAAGTGTTGTAGACCTTTTTGCTGAATATTTTGAATCTGTGTATGTTACAGATAATATAAATGATACTTTTCGTTTTAATCAATATACAAACTTAGTAATCAATTTAAGTGAATTATCTATTCCCCAAACAGAAATTACTCAGCTATAAAAAATTTAAGTGTAAAAGAGGGAGCTGGACCTGATGAAATTCCGCTGTCTTTTTTAAAACCTTGTATTGTTAACCTGACACCAATATTACATTTTTTAATTATGAAGTAGCTGCATGAAAGCCTTATACCCAGTAGTTAGAAAGTTAGTTTTCTTACACCAATATTTAAATCTGGGAATCGCACTATGATAAAAAATTATAGACCCATATTGGTTTTAAGTGCTATCCCTAAACTATTTGAATCCATTATAACCAAAAAACTCTCAGCTTTGCTGTATCCTATTTTGATTGATCAGCAACAGTTTTAGAAATGAATGTTTCACAACCACCAACTTACTATCTTTTCAGCACTTTCTTCTTGGGAAGAAGAAGAAACCGGAGGAAAAAAAAAATAAATCGAATTGATGTGATTTATACTGATTTTGCCAAAGTTTTTGGTATGGTCAACCATGATATTTTATTAGTCAAATTAAATAAAATAGGTATTCACAGATCTTTATTAAATTGAATGTATAATTATTTGAGTAACAGAATTCAACGTGTGAAATGTAAATCTTGTATATCAAAAAAATTGACTGTTACTTCCAGTGTCCCTGAAGGGTCCCATTTGGTTCTGCTTTTATTTCTTGTATATATAAACGACAGCATTGCGATTAACTTGAAGTGATCTTTTATTTGTGGATTATTTGAAACTTTGCAGATAACTATCTGAAATCGATGATTGTAACTTATTGCTGGAAGAATTAAACTTCTTGAACTAGTGGTGTACAGAAAACAAATTATCCCTGAATGTATCAGAATGTAAAGTCGTGAGCTTTTCTGGAGCGAGATCACCAGTAGTATAGTAATAATTGGTAATATCTTATAATATTGATAATCATATCTTAGAATCTGTCACACAATTTAAAGATCTAGATGTCAACTTGGATCAAAAACTGAAATTTAATTTTCATATTGATCATATAACAAAAAAGGCTTTACATGTGCTGGGATTTGTAAAACATAATACGACAAACTTCTCTGATCCCAAATTATTTAAAATTCTATATTTCACACTTATTAGGCCAATTTTGCTACACAGTTCTCCTGTCCGGTCTCCTTTTTATGCTGTACACATAAATAAAATTGAATCAATTCAGTACAATTTTTTTAAACTTTTTTAACTAAATCTCTCATCACCCGGAATATTTCATGACTATTTGCAAATTGCTGAAATTTTGAAGATTTTTCCTGTCATGTTTTTGAAACCTTAATGACATTGTTTTTTTACAACCTTTTACAGAATAATGTTAACTGTCCATATTGACTATCTATTGTTTTGTGGAAAATCTCTACATGGAATTTTTGATCTCCTAATGTTCTATTTTACATCCCTACAGCAACAAACAATGTTAGGCATAAAGCCCCACTTTGGCATATGTCTAAGCTAGTAAATAAAATTAATGTGAATTTAAATATGGTTAGTCGAGAAAAATTGATTAATTTGTCAAAACAAATGTTTTTACAATATGCAAACTACAAGCAAATGTAATAAATTTTATATATATTCAAATACTGTGAATTGGGATGTATTAAATACATAAAGTTTTCACGAAAAACTAAAAATATTGACACAATGTGATGTTCACAGTTGCCACCACACTTTCACTAAAATTGTTATTTCAACATTCCTTGGCATTAAGGGAAGCAATTAAAAATATTTTGTATGAATCGTGTTAGAGATATAATCCTCTATAATATTCCTTATGCACTTACTCTGCAATAAAAAAGTTATTCAGGTGACACCAACAACAGTTTTGCATTTTCACGGTCTTATCTTTAAGTACTTGTTCAGAAATTTTAACTGGTGAAAAATTTAATGCTCTTTAAAATTGGAGATAATTAGGAGGCCAGATTTTGTTGACCTAAAACATTACCAGAAATGATCAATAAAATGCTCTTAAAATGTTTTAAAAATGCCCTAAAAGAAGAGGAAAAGGATGTACAAATTTTGATCAAAACCAGTTCTGATGAACACCTCAAGCTTTTGGATATGTTACTGATGTAGATGGGACTGCTTCCTTTTGTTTCAGTGAACTCAGCTTGCAAACTTTTGGATTGAACTCTTCTTTAACTGTAAATCTCTTGTCTTTTGTTATCGCGAAATCAATTGAACTAACAATGGTGCTGATAGGTGTCATAGGAACCGTAGATTACATACTCACAATGGTTGATATTACAATTTCTGAGCAAAGAAACTGAATAGTCTGCTCAGGAATTCTGTAGAGAACTTTTTTGCATTGTGTAAATATTATTTGACGGAAATACTATGAAAATGACATTAAAAGTGATGAAATCGGCGAAAAATGCTATAAAAATTGTGGGAAAAGGTAAAAAAGTATTAGTCGAAATTGATGAAAAATGAAAAGGGAAAAAAAGCCCTATAAAAGTGGGTCATTTCCTTATGTCATAACATACAATTAATGTTCATACTAAAAGGCATCATTCTAAAGTGAAAAGGAAAGGGGGGGGGGAAATCATTGAAATATGCCCACTAGTGATAATACTTTTTTGCCTAAAATGCACGGGAAGTGCATTATTGAAGAAAAACTGAGAAAAGTTTGTTTTTAGCAGTTTTTTTCAAGAAGGCAGAAAACTCACTAGGAGGAGGTGGAAAACTTGGATCCTTTATTGAATCATCTCTACTTGGTTGAATGTAGGGCATCCTCTTGAAGAAAGCAGGACTTGCTGAAAAAGTGCCTGACAATCTAGACTTCTCTTAAACTAGAGGTTAAGCGATACAAAACAGTTCACAAATTACATTGCATTAATTTAAATATTAATTTTGTGTGTTTTTTGTAGCTTAAAATTGTTTACAAATTTACATATAATTCCAGTTTTAGGTGAAAATACCTGTAATGGGCGATTCCAACATTAAAATCAAGTAATTGTTAAATTAAGTAAAAATCAATTTGATGCCAACATGGACATGTTTATGGAAAATTTTAGTAAAACTTCACCATCCATTGATTGTTTGAGTGAAGGCCTAATAGTTTGGTAATATAGCCTTCAGTGTGTTCTAGCAAATTGGGTTTTGTTTGAGTTGATTAATTTTTATAAAAACTCAACAAATAAATAAATATATTGTTCCTCAAACGTATGTACTCATTGTAAAAGATGAAATGCAACCAGTGAAATTGGTGTTTCATATCGCTTCTTTAAATGGTGTAAAATAAAAAAAAATATATGCAACTATAACCGATGGTTATCCATAATTGAAGAATGATGTTTGCTGGTACATTGATGTAAAATGCAAATGTGGGGTCTACTATATTTTTAACATGTACTTTTTAGTCAAAATGTTAATTTAGTAAGGTTAATGTTTGTTAAATAAAATATTTAAAAATGCGTAGTATATAATAAAAATTGTAATAAAATGCTGATGAATTTTGTTAGTATTTCTGTTTGTTCTAAGTAACCACATTTTCTCAGGTCCTTTATTGAAAGAGCTTATATCAAATATGGAGAAAGCCATCTACGAAGGTTCAGAAATTGGAAAGAAGATGTATATGTATTCAGGACATGATACTACAATTGCTAATTTATTGATGACTTTGGGAGTATTCGATAATCATTCTCCTCCTTACACCGCAATGATTCTCATGGAACTATGGAAGAATGCAGATCAAGAATATAATGTAGTGGTATGTATGTCCAGTACCAATAGTTAGTTCTTCATATTTTAGTTGTTTGTGAAAAACGCCAAACTATCTTGCATATCCCTTTAAGCCCGACTCTCATGCTCATGAGGGTTCAACCTTTCAAAGTTTTCTTGAGCCTGATCTGTCTTTGATAGCAAAGACCGACGCACAACAAACATGAGAGTTTTGGGAATGGTAGTAGTTGCATATTAAACTGCATCTTTATTGCACTCGTAAATCACATGGCCCATTTGTTTTCGAATTCAAATTACATGTGACTGTGTCAGTAAACTTGGGCTTTAGTTTGTTTGTTTATTCATGTATATTGCAAATTATAGACAATTGCTAAGATTAAGTTTTATATTTAATATACTAAAGAAGTGTTTTATGTTAAAATTTTTGTTTTTAGAATTAATTTTTAGTAATATAGGATTCTGTCAACATTGCAGCTGCACCGGGAATGGGTGCAATTGTTTAAGAGGTGTGTGCTGATCAGAGATGAGTGCAAAACACTCTCTATATTGACTTGCAGAGCTCCTTATGTTTGCTATTTTGCGTGAGAGATGTATGCATAGTAGATTGCATATTTGATCAAGGAATATTAACATTTGAGAAAATTTGGGAAAGTATTTGCGTTTCAATATAACAAATTTAAAAAATGTGTAAATAACTTACTTGTTTTAGGCATTGTTAGGTAAAAAAAAATATTAAAATAGGCATCAACCGCTTTTTTAGGACATTTTAGGCACTATTAGATGCTTTTCTGTAGATTTATTTTTCATGTTTCATGAACATCTGCCATTATTTTCTAGAATCTCCTAGAGGAACTAAATGGGCATTTGTACTAAAATCTGTCTAGTCATGATTCATTTTCAGTGTTTTTCTAGTGGCAACAGTAATTTTTATTAGGACTTTTTCACAATTTTTGGACAGAAAGCAATTTGGATTTCCAAAATTCCAATTTTAAATGAGTTACGTATGTGTCAGTTCTGTTCAACTTCATCTATAATATGCTTCAAGTAGTAGTATGGAGTGCCTTTATGAATACACACTTAAGGTTGACAACTCAAGAAGAAAAGTATGAAAAAAGTTGCAGAACACAATAGTCCAAGAATATCTAAATGCATACAATTGTTAACTCCTTGATGTAGTCAATTTGTACTTTTCAAATTTCCATCATTGAAACCATATAATAAGGAATAAAAATTAATTTACATGCAAAGAATACAACACACACTACATGAAACGATTTCATTGTGAATAATATTTTAAATGAAAATAAAATTACACTCCATTAATGCACAAAATTAAAAATAATGCCCATTAACCCAGGAGTGCTCACAATAGGTAGACTCACACCAGTGCAATGTATCTCTCTGATTTAGCTGCAACTTTTTTGAATGTTCTGAAGCTTTGTTTGCTGTAATACGTATTTTATTTAGTTTGTACACGTTCCCCAATGCAATTGATAATGTATCATACTGTGCAAAAACCTTGTCTGAAAACTTATGGTAAAAATTGACCAAGTACATGCAATTTCCACAAATGATTTTGGCATGTTCTAAACAAACATTTTTTACATTTTTCAAACAAACAAATTTTACATTTTTCAAAAAAAATTAGAAAGTCTTCATCTTTTTTCTGGTTTGCAAGATTCAATTTTTTTTTCATTTCCCTACTGCTGTCTTCTGCACATATTTCTCTTTGGGAAGAAAATGTTAGTCGATTCTAGATAAGACAAATTATTACATTTTCTAAATAGACATAGACCCAGCTGAAAATAATACCATGATATGTACTGCTTAGGCCAGGTGGTCACAATGCACTGGTGCCAGTGCAGGTGACAGGTATTGTGCAGCGATCGAGTTTCATCATACTCACGGGAAATGATTCTGCAAAAAGATAAAAATATGAAGACAGGCATTCCCAGAAAAGTACAATGAAGGAGTACATGAAATATCAGACAATAAATGCATCACAATTATTCAGGAACATAAAATTGCCAAGGCTTGGATCTCGCAGATCTATTGCGAGCACTTGCAGGTTAAAAGAAGAGGGAAGAAAGAAAAAAACATTGTTTTACCAACAAATTTGTTAAGTGGGATTTTTAAACATGTGTAATAAAGTTATTAATGGAATTGGGACGAGGATTTAAAAATTGGCCTGTTATTTGGGGAACATGCAAGATTCCTCTGTATTCCATTAAAAAATAAAAGGATTTTTTTTTTAAAATTATGGTAGCACTTAAACTTTGATCTACCCAAATCTGATTGCTTTGTATATATTTGTTTCTTCCAGTTTAAGATCAATATGAAAATTACAAATAATTTTACTGTTGTTTTGTATGACATAGAACCTTCCAGAAAATAATCGAATTCATTCTTTAAAAAAATGGACAAATGAGTGAGGTTCAAAAATTGGAAGAAATAAGCAATTCTGTATTTTTAATAATTATTACAGTAGCAGATTCTTAATTTATTAGAATTAATTTATTAATTAGGTTAATTGATGGAGATTTGGTGATGTAAAAGGTTTCTCCTTCAATTATCAATTCTTTCAAGTCAAAGACAATCACAATAAATGTATTCTTATTAAAATTCTTCAATTCTCATTTTTGACTTTCAGATTTCATATCGGAATTCATCTGCTGATCCAAGTGTGTTGACACTGGCTGGGTGCAGAAAAGTGTGTCCTTATGGGAAATTTGTAGCTCTTACAAAAACTAGAGTACCTGGAAACTGGGAAGAGGAATGCTCTGTGGAAGTAATTTACGAATTTAGACTAAACAGCCTCTCTATTATAGGTAAGATCTACCATAATGGGTCTGGGATTGCTTATTCATTAGTTTTAATTATATTTCATTTTTATTATTTGCATTCTATTCTGTATGTGTAATCACTAATATTTTGCCGTTTTAGGTATAATAGGGTAGTTAATACAAGTTTTAGATAATGTACCCTGTATTTCTCTCTCTTTTTTTTCCTGAATAGAATTACAGGTCTTCAATCATGATCTATTTAATAGTAAATCATGATGATGGTGAGAGTTTTGAAGAAAAATGTACGAACTATTACGTTCATCCTCTTGTATTGCTTATGCCTATATCTGGAAGGAGGAGGCTGACAACACTTCAGCCCCACTCCAGCAAATGACACAAAAATATAGCTTTTACTAATTTCTACCCTAATGAAAGTCATTTAATATATTAATTGTTTCATTATTAATATTAACTATAAGTGAACAAATTTTATATTCAGCAAAAATGAACCATTCTTTATAAGAAACCATCATGTCTGCTGAACACTAACCGATAATCACTTTATATTAGGGGATATTAACCTTGACTTTCTCAAAGCTGATATTAAAAGTCGGGAATATTTGAACAAAATGTTGGAATTTGTCTTTTAAGTCGTATAAAAATACACTTGCTTGAGTAATTGACAATTCTTTACCATATATTGACTTTATAATTGGTAGGATGAATGATTCCAGTATTCATGCCAAATCTGTTGTATTTATAGTTGATTTGACTGATCATTATGGCATTGATCAATGACAAAGAAGTATATATTTAAAAAAAATCTAATATAACAAACGATAGTAGCAGCAATTAACTACAGAAAACTGTTATAAAAAATAAGTGAATCGGAATTTAATTTATGAGGGTACATGTGTAGAAGTTATCCTAAATAACTTTATTCTCAGGATAAAAGATGTGCTGGAAAAATCTAAAAAAAATATTAGAAGGTAGTATAAAAATAAACCTTGGAGAAACTAGGTAACTGATGACTTAATAAAGTCATGTGAAGCCAAAAATTACTTATTATAAAAAATGACTGCTAATCCTTTAAACATTGTAATTAAGAAAAATATATAACATAATAACAAGTTAGGATGTATGTTAAAAGTAGGTAAAAAAATACTGTTGTTATTGGTGTTGTGAATTGTTATTAACATGCAGGGGAAATGTTAAATCTATATGGATGTTTTAAATATTAGTTTGGAGGAAACTAGAACACATAGAAATTAATGTATTAAAAAAATTGTATCTGAACAAACTAAACTGTATTGAAGATGCAATTGAAATTTGTTGATTATTTGTATATTTTTTAACTATCTCGCATAGGTGTGTATAGGTTTGTGTATGTGTGTGTGTGTGTGTATGCACTTGTATGTATGTATGTATAGATGTGTGCATATATGTATATGGCATATACATATATGTATAGTATGTGTGTGTGTGTGTATAGCTTCGCGAGTTTCAATCAGATACCATAATTTTTAGGGTACTTTACATGAATTTTCAAAAACATTTTCAAAAATGGCTCCAAATTTTTTTATTAAACTTTGTCCTTGGATAGCATAATGGTGCAGGTCTCACGTTCTTTGAAAACCCAAATTTTTTAAAATTGTAAAAGTGCAATTTCTTTTTAGGAGTCTTTATACCGCTATAATTTTAAAGATTGAAATTTTTTTTTCTTAATGAAAACTATTCTCGAAAGACAGATATTGAAATAATCATGCTCAATTTTTTTTTTTTTTTTTATAGTTATTTTTGTGTAGTTTTGCATGAAATACAGGTAATTTAAAAATATTTTTAAACCATTTTTTTCTCAAAAACTGCTCCACATTTTTTCTTTAAAATTTCTCCTCGTGAGGGTTCATAAAATGTGTGGAGCTAGTCACATTTGCTGGGAACTCACATAGTTTTTTGAAGAAAAAAGCCAAGAAAGGCAGATAAAAAATTAAGATACGTACTCTTAGTACTGTTCAGTATGAACGTGATCCAATTATGGATTCCATATAGTTGTGGAACATACACACATGTTGTAAATGAATATGTAATTGAAAAGATTATAGACATTGTAAATACTTTGAAATCAGATGGAATAGAAGATATTCCTGCAGGAGTTATTAAATGTATTGCTATCTAAACTACTAATTTGAGAGTTTAACTTAAAACTGAAAATTTTCTTAATCATTTTAAAAATATTGCAGTGATACCTGTGCTTAAAAGTCGAGATGAAGATAATGCCACAAATTACAGACCAATCTCATTGATCTCAAATTTTGAAAAAATGGAGAAAATTTTGAAAAATAAATTTTGATTGTTTATAGACTAATACACCTACATTAATTCTTATTGCTTTGGGTTTCTTGAAGGGAAAAGTACTACAGATGTTACTGGTTATAATACAGATGAAATAAGGAAATTTGTGAATAAGTAATTGTTTAAAAATTAATCAAAAACTCTTTATTGAATAGAACACATTGTGAGAAAAAACAGCCAATACATTGGAGGGTTGGCATTGAAATGGAGTGTGCCCCAAGGTACAATTCTTGGACCACATTTATTTATATTGTATATAAATGCCATTTTGAAAACTTTGCCTAAAGGTGATATGATAATTTTTTCGGTGACACTAGTATTAAGGGAGAATCCTGGGAGGTGTGATAAGTGAATTGGGAGGTAAGTTGTCATTGATGTGAAATGGCAAAGTAGTAATTTTCTGAGCATAAATATAGGAAAGACTATATTTATAACATTTGGTAGTGACCTGGGCAGTATACCAAAAGCATGTAGTATGACACTTCATGAATCAAACCGATAATTTAGACTTGTGATTGTCCAAATATATTGAGAGTTGAAGTTTCCAAATATTTAGGAGTACATATTGACCAAAATTTGAAATTGAAATAGCATGTGTCGCAATTTTCTCAAAAGAGAATACCCCCAGTATGTCACCCACAGTTTTTAACTGTTTTTGTCATAAAATAAATAAATACAAAAGAGTAGAAATCTCATTAATGTTTTCAGCATTGTAACATAGATTGATTCTAGTCACTTAAATAATTATTGCTGTTTTACTACGCTTCATTCTGTTAAGTTGTAACTAATGGTATAGTAGGTTGAGGGTGTCTGATTTGACGTTAATATCGCTAAATAGCATTCAAACTACTGAGGCATGTACTTTCTTGCCTCAGTAACAATTACATCAAATTATAATTCATCAATTTCTGTCCACATTAATACTTTTCAGCCATCACTTGAAAAACTCAACACCTATCATATCACATTATGCGCGAAAACTTAAGCTAAAATACATCAACACAAATTTGAAAATACACAATACTGTTACACTCACCCAGAACCATTGCCCTTTGTTGAAAAGTGTTTCTGAGAATTTCAAACAGTCCTGTTGCTGCATTTCAATTGCATTGCAAACTGATAACTCCTGAAAGATTCTAGCAAAAGAAGTGTGGGAAATTTAAATCTACAATTTCGAAAATTGCAAAATTACAGTAAACTACTCATTTAAAACAAGTATATGACCTTTTTTAAAGATCTAATTTTTAACATTTATGTAACCAAAAAAAATGGTTCAATTTTGTTATCTTGCAATGTTAATTTTTTTTGCAATTTTTGAAAATAGAGTTTTCCAAAAATGGGACAAGCATAATTTTCTTTATCATTCTTTGTTACGTATGAGGAAAATATATAAAGAAAAAATTTGGAGCCGGTTTTGAGAAAATAATTGTTTAAAATTTGTCAGTACTTCACACAAAAACTATTCATTGTCAAAAATTTGTACCTGACCGTGTTTAAGTGAAGGTATTTATTTGTCTCTTGTTTTGTTTTAGCTCTGGCTCTTTCAGGATTGCTGGCCGTACTTCTGACATCATCCATTCTTTTCAGCATTTTATATTGGCGCAAAAAGAAATCGGCATCATACTACTATCATCATGTTCACACTGAAGAGCAGTAATGTGATAAAAACAAATATTCTGTGATTAAAATTTTAATTCCTATTGTTACCCACCTCAGCTGTGAGCATTTTTGTGATAAAGTGAGTGTTTTGTGTTGAGCACGTACTTCTATAAACTTGTGGTTGTTAGGTAATGTACCTAGATGTTTTTCTAACTTTCATTTTGATGTTGAGTTCCCACCAGTTTCTTAAAAATTTTTACTTGCTTCAAAAGTAAGGTATTGAAAAGTATTATTTTTATATATTCAAGAATGTGAAGGAAATAAGACATATCTTTATTTCTTGTATTGGAACAGAAAAATTTAGAAAAATGGAGACTTGAAAAATCAGCCTTGGTCAGAACCATAAAGAAATATAGAAAGGAAATGCTTTATCATTCATGTCTAATAAAATTTGAATGCGAAAACTATCATATATGGCTCTATAAAAACAAAATTCTCTGCATTCTCGTGTTCCAAGGAAAATAAAATGTTTTCTATACTGCAACATATTCAAAATGTTTGAATTGTGGCGTAAATGTTCAGATTTAATAACTGTGCAACTTGAATATTAAAAATTCCATTTGTCAGTATTGGATTATATGTACAAATGAATAATGGGTTCATTATTTATATTTTTTTAATTTTATTTCTTTGCAAGAGAGTGTAGAAAAATTCTTACCAAAGTGGAATATGGCTGAGCTTGCCACAAAATTTTTTGGATCCCTCAATCTGGCATTACTGTTATTTTGAGAAGCTCTTGCCCTGACCGTAAGACTGAATATATAGTCTTCAAGAAAATGAATACATGTCTTTCTTGCATTTTTTAGTGTGATATTGAAAAGCTAGTTGTAGAATTCAATTATTAAAATGTCTAATTGATGTGTAATGTGAACTTGTAATATTGAGTTCTTGAATTCTTTTGATTCAATTTTTTAAAGATTGAAGGGATATTTTGTTAATATATACTTCTTTAAAAATTAAAATTAGTTCTGTTCACCAAGTCTGTTTATTTGTGCAGACATAACTGTGATATCTTATGAGGGTAGAAAATTCACAGTAGATTGTTATTTGCTTCTTTCATTTAGAATTTATGTATGTCACTTAAAATGACACTGTAAATGCAGAAAAGAGAGGACAAAATGTTTCAAGAATCGAATAAAAGGGAAATCAAAAGCTTCAACATGAACAGATTTGTCAAATACGTTTGATATTCCATGCACTTCACAGGAGTGGATTGTGTGTTTATTTCAGTACTAGTTTGAATAATAACCTCAGACTTGCCAGAAATGAATCTATAAGTTTTGATGCAAGAAGTGTACTAAAGCTGAGGTTCCTTTCAATCTTGTTTGCAATGTTCAGTTGACATATGTAGCAGCAGTAAGATAGCAAATTTGAATATTGTTAAAGGTTTTCTGACACAGTGCAAAACTTTAATTGTTGTATTCATTTCATTGTATATTTTTCAATAATCCATATGTACTGTAGTTAACTGTTTGCACATTCTCATGGTAATTCTGGCTTTATGAAGAGGTTTTCTCTTAAAACTGAAGAAATGTACTTAAAACTGAAGAAGGGGAAATACTTTTATAATGTTGTTGCTTTTAAACCACTATGAATTGGAAAAACCCTATTGACAATGCATTTGTATGTGTTAAATCGGTCTTACAATAAATAAATGTTGAGTAAAATTAGTTTTGTTAATGTATGTGTATTAGCATAAAAGGATGTACAGTTAATCTATTCTACTTGGCTATTTTTTAAAACAAGAACATTGTTTTCATCATTTTATATGTTTATTTCCAAAGGATTTTGTGTGTTTATTTCAATAGTCTGTTAGTTACAAATGTGTACAAAATAATTGCTAATGGCCACAAAAAATCATGAAGTTTGTGCTTCAGAGTTTTCCAGTGCAACTCAAAAATATTGCTAGAATAACTTATTTCCGTTCTGCAGCCTTTGATGGATTTCTCACAGGTCTTAATTTGCTTGAAATTTCTTGAGACATAGAGTCCCCCCACCCCCATAAAAAAATAAAAAAAATAAAAAATTACACATACAAATAAAATGTGTACGATTTAAAAGCAATTTCATTATAAATTGTCCTCTTATGTTTGTTGCATGCAATATTTCTCTCAGCAGAGTTCATTTATGAGCATCAGGAAGTAAAATTTAAGATGTCAGAAAATATTCACTCTGTATAAAAAATATATTTTGAACTATTTACATCATTTGTTATAGCATTAATAGCATGGTGCACAATTTCAAAGTAGTTCTATACTGTGCTACTAATAGCAAAGAAGGAATTCAGGATAGGAAAATTCAGGTAGAGAGCAGCTTACAGAATTGACACCCAGTTCATGCTAATTTTAGTAAATATAGTATGTACAGGGCAAGAACATAGTAATGATGAGAAACGCTATGAAAAGTACCTAAAAAAAAATCTATGGTACATTGATATTTTTGGTCTTGGGATACGTTTCCAGAAGTAATGATTCTTATAATAGTTTTGAACAAAATCAAATTTTTGCTTTGTTTATTATTGGCAGCATCATGGTTTGTGCAAAACCAGTCTCTTGTGAGTTTCCATGTTATTGCCCACAAGCCCTCAATTACTGAATGATGTTTTTGTTTATTGTAGCAAATATGGCTTTATCCAAAAACAACAATCCAAGGGACATTTTATTAGGTTCATCTTTCTCCATTAATTTGGATTATGACTGAAATAATCAAGATATCTGCTTAATATTAAAAAAAAAATGCAGAAAAATCCATTTTGAGGAACAATGATATAACAAACAGTTTGTCAACAGGTAATGCAAATTAAAAAAGTGATTGAATGTTATGGTTTTCTTTGTCTTATATTTTCTAGAAATTACAATGGGATAGGAATGAGAAAAGGATGGGGAAAATTGTTTTTGAAAGAGCATGATCATCGCTTTTGACAAATTGTTATTTTATGTTTTCACAGATTTTATCATACTTGCATATTTAACCATAAAATATATTTGAGATTACAGGAAGTGAATACATGAAGTTTGAAGTGCATGTTTTGTCAATATATTCTATGACGGCAGCAGAGATATTGCAGTAATCCGTTATGTTTATTAATTAAGGATTGAGGAAGGTATCAGCCACAAAGTACAATTATAAAGTTACTTTGTGGTTGATACCTCCTCAATCCTTAATTAATAATCACTATGGACAAAAGGTGCATATTTCAATCATGTGTGCATATTGATTGCAAAAGACAGTTTTTTCCTGTTCTTGAGGGTATTGTGTATCAATAAGGGAGCAGTCAATAATAAAATTGCATTTTCGAATGGAACTAAATTATTGACTCAATTATAAGCTGATAGCTGCTACATCTGGGACAACAATCAGCCATGTTGATTCATATAATGAAAGGATTGGGTGCACATCAAAAGAGAATTAAAGGTAATTGTAAATTCAGTTCATCATACTGGAAATGCATTATTTAGTGCTGGCAGTAGCAGTTTCACCATAGTGGGGAAGATTAAATCTTGCTGAAACATTTTGCCAAGAAAATTGAAGGGACTCCACTCTGCCAACTGAGAAAAATATTGCATGAAACAAACATAGGGGACGATTTGTAATGAAATTGCTTTTAAATCATACACACTTTATTTGTGCAACTTTTTTTTTATTAATTTATTTATTTTTTTACTGTGCACTCTGTGTTTGTCTCAAATTTCAAGCACATCAAGACGTGAGAAATCCAACAAAAGCTACAAAACAGAAATACGTTATTCTAGCAATATTTAGAAGTTGCACTGGACATTAATCCTTTGGATTCCTTGTGAGTGAGGAAATGCAATCTAAAACTAATTGTTCTAAGTGTGTGAGGTGGATAAGTTTGAAGTGTGATCTGCAGAAGAAATGGAAAAGACTGAAATGAAAGATGTCATTTACACATGACACTTAAAAGTTGTTCTACAATGAAATAGGTTTGCCTCTACACCTCTTGCATTTCCATCATGTCCCCTCCCCTCCCTTGCAGTTGCAACTATGTGTCAAAACGAAAATTACACTCTTTTAAGCATCGTTTACGCTGTCCGCGGACGAAATTTAATCAATAAATTTTAAGCTAGTTTTGAAAAAATTTTAAAATGTTGTGGAGACTATAAAGTACCCGCAAAATCAATATACGTTTCAAACTCGCAGGGTCTCGAATTCCTTCAAATCGATCAAGGAATATTAATTTTGGAGAAAATAATCAAAAGGTCCTAGCATAGATGGTAACGTTGATTGCAGACAGGCGTTTGGCCGTCAATCGATTTTTCGGTATCAAGGCTCCACAAAAAAAGGATCCTGGCAACACAACGGGTTAGAAAAAGTAATTTACTATTGTCCACTTTTTCGTTACCAGGGCCCAGCAATAAGTTTTTCTTTCGAAAAATTGCCCGTTTTCCGGGGCACGATTACTATACTTTCTCTCCCTTCGTAAGAGAGTAAATAAGCGAGAAAGCAAAAATTCATCGTGGATAACACGTCTCCCTTAATTGCCACGCTCCACTACGTCAGGAATGGAGTATCAGGTCATTTTAAGAATGCGAAGTTTATCACATACGTGACGCCATTGTAGAGGAACTTGCAGCTTACTATGAAAGAATTCGGTTTACTACATTCGAGGCTGCTTTTAGTTAATGAATGGAGAGCCGTGCATTTGATTTTTCAAGCAGTACGCGTAAGGATTAGGTTTCTCCATGTCTGCAATCGTATTCTGCTCTGTTATCGCGCTGGGAAATGAACTGCCACCATATCCTTGCGAACTTTACAACTATATATATATATATATATATATATATATATATATATATATATATATATATATATATATATATACACATACATACATACATACATACATATACACAAATACACTCCCCTGAAATGGCCATAAAATTACATATTCTTGTCAAAACGTTTTTCCTACGATACATGTGAAATTGACCTTGAAATAGGTACATTTTCAATACGTATATATTCTGTGCTATCGATCTAACATGGCTTACAGTTTCTGGCGTAAGAAAAGATATTCCGTTCTTTGGAATGCTGACAAGAAAGATCGTCAACTCCAGCAATTCTCGGTAATCATTTCGAGCCTTTTTGTGCAGAAAGTTGGTATAGTAGGATTTCAAAAATGGAAGAATTGGCATCATCAGGAAATTCTCTTCTTCCAGTTATGTAAAAGTTCTTATCAAATTTTGACCCGGTGTGTCTAAATCTTTTGAGAATCTACATATCTGGACCAGAAGTTGCACTCATCAGCGAATCCAAAACAGCTCCTCAAGACTGACTCAACAAATGTGATGACGGCCTTGTGTTGCTTCCTGCCGTCAAATATTATTCTTCAGGGAGCAAGAATCTCGTCACATATGGTTTGGATCGATATAGAGTAGGGTTAAAGCAAGTCTTTATATGAAGCTAGAGTGCCGTTAATAAGGGTCCGCAGGTAGAAGATCGTGATATCTAGGAGAAAGACTCGTCACATTGTGTCTGGATCGTTTTTCAGGGAGCAAGAATCTCGTCGCTTAAGCTTTGGATCGACATGGAGCAGCGTAAAAGCGAGTCTTTAAGAAGCTAGAGTCTCGTTAACGAGGGTCCCCGGGTCGACGATCGTGTTTTCTAGGACTAAGACTCGATTCTGTGTGTCTGGATCGCTTTTCAGGGAGCAAGAATCTCGTCACTTAAAGCTTTGATCGATATAGAGTTAAAGCGATTTTTTTATGAATTTAGAGTTTATTGAATGAGGGTCCCCTGGTCGACGATTGTATTTTCTAGGAGAATGAATTTTCGCACTTGGGATCTGGTTCGTTTTTAAGAAGCCAGAACCTCGTCACTAAAGGTTTGGATCGATATATAGTAGAATTAAAGTGAATCTCTATGAAGCTAGAGTCTCGTTAATAAGGGTCCCTGGATCGAAGATCGTGTTTCAAAAGAGAGCGACTCCCGTCATTTGAGGTCTGGATCTTTACTCTGGGAATGAGAATCTTGTCACTTACGGTTAGTATCGAAAACGACTACAGATAAAGCAAGTCTTTATGAAGCTAGAGTCACGTTAAAGAGGGTCCCTGGGTCAAAGATCAGATTATTTTAAAACAAAACTCCAATGATTTGGGATCTGGATCGTTTTTCAGGGAGCATGAATCTCGTCACTTAAGGTTGTCATCCATATAAAATAGAGTTAAAGCGACTTTATGAATATAGTCTCGTTAATGAGGGTTAGTTTGACGATCGTGTTTTCCAGGAGTAAGACTCTCGCCACTTGGAGTCTTGATCGTTTTTTAGGGAACAAGAATCTCGTCACTTGTTTGGATCTATATAGAGTAGAGGTAAAGCGAGTCTCTATGAGACTAGCATCTGGTTCATGAGAGTCCCTGGGTCGATGATCGTGTTTTTAAAGAGAGCGACTCTCGACATTTGGAGTCTTGATCGTTCTAGTCTAGTCTCTATGAGACTAGCATCTGGTTCATGAGAGTCCCTGGGTCGATGATCGTGTTTTTAAAGAGAGCGACTCTCATCATTTGGAGTCTTGATCGTTTGGGAGCAAGAATCTCGTCACGTAAGGTTTTTATCGATGTAGAGTAGATTTAATGCGAGTTATGATGAAAGTAGTCCTATTTATGTGGGTTCCGTTGTCGAGGAACGCGTTTTCTTGAAGCAAGGCTTTCGCCACTTGGGGTCTGGATAGTTTTTCAGGGAGCACGATTCTCGTCACTTAAAGTTTGGATCGATATAGAGAAGGGTTAAAGAGAGTCTTTATGAAGTTAGGGTCTCGTTAATGACGGCCCGCGAATCGACGATCGTGTTTTCTGAGAGCCAGACACTCGCCACAAGGGGTCTTGATCGTTCTTCAGTGACCAAGGATCTCGTCATTTAACGTTTGGATCGATTTAGAGTTTGAGTTAAAACGAGTCTCTGTGAAGCTAGAGTCTGGTTAATGAGGATCGCTGGATCAATGATCGGGTTATTTAAGACCAAGACTCCAATGATTTGGGGTCTGCATCATATTTCAGCGAGCACGAATCTCATCACGTAAGGTTTGGATCCATATAGAATAGAGGAAATGCGAACTTTAATGACGCTAGAGTCTCGTTAATAAGGGTCCCTGGGTCGAAGATCGTGCTTTCTAAGAACAAGACTCTGGTCACTTCGGTTTTTGACCGTTTTTCAGGGAGCAAGAATCTCATCACGTAAGGTTTGGATCGATACAGAGTGAATGCCTGTCTTTATGAAGCTAGAATCTTGTTAATGAGGGTCCGTGGGTCGACGATTTTTTTCTAAGAGCAACAATCTCGTCACTTGGGCTTTTGATCGTTTTTCAGCGAGCAAGAATCTCGTCACTTGAACTTTGGATTGATATAGAGTAGAGGTAAAGCGAGTTTTTATGAAGCTAGTGTCTTGTTTATGTGGGTCCCCAGGTGGACGATCGTATTTTCTAGGAGCAAGGCTCTCGTCACTTGCGGTCTGGACCGTTTTTTTTTGGCTGCGTGAATCTCGTCACTTAAAATTTGGAACGATATAGGATAGCTTTAACACGTGTTCTAATGATGCTAGAGACCCGTTAATGAAATTCCCTGGGTCAACGTCCGTGATTGAAGGCAGCAAGACTCGTCACGTAGGGTCTAGATCTTTGAGGGAGCAAGAATCTCGTGACTTAAAGTTTATATCGATATAGAGTAGTGTTAAAACGAGTCTTTATGATGCAAGAGCCTTGTTAATAAATACCCTTTGGTCGACGATCTTGATTTCTAGGAGCAAGACTCTCGTAACTTGGGGTCAGGATCGTTTTTCAGGCAGAATGAGTCGTGTCACTTAAGGTTTGGATCGATATGGAGTAGAATGAAAGCGAATCTTTATGTAGCTAGAGACTCGTTAAAGAGGGTCCATGTTTCGATGATCACGTTTTCAGAGAGCACGACTCTCGTCACTTGGGTTTTGGATCGCTATTCAGGGTGCAAGAATCTCGTAACCTAATGTTCGGATCGATATAGAGCGGAGATTTAAGGTTTGGTTCGATATAGAGACGAGTTAAAGCGAGACTTTATGAAGCTAGAGTCTTGGTTATAAAGGTTGCCGGGTGGCCATTCGTGATTTCTAAGAGCAAGATTCTCATCACTTGGGGTCTGTAACGTGTTTAAGGTAGCAAGTATCTCGTTATTCAAGGTTTGGTTCGATATAGACTAGAGTTAAAACAAGTCATTATGAAGCTGGCGCCCCGATAATGAATGTCCCCGAGTCGACGATCGTGACGTAAGGCAGCAAGATCCTCGTCACTTGAGGTTTGCATTGTTTTCCACGGAGAAGATTCTCATCACTCAAGGTTTGGATCGATATGGAGTAGAGTTATAGCGAGTCTTTATAAAGCTTGAATGCCGGTAATAAATGTCTCCGGGTCGACAATCGTGATTTCTAGGAGCAAGACTCAGCAATTTTTGTGCCTGGATCGTTTTTGTGAACAAGAATCTTGTGACGTAAGGTTTTAATCGATAGAGAGTAGATTTAATGCGAGTTATATTGAAACTAGTGTGTTATTTATGTGGGTTTCCTAATCGACGATCGGGTTTTTTAGAAGCCAGACTTTCGTCACTTGGGTTCTGGATAGTTTTTCAGGGAGCAGGAATCTCGTCAGTTAAGGTTTGGATCGATATAGTGCGACCCACCCGTCCGACTAGCTCAGAATGGGGGGTTTTCTGGGTGGACGCAAACAAAAAAAAATTATAAGAAGAATGGCGGGGTTCAGGGTCGTGCAGAACGTTGTGGACTGGATGCAATTACTTAAAAAATACAAGGATAATCACTTTTCACACACTCAAATATATTCTATAAAAGTTTTGCTGTTATTACAATTACACGAACCAATCAGAAGATAATTTAAATACACACTGATCATAAAATGCTGAAAGGAAAAAAAACACAAAACACACTAGTCACTATATACAAGGTTTCTTACTCTCTCTCTCTGAACATTCAATTACAGTTACTACTTTCTTCAATCATGAGAAAGGTTTAGAAATGTTTACTTTTTACAAATTAACAAATTCTACTTAAAAATCAAGTCTGACAATTCTGAATTGATCTTGTCCGTAATAAATTACTCTCTCTCTTTCAACAAAACAATTCTGAGAATATCTGTAACTGATTACTCCTTCATTTTCTAGTTTTACCAGTTATAACTGTACATTTCCAATTTTCTTTTGAAAGAAAAGATTGATTCTTTACTCGCGTGCTAGGGGTGGAAAGAAATTGTAATTATACTTTTCTTATCGTTAAGTATGACAAATACGTCTCCCCCTCTTTTCTACGCCAAGACTGCAACCTAAACTTTCCTTCCAATATCTAGAAACTGTTCGCTAGGCACGACCTTACGTTTTCGCTTCTCGGGTGCGACGCGAAGCTCCCAGCGGCGCGGCCTTGAAATAACCAACCTCGGTCTGAGGACGCCGTCCCCTCCACAGAACTGCTCGCTCTCCCGTCGAAGTCTCGTTGTTCACCAGCACGTGCCCACCGTCTCGTATTCAGTTGAAACTCTTTTCGTATGCTCAGATAGAATTGTATTGGCGATGAATTCTTTTAAATTAAGCACTACAGATTTACAAGAGCCACTATTACGACGATAAACGAAATTAACGAGAGAAAAAAATAAACTGAAAATAAAAGAAACGAATGCATTGGTTAGTTCATGCCTATTCATTACTTCTCTTATCACTTCTCAAATTGCAAAATTAAAATGTTTCACTTCGTCTCTTTCTTTGAGAATACGTTTATATCAATTGTAAGGAGATAATTACCTCTTCTAGTCTTCTTGAAGAGTTTTTCATAGAATGCCTTCCTGTAGTCCGTTGCAGCACAAGTTCCCGTCTTGTGGTCGGCACGTCCGAACTGGTCCGCTGTTGTCTAGAGAAAGAGCTACTTTTTCTCCGTCAACTACAGGGCTCGCCCGATCTAACGTGGCGATCTCTATTGATCTCTTTAGGTAATTGTTACCTTCTCATATCATTCCGCGTTGGCGCGCGTTCAAACAGCTGGTCTCTTGTTCAGGACATTAATGTGACCCGCTTTCCGAGGCTTCGGGGGAAACGGATGGTCACAATAGTGTAGAGTTAAAGTGAGTCTTACTGAAGCTAGAGACTGGTTAATTCTGGGGTCGACGATCATGTTTTCTAAGAGCAAGACTCTCGTCACTTGGGGTCTGGATCGTATTTCAGGGTGCACGAATCTCTTCACGTAAGGTTTGGTTCCATATAGAATAGAGGAAAAGCGAGCCTTTATGAAGCTAGAGTCCCGTTAATGAGGGTTCCTGGGTCGAAGATCGTGCTTTCTAAGAACAAGACTCTGGTCACTTGGGGTTTTGGTCGTGTTTCAGGGAGCAAGAATTTCGTGACGTGTCCGCGAGTCGTCGATTTATTGCTAAGAGCAACAATCTCGTTACTTGTGGTCTTGATCGGTTTTAGCGAGCAAGAATCTCGTCACTTATGCATTGGATAGATATAGAGTAGAGTTAAAGCGGGGCATTGTGAAGCTAGTCTCGTTAATGAGGTACACCGGATCGACTATCGTGTTTTCTAAGAGGAACACTCTCGTCACATGGGGTGTGGGGCGTTTTTGAAGGAGCAAGGATCTCGTCCCTTAAGGTTTTGATCGAGATAGAGTATAGTTTAACTAGTCTTTATGAATTTAATGTCTCGTTAGTAAGAATCCTCGGGTCGACGCTCGTGTTTTCTAGGAGTAAGACTGTCGTTACTTGGGGTCAGGATCGTTTCTCAGGCAGAATGAGTCCTGTCACTTAAGGTTCCGATCGATATAGAGAAGAGATTAAATGTTTGGGTCGATGTAGTGTAAAATTAAAGCGAATCTTTATTAAGCTAGAATCTCGGTATACGTGTTTTCAGGTTTAAATGGCCCCAGAGGTCATGGATCATACCAACTTCGCGTAAATCACCCGCCATTCTAAAGATGTTGGTTTAGGGACTTTTCGTTATTCTTTAAGTTTAATAAAGACACAATTCAGAGGAATCAACCGCAAATGAAACTTCGCATGTGTTGGCACATACACACCGTTTTACCACTTTTGTAGATCAAGTTGGGATTTAATTTCTACCAACATGAGGGTCATTTCGAATGTCATTCTGGAACATCCATATTCTGGTTAATAAGTGTTGAAATATAGTGGAAGTTAACAAATAAATGGCAATTTTGGCGTTTAGTTGTATTTTATAGCATTACTTGCTTTTGAATTTTTAAATCAGGCAATTGAAACAATGTCAGCTAATCGTGTTAAAGTTACGCACAAAAATCGTGGTAAATTACGAGTCGATTAAATAGTACGGCAATATATAATGTTATTACTGTATTTGGTAATTTGAAAGCGAAGTATGAAAGAAAAAATGTGAAATAGACGGATTCCGAACTATTATGTGAAGTGGCATTTTTATTTGACGTAAGATGTTTATAAAATAATAAATCATAAACTTTTGCAACAACGACGAGAATTTTGCTTTACCAAGTGTATGTAATTTGTAGATTTTTGTTAAAATCTGTACATTGTAAACTTCTGTATGTATGGTAATTGAACATACGTATTTCAATTCATTTTGTTTGAACTTAAAGCCACATGTGAATAAATTAGCATTACAAACGTAAGTTATATGAACATCCAAAACGCTGTTTCTATCCCCTTCACAGTATTTTTTCAATACTGTAAAGTCAGTACTGAAAGATTATGAGGCAGGAAAACCTGTAGTGACTAAAGAGAAAAAAAGTAAGACGAGCTGTAAGAAATCAGATAGATGATTTTGAGAAGGAGGCAATTGCAAGATACATCTATCAAAAAGCTCATGAAGGTAATGTTCAATGTTTAAGTGAGTACTATGTGTCAGGTATAATTAGATAATGTAAGATATTATAAAGGAAACTTTTTTGCAGGACAAGTACTTTCTGAAAAAGAAAGTTTGGAGCATGTAAATGAAAACTATGAAACATGTTTTTTTCAAGGTTCATATCCTTCTCTATATAGAATATTGAAGGAAATGGATTTTGTTTGGAAAAAGGGAGATAAGTATGTTGTTTGTAGGGAAACAGATGATGTAATTATCAAGAGGCATTATTTTTTGTCAGCATTGTATTTATAACTATAAAATTTAAATATCCCATAACATTGAAAATGTGTCTTTCGTTATTCTTCCTATGTCTTCAGAGAATTATTTCAATTTATTGTTTAGTATTTAACATTATAATTTTGTACTTTATTACTTAAAACTTTTTAGTTTTATAAGTCAATAGAAATGTAATACTGTAATGTACTGATATTGGGTTCCATATACATTTTATTGGTTATTATTATTATTATTATTATTATTATTATTATTATTATTATTATTATTATTATTATTATTATTATTATTATTATTATTATTATTATTATTATTATTATTATCATTATCATTATTATCATTATTATTTTTTTATATTTGGAGGCTTGGCAACTGTGGCCTTTAGCCTTTTACTAATTAGTGATAAATACTGAACCTGTACAATTTAAATTTTATAAAAAAGATTCGCCTCTCTCAGGAATTGTAATGTTTTGTCTGTTGCCGTTTTGTCTGTTCCGAGGTCTTCCTTCAAGTTCCCTTTCACACCACATCTGTCTCTGAGTCTTGAGAGCTTTGCACAGTCTGTCAGAAGATGTTTCACTGTGAGAATTCCACCACCGCAGCCGCAGATAGGTTGCTCTTCATTTTTCAGCTGGTATGAAGAGGTTATCCTTGTATGGCCTATTCGTAGTCTTGTAAGGCACACTTGTTCTCGACGAGTGTAGCTGACATACGGTGACCATTCATTGACGCTCTGTTTGATTGGGTTTAATTTTGTTTGAAGGCTATTCCACGTAGTATGCCATGCTCTGAGGATGCACTTTAAAGCAGCATTTCTTAAATCTTGAGGGCCTACTTCTATTTCGATTCCTGATTGTTTGTTTGCGGCATTTCTTGCTGCAGAATCGGCCTCTTCATTGCCTGAGATACCTGTGTGCCCAGGGCACCAGATGAACGTAACTGACGCTCCTCGCTGTTTTAACTTGTGACATAACAGGAGAATCATCTGTAGTAGTAGGTCTACAGGTAGGCGTCTGTCTATGGCGGTGAGAAAGCTGAGCGAGTCAGTGCAGATCACAAATTTTCTTGCACCGAGAGTTTCACAGTATCGCAAAGCTTGTAATATTGCAAACAATTCAGCTGTGTACACACATGCTTCTGGTGGAAGTGTCCATGTTTCTGATGTGTCTTCAGTTACAAATGCGCATCCAATTCCATGTTTGCTTTTTGATCCATCGGTGTAGATAACTGTGTGATCTGCCATGTACTCTTCAAGAAGTGATCTGAATCTGATTTTTAATTCCGTGGCAAGGCTTTCTTTTTTCTTTACACTGGTGGTGTCGAGTCGAATTTCTGGCATTTTAAGCGTCCAAGGTGGGACTTCATATGGTTTATGTTTGAAAACCGGTGGTAGAATGAAGTTGTAGCATCTGATTATCTCTACTGCACGGATGTTGGCTGGACGAGTAGCTGTAGGTCTTCGATTGTAAATATTTGCCAGGTTGGGACCAGTCATCAATGGGTAGTTTAAGTGCTCTGGTAGTAACTGATATGCTGTCTAGGAAAAATCCTAGAAAAAATGGTCAACACTCGACTAACAGGGTGTCTCGAAAGAGGCCGATAGCTTTTAGGTTTCCGCGGGTCTTTGCCAGCCTTTAAAAGTGGGATTACTATCGCTTCTATCCAGCATTTGGGGTAATTGCCTTGTACCCAGATGTTGTTATATTTAACAAGGTGGAAAGTATTTCCTCTGGCAACCGACGTAGTATGCTGTAGGGGAGGTTATCTGATCCTGCTGCAGTGTTTCCGGCTGCATTTATAGCATCTTGTAATTCTCTTCGTGTGAAAATAGAATTATACGGCATATCTGTATCAGTTGTGAAATCTAGTACTTGTTCTTCTTCCTGTCTTTTCTCGATAAATTCTTCAGGATAGCTGTTTGTGTAACTGGCTTTAGATTATTGAGACGAAAACGCATTGGCTATTTCTTCTGGGTTGCATACTAGTTGTCCATCATATTCTATGCATGTAATAAGACTGAAAACATTTTTTCCAGCTATTGACCTGATTTTCTGCCATACTTCTGTGACTTTGGTCGTTCTGGTTATGGTTGTCACGTACTTCTCCCAGCTTGATCGTTTGGCAGTTAGTACTTTCCTGGGAGTGCACGCAAACGCTTAAAAGCAATTAGATTGTCTTGTGTTGGTGAACGCCTGCATGTGTTGAGGGCTCTTCTTTTCTCCCTTATTGCTTCTTTGGTCTCTGTATTCCACCACGGTACTGGAATTCTGGATGGGCGACCAGTAGTTTGTGGAATGTATTTTCCAGCAGTAGAAATTACAGTGTTGGTGAAGTCTGTTACGTCTTTCTCTGTGTTTCCACTGACATTTATTGGTGTTAAATGACTGGTGAAATTGAACCAGTCTGCACGCTCGGTACACCAACGTTTCTGTAAATATACGGCGTTCTTTGATATGTTTGATGATATCAACAGAGGAAAGTGATCGCTTTGATGAAGATCGGGAAGTGGTTTCCACGTCAAGCGTGTTGAAAGATTTGGGCTGCATATTGAAAGGTCTATGGCCGAGAATGTTCCGTTTCTAGCGTTGAAGTGAGTGTTTGCTCCTGTGTTTAAGAGTACGTATTCGTTGTTGAGTAACAGTTCGTCGATTCTGCGACCGGCGTCATTTGTTCTAGGGCAGCCCCATGTGGTGCTGTGAGCATTAAAGTCTCCTAGAATAAGAAATGGAGGCTGTAGTTGATCAATCAGGTCTTGTAGGTCTTCATTTTGCCGTGAGGTGTCTGGTAAGTAAAGGCTACATAACGTCATCTTCAATGGCTGGTGTAATGTTACAGCTACTGCTTGTAGAGGTGTATTGAGACTTGACTAGCAGAATGTGTATTGCTGATCAATATGGCAACACCGCCTCTAGCTCGCCTATCAGGTTCTACGTCATTGCGAAAGATCGTATAACCTCTTAAATTGAAACGGTCTTCTGGTTTAAAATGTGTTTCTTGTAAGCACACACACATTGGTGTGATTGGCCAGTAGCAATTTCAGTTCGCAATAATGTGAGATACAGCCGTTAATGTTCCATTGAATAATATTTTCCGTAGTTGGGATGAAGTTTTGCTGCTGTGGCATGGATGGGTCCTGCTTATTTTCTGGGTTTTCCTCTTGGCCATCCTTTCTTCTTTTTCTTTTTGCGCGGAATTTTGCTTGGGTCGATTGGCTGGTAATCGTTGTTTTCTGCACTTATCATCGAGCTTGTCTCTGAGCCAGTGGTCGTGTCTTGATCATTGGTTTTTTGTTTGAGCAAGTCCTCCTTGGTGTGTTTTGGAGAACGAGGCGATCGACTTCGGTGGCCCCTTGCCGATTCACCTTTACTGGATGTGGCTGCGGCGGCGGCCACTGGATTTCTTTCTGCATCATTTGACTGGGGTGCTGAATATTGCTTTTCAAGAACTATTTCACTTTGGGTGTTTGTGTTTAATTCTTCTGTGTTTACTTTGTTCTTGTACATTTCATTGAAATATTTTTCTATACAGTGAGTTATTACAGGCATTAGTTCTTTCACTACTAGTGAAGGCAAAGGTGTGCTTTTAGTAACTGCTTCAACGTATGTGATACTTCCTTTTTCAGGACAAACAAGTTTTTTTGCTTCAGGATAGCTGAGTTTTTGTCTGACTTTTATTTGTTGTTTTGCTGCCTCCTGTTTATAGATTGGGCAGTCCCTTG